>QEPC01002983.1:1195095-1219350 GCA_003113815.1 Sphenodon punctatus | reverse complement strand
CAAAGAAGTGTGGGCAATGAAAAAGGCAACAGGACAAGAGCTGATGTTCTACTAGATGCATCTACCTGGCAGTGGGACAGGCATGACTATTTGCTAGCCCTTCTCTTTGATTTTCGAAAAACAATTCTGTTTGTTATGAAATCTGAGTTTGTGCAGTGCTGAGGTAACCGGAGATTGGATCACATGCTCACAAGTCTGTGCTGCCCTAAAAAAAGCCTCTGTTCCCATCTCTAAAGTGGCACTGGAATGGTTAGTATACAAGTGATGGCTCCACTTGTGCAAGCCAGCTTGCACCCATGTAGTCTCATTGAAATCAAAGTGTTTGCAGGATTGGGGCCTAATGACTGGGATAGGGTTCTGTGGTTAGGGGATTTGGTGGACATTTCTGGGGGACTAGGGAGAGGATGTGATTGTGTGTTAGTCCTCAAAATAATAGATCAAGGGGGGGGGCAGAAACCAACAGGTCATAATGGAAAATCCCTCATCTATACACTAATTTTATTTAATAAATAACATTTAATTTCAGTACATTTGTTGACTGTTTTATACAATAAAGACATTGAGGGGAGGGAGAGGGACAGGGGAGTCTGTGGTGATGGGCAGGGGGCCCAAAGTCCATTTCTTGTCCCTGGGCCCATTTCAACCTAGCTACGCCCCTGAACCTGAACAAAAAATGACAGGAGAGAAGCTAGAGGCACTTGGAAATACTTTAGGACCCAAGTGCTCTCTCCTCATCTCGTTTGATGGATATGGTATCTGTCTAACAAACACATGTACTAGAAAATAGGTGAGCATGGCAGCAAGTATCTATGATCATATAGATGGGAACCCTTGTTTAGTGCAGTTTCCCTAGTGGCAGCAATGACGAAAATACAGTGAACGTGGGTCCCTGTCTATGGCTAGACTACAGGGCCTGGGATTTGTGGAACTTACTATTGAATTGCTGTTGCTCAGTTTAGGCCTCTCTGTGCTTAAGTTTCTCCTGCATGAGAACTACTCAGTTACAGAGGTGTAAATGCAATTTTTAAAATTCAGTACACTTGTTCCAGGCTTACACAGGTACAATTGAGATCAAAGCAGGTCCCCTATGTGGAACTTAATCTTATGAAGTTGCTGGACTTTAGAATTGAAAACTAGAATTGCTTGCAGAGCCAATAATCCACCAAATAAAATCTTTAGAAAGGGCATAATGTGCTGTTTAAGTGATAAGCAGTGGGAGCTCAGATAAGCTATTACATCCTCTCCAGAGATTGCTATGTGATTAGGAGAGAGAGATTTCTTTTCTCTTCACACTTCACTACACATCTTCCCACTCACTGATAAGAACATAAGAACACCATAAACTCAGGATAATAAAATGTTCTGCAAATAGCACTGATTTAAAATATTAATTACATTATTCCATGGGAAGCCTGACATCAGCAATAAAGTATGCAGAGGCTATCAAAACACGTTGCAAACACTAAGGAATTAAGCTTCACAATGTCAGAGCCTGACTTGGGCAGTGTCAGGCCGGGCAGGTGGCTCTGACCCGGCGGCGGGTTCTGCGGGTTGCCGGGCGGCCGAGCCCATGCGGCACCATAGGGAGGAACCAGGGGGGCGTAGCTCCATGATGCATGACCCCAGGGAAGCCACATCACATGCTTCTCAGGTTGCTGGGAAACCAGGGGCCCAACCGCAGCGCGTGCCTGCATTGGCGTGGCCTTGACAAGCAAGGGGGACAGTCGGTTGCACTAAGGATGGCGGCATTGTTTCAGGATGGGGAAGCAGCAGCACCTGAGTTGGAGGAGATAGGAAGGAATAAAGCAACCGGCGGGGCTTTTACTCCTCACCTGTAATCATTTGAGAGAGGCTGACCCCTTGGTTTGGATCTGTGCTTGGTGCTGTGCCTTGGACTTGTGTTTGTGTGTGGGTGTGTGCTTATACTTGTGTGAGTGTGTGTGCGTGGGTGTGAGTATATAGTGGAGCAAGTGTGTGTGACCCTGTCTGATAGTGAGCTTGAGGATCCCTGGAGATGTGCGAGAGTAAAAGTACGTGTCTCTCCCCCTTCACTTCACTTCCATCCACACCTTCCCAGTTCCCTCCTTCATTACAAGTGGTTATTGACCGATGGAAATCCTTATGGTATCTACTCAGTTTGCATCAAATCCTGGGGATTAGCTCATTTGCATGGGTCCAATGGTCCATCGAACTCAGCATCCTGTCTCTGACATTGGTTGCCCTCAATCAGTGGTTCCAGAAAGCCCTGAGGGAATTAACCTTGGACCTGGACGGTCACTCTGTCGATGAGCTGGTCCAGTCTTGGAACATCTTGCTGGAGGAGGCCATCGACAGGGTGGCTCCGAGATGCCCTGCGCCTCGGTCTCGTCACCGCAGAGCCCCTTGGTTTACCGAGGGGTTGCGGTGTATGAAGCAAGTAGGCAGGAGGCTAGAGCGACGCTGGTGTCGGACTCGCTCTGACTCCGACCGACTTCTCCATAGGGCCCATTTGTGGTCCTATGTTGAGGCTGTGAGGGCAGCAAGGAAGGAGTTCCTTGCTGTCCTCATAGCGTCTGCGAAGTCACGTCCAGCGGAGCTGTTCCGAGTGGTGCTGGGGTTGGTTAGTCCGGCCTCGCTCCACCTGGATGGGGACTTGTCCCAGGTCCGATGTGAGGAGTTTGTCACCTACTTCACAGACAAGATCGCTCAGATTTAGAGCGACTTTGCCGCTGGATTAGGGGCAGTAGGTAGAGAGTGCAAAGTGATGGAGGCCCCATCTGGTCCATCTTTGTGGGGGGAGTTTCAGGAAGTAACGCCAGCCGATGCGGCGGATGTCTTGGGGTCTGTGAGGGCCACTTGTTGCAAACTTGATCCATGCCCGTCCTGGTTGGTGAAAGCCTCCAGGGAGACGTTGGGGACGGTGCTGGAAAGGGTAGTGAACGTGTCTTTGCAGCAGGGGAGGTTGTCGCCCAGTCTCAAGGAGGCTTTGGTGCACCCCCTGCTGAAGAAGCCATCTTGAGACGTGGATGCCCTCGCCAGTTACTGACCGGTCTCTAACCTTCCCTTTTTAGGTTATTGAGCGGGCGGTGGCAATCCAGCTCCAGGCGCATCTAGACAGTATCGGTTTCCTGGACCCGTTTCAATCTGGGTTCTGCCCCGGCTATGGCATCGAGACGGCATTGGTGGCCTTGGTCGACGATCTCCGCCAGGAGATGGATTCAGGATGTTCAACATTTCTCATCCTGCTAGATCTCTCAACCGCTTTTGATACCGTGGACCATGGGCTGTTGTTGAGACGGCTGCGTGACCTGGGGGGTCTGGATGCGACTGTTCTTGAATGGTTCCATTCATTCCTCTCAGGAAGAAGCCAGCGGGTGTTGCTGGGGGAGGACACATCTTGCCCCCGTGCCTTATCATGCGGCGTTTCGCAGGGTTCCAGTCTGTCTCCATTATTATTTAATGTNTGTCACCAATATGCTGATGATACTCCGCTGTACCTCTCTTTTTCAACGGACCCAGACCCTGCTATCTTGGTGCTATCCCAGTGTTTGGAGGCCGTGGCGGAGTGGATGTGGCAGAGCAGACTGAGGCTCAACCCCAATAAGACGGAGGTGATGTTGGTGGGGAGAGCGAGGGAAGTGTCAGCCCCCCTTATTGTGGGGGTTCGCCGTCCCAAAGCTCAACAGGTCCGGAGTCTGGGGGTGGTGCTGGATGCGGATCTCCGCCTGGAACGGCAGGTGGAGGCAGTCGCAAAGGCTGCCTTTCGCCAGTTGCATCTGGTGTGGAGGCTGCGTCCGTTCATCTCCGGCGTGGACCTGGCCTCCCTCATCCATGCTTTTGTCACCTCGAGGCTGGACTACTGCAACGCGCTCTTCGTGGGACTTTCCTTGTGCCTGGTTCGGAGGCTGCAGCTTGTGCTCCTTTCAGGGACGGGTCGTCGGGAGCACATAACACCTGTGCTCCGGGCTCTGCACTGGTTGCCGATAGCATGCCGAGCCAGGTTCAAGATGTTGGTATTGGTTTACAAAGCCCTGCATGGTCTCGGCCCCTCGCCCTCTGTGCCCTGGAGCGGCTCCTTCGGTCTGCCGGGGGTGCCTTCTTGGAGGTCCCCCGTGTGAAGCGGGGGGCCACAATGGAGAGGGCATTCTCGGTGGCTGGGCCGCATCTTTGGAACTCCCTTCCAGAGGAAGCTCGCCTGGCCCCAAGCCTTTTGGTATTCCGGTGAAGGTGTAAAACCTGGCTGTTCGCACAGGTCTTTGGGGAGGGGGGGGGAGGGTTTAGTGGATTTTTATCTCCCCTACCCTATTGGTTAATGTATCCCGGGCCTTGTTCTTAATATCTTAATATCTGATATTGTATTTTTATATGTTTTAAATTGTTTTATATTTATGTATTTTTTTTTACTGTTGGAAGCTGCCCGAGTTGTGTTCAGGAGGGGCGGGGTATAAATTGAATGAATAAATAAATAAATAAATAAATCACTTCAGGTAAGTACCCAACAGAACAAAATGAAATAACCCATTTCCTGCTGTTCACTCTCATCTCCCAGCAGTCAGAGTTTGTGTCTCCCAGCCTATTGGATGAATTGTCATTTATGGACCCATCCTCCACGAACTTATCCAATCTTGTTTAAACCCAGCTATGCTACTGGCCTTTGCAACATCTGCTGGTAACAAGTTCCACAAGTTAACTGTATGTTAGGTGGAAAAGTACATCTTTTTGTTTCAAATCTTCTCCCACTTCATTTCACAATTCTAGTATTATTTGAGAAGGTAAATAAAAGCTCCCTAGTTACCCGTTCCACACCACTCATGCTTTTATAAACTTCTGTCATATCCCCCCTCAATCATCTCTTCTCCAAGATGAAGACCCCTAACCAATCAAGCTTCTCCTTGCACAGAATCTTCTTCTATACCCTTTATCATTTTTGTAGCCCTTCTCTGTACCTTTTCCAATTCTACTATATCTTTTTTTTTTAGAGATGGGGCAACCGGGACTGCAAACAATACTCAAGGTGTGGCTGCACCATAGATTTATATAGTGGCATTCTGTTTTATTCTCTATCCTGCATTTTCTGTTTTATTCTCTATCCTGTTCCAAATAATTCCTAACCATCTGTCTGCCTTTATGCCTGCTGCTGCTGCTGCATGTTGAGCTGAGGTTTTCAATGAATTGTCCACAGTGACTCCAAGATCCTGTTCCTGAGTAGTAACACCTAATTTAGAATGATCTTTTCCTATCTGCATCACTTTGTACTTGTCAACACTCAATTTCATATGCCATTTGGTTGTCCAGTCATGCAAGATCATCCTTTAATTCCTGTTGCTTCTTTCCTGAGTAGGGATTTGACTTGGAAGGTCCAGTTTTAGTCCTGTACCACTGTTTCAAGGTGATCAGGCCTTCTCTTGAATCAGGACCTACAACTGTTGCCTGAATGTTCAATCAACTTGTTTGTTTGTTTACTTATTTTTCAAATTTATACCCTGCCCTTCCCACAAGGGCTCAGGGCGGCTTACAATAATAAAACAACAATAAAAGTTTGTACAATAAAACCCTCCCTCCCTGCCCTCAAAATTCCCACCTTACCCACAACCTTACCCAATAACCCAACCAACCTGCATCCCTGTCCACCAAATGCTCGTCCAAATAAAAAAGTTTTACACCACCTCCAAAAGATACTCGGGCTCAAGCGAACCTCCAAGGGAAGGGAATTCCATAAAACTGGGGCAGCAACCAAGAATGTATTCCTGCGAACCCCTGTCTTACGGACAAGGGTAACAGGTAGAACCTCCAAGAGGGCACTCCCTGTCGACCGTAGGGGCTGCAGTGGAACACAGTAGGACAGGCGGCCTCTTAGATATATGGGATCCAGACCATTTATAACTTTAAAGGTCAAAACCAGCACCTTGAATTGTTTAACATTTGTGTGTACAGTGAAGGGTACAGTGCAAGTTATATTGACAACCTTATCACTGCTTTTGAATTATTATTATTTATTATTGTTAGCAAGCATTTATATAGTGCAGGCAATGTACCTGGCATTTTACAAAGTAATGGAATAGACACGGTCCCTGCCCTAGGGCTTACAATCTGAGAGACGGGGGGGAGGGGGGAGATGAAGGAAGGGGAACAGAGGGAGAGACAAGGAGTGTAACATTCACAAAGATGCGAGGTCCCAGGTGCACGTCCTTGGCTTGGTTACATTGAGAAGTATGGCTGACTGGTCTGTGTGGTGAGGATATGAGTACACACAGACCTCAACTAACAAATTGTACTGGATGGAGAGTATCAGCAGGAGTTGGGTGAGGGGAGCGAGGAGTCAGGGAGGGCAGAGCAGAAGAGGTGGGTCTTGAGGAGGAATTTGAAGGTACGAAGGGAGGGGGCGAGGCGGATGTGGGCAGGGAGGGAGTTCCAGGCATGGGGGGCAGCTAGGGAGAAGGGAGAAAGGTGGTTAGGGGAGCAGGGGAGGTGTGGGAGGGCGAGAGAGGGGACAGAGGAGTAGTGGAGTTCATGGATTGGAGTACGGAGGGAAATTAGCGCAGAGAGGTAGGGGGGAGCAAGGTTGTAAAGAGCTTTATATGTGAAGTCTAGGAGCTTGTGCAGGATTTGTTCAGGAAGGTGAAGCCAGTGAAGAGCGGAGAGGAGGGGCTGCACGTGGTCGAAGTGACGGGCGAGGTGGATGACCCTGGCAACAGAGTTTTGAATGGAGATAAGGAGAGAAAGGTGAGACCAGGGGAAGCCAGTGAGAAGGAGGTTACAGTAATCGAGGCGAGAGATGACCAGGGCATAAACAAGGGTTTTGGCAGAGGAGACAGAGAGAAAAGGGAGAATCTTAGCAATGTTATGGAGGGAGAAGCAACAGGATTTGGCAACAGAGTCAACGTAGGGTTTAAAAGAAATGGGTTATTCAAAGATAAAGCCTAAGGTACAGGCTTGGGGGATGGGAAGGATGGTGACCCCCGTTGATGAGAATTGACAGGGAAGAGGGAGAGGAAGGATGGGGGGTGGGGGGAGATAAGGAGTTCAGTTTTAGCCATGCTGAGTTTGAGTTGACGTTGAGACATCCAGGTAGAGATGTGAAAGAGACAGCTGGTGAGCCGAGCTTGAATAGATGGAGAGAGAGAGGGAGTAGAGAGAGAGACTTGAGTGTCATCAGCATAGAGGTGATATTGGAAGCCATGGGAGGCAATGAGTTTGCCTAGGGACAGGGTATAGATAAAGAAGAGGAGAGGGCCCTCAGCTCTGCAGATGATCAGCAGAGACAGTAACATTTTAGATGGATTTCCACCTGTGAGGCTTGATAAGACTGTCTCTGTGATTAAAAAGGCATGCAAGCTTTTCCAACGTGTCTGAAATATTCTCATTTCAATAAAATCTACAGTACATACATCTAACTTTCTCTTCCAATAAATAGATACAGTCCTTGGGTAAGGAGTGTTTCCTGCAAGTATTTAAGCCTGGGGTGGGGAACTTCATGCTGGTTTATTTAGCCCCTTACTAATTCCTGGATCTAGCCCCACATCCAGTCCCTACCCCTGAGCACTAAAGGAGTGTGCTCTAGGGAAAGGCAGCAGAAATGAGGGTTATATGCTCAAGTGTAGGGGCTAGAGCCACAGGTCACTACAAGTCCACGATCCAGAACTGCTGTTACTAGGAGAATTCCTGCCCCAACTACCAGAAATGATTTCCTCCATATCTACCACAGTCATATCTTTCTGTAGTCCACACCCTGCAACTCCTTTCTGTGCCCTGCAGATTTCTTCTCGTTGCTCTCTTGAATAATGCTTCTGTTTTGACACTAAAATAACTCTGACTCTATGGATTAATCATAAATGTCAAATATGAGAATTTGGGGATATGTTAGTGTGACAGGGCTCCTCTCCTCCTTTGGGGAATCAGCTCATGCCACAGCCACATCCACTGGTCTGGTATCCTATATGTTCTCTAAGGAGCTTTCCTCAGTTAGGAACACACCAGGGATTTTACATCTGGCCTCCTTCTTCCCCAATAGCCAGCCCAAATCCTCCTAGTGTGACTTCTCCCAGTATATGTGGGTCCCCAAATAAACATATACTTCAACATATAATCTTCTGGGTATAATAAAAGTGGATCACACCTTAGTCCCAGACTCTGGGCTTCGCCAGTGTGTAGGCACTGGAAGGCTCATCTCCTCTAGCTTCCTGCTTAGTCCGGCAGAGGAGCCAGCCACACTGGGCTGTACACCCAGACTCCTGTTGTGCTGCAGGATCAAGCCCTCTGCTATTAGACAACTGATGGTGGGAGAGGGGGTGGAGGAGCACATGTACTCTCCCCACACAATAGCTGATTGGAGGGAGAGAGGCTGGAAGAGCACCTGCAAAAATAAGTTGTTGCAAACAATGCATTCTGACTACATTTTAGCTAACGAGTACCCCCTAAATGAATGAAACTCTTCTACTGAACCATATCCAAGCCTCCTATTGACAGATAAATGTAAGTGTATGTTGAGAGTCACTTTGATGGTGGTGATATGCTGTTCATTGTAACAGGGTACACTCATTACCAAGGTGAAGACCCTGGACAAAAAATCATATAAGCCTAAATGGGCTGGGGCCCTTTAAGAGACTTGACCCAGGGATTAATGAGTCACCTGGCTAACACCTGGGTTGAGGTGTTGAAAAGCCCGGAAGCCAGAGAGAAAAGGGGGACATCAGGCATAGTGTTGAAAGGGGAAGTCAGTTGTGCTCGGGACAGAGGCTGTGAAGCAACAGACCTCACCAGGCTGAGTGTAGCGCGGAGACAGAACTGAAGGGGAATCCTGGACAACTGACCGCAGCAAACCCAACTACAGACAGCGCTCTGGATTGCAGGTGGAATCTAATCAGGCTACTGTACAATAAGGGGTGTTTGGCTTAGATGGCTCCGAGCTGCTGTGGGGAGGAAACCCCTGGGGACACACCAGTTTGTGGGATAAGCAGGGGCAGCTGGTGGGTTTGGAGGCTGGTGGGGCAGTGGGCTGGTGAGCATAGGGGTGGAGTCTATCCTAGGGGCGGAGCCAGAGCAACGGTAAGCAGAGCCAGGGCATAACCCAGCAGCAAGGAGTTCCAAAGGTTAACATTGGATGGACATTACATTACTTAATGCTGGGACCGTTGCTGTGTGAAGCACTGCCACCGGGGAATTGAGAACCCTCTTACTGGGGTCCCGTCCACTCTCCTCTCTTTTTCCCACCATGTCCAAATTAAGCACAGTAGGTTAAAAATATAGATCATGTTGCCATCACCTACCTTTATCCTGAATCCTTGAATTCTTGATTTTCATGGCATGCCTGGCCACCTGTAGTCTTCTGAAGGTGTAGGCTTTGGGACAAGCCTTCCTTCTGGCTTGGAGAACTTGGGAGGACTGAGTTAGCTCCCTGTTTTACGACAAGCCGAATGAGAAGAGAATAAAAGGGAAGAGAAGGACAGAGGAGAAGTAGGAGGGAGAGGGTTTGGTTTTGGAGCACGAGAAGAGGAAGGGGGAAGAGATGGGTTCAGTGGGGAACAGGGGGAAAAGGGTTTCCTTGTTGTCTGCAGCCTTCTCTTCTGCCGTGCTCCTACCTACTTTCTCCTCTGCTCACAAGGAGAACAGTTGCAGGCCTGTATTGCAAGCAAACCAGGCCCATCCAGACCAGCATCCCGAATAGTTACACCCTATCCCTGACAGTCAAATGCCTGTCCAAAGAAACAGGCCTTTTCTAAAAGTTTGGCCAGTTTCAGGACTGCACTGTCACCAAACCAGGCCCATCAAGACCAGCATCCCCAGCAGCCATAACTTATCCGTGGCGGCCAAATGCCTGTCCACGCAAACTACTTTCCAGCAGCAGGGAGCAGCAGTGAAACAGCGAAGGGAACATTTTAAAAAAGAGTAGCCACAACCAGTGGACCCACAAATTTACAAAATATCATCATGCAAACAGAGAGCAAGCAAAGAAAACCATTGTAAGGTAACATTATGTGCAGTCCTCCACCACACCACAAAAGCAACAGCGAGGCGAGGATTTTCACTTGTCCCCCAAAACATGGTTGAGCCCTGTTTTCCCAGTGTCTCCTTGTCCATCCCCCTCCCCCATTCCCGTCTCTCCCCATCCAGCCCTCTCCCCAGTCTCTCCCCATCCCCCCTCCCCATCCCCCAGTGTCTCCCAGTCCAAACCCATTCCCCAGTCTCTCCCAGTCTCCCCCATCCACCCCTGACCCATTTCCCAGTCTCTCCCNAAGTCAGGACTGTACTTATTAAGCCTTTACTCCTGTACCTTGTTAGATGAACCAATTGTCAGTGAAGATACCCCAAAATGAGCTCTTCCTGCACAACAAAGAAGTCCCTGCTGCTTAAAGAGCAACACTCATCTCATCTTTATTACAGAACAGCTGCTCATAGATGGATAACATGACCCCCACTAACATCTGCAGAATAAATGGGCAGGGCCTACCCCTTGGGTAGCCCCACTAACTATAATGGAGTTACTCTAGCATTCAGAGGGCATTTACTAGGACTCTCCATCCAGTTCTTAGCAAGGTTTTGTTTCTTTCTATTGTAACTGTTTAAAAGGTAAGAACATTGTAGCAGGTGCAGCAGGTGGGGCACAGGCCTTCTTCAGGCTTCTCAGCACCCAGATGGGGAATTAGCAGGCCTGCTACTACACATTCTCTATGCGCTGTTTGGCTTGGGGTCTGGCTGATTAATCACTGGCCTCCCAACATCTCTTAGCCAGCCCCATGCTTGAATCACAATATAGGGGCTCATCTCCAGGCACAATGCACCCCCTAGGACATCTGGGGTAATGCCCTACCTGGCCCCTGGCCTCCCCCAATCTCATGTTACATCTGATGCTCGTAGCCCTGCAACGTTTTAAAAAAATAATAAACTGCCACAACCAACCCAGTTGTGAGAATGCGAGGAGCCTCTCAAAGAAGAACTATTGCTGGTTCTTCTTTGAGAGGCTCCTCTCATGAACCACCAGACCAAGCCTGCCCCGAGGCTCAGGGCAGGCTTGGTCTGGTGGTTCATGAGAGGAGCCTCTCAAAGAAGAACCAGCAATAGTTCTTCTTTGAGAGGCTCCTCGCATTCTCACAACTGGGTTGGTTGTGGCAGTTTATTATTTTTTTAAAACGTTGCAGGGCTACGAGCATCAGATGTAACATGAGATTGGGGGAGGCCAGGGGCCAGGTAGGGCATTACCCCAGATGTCCTAGGGGGTGCATTGTGCCTGGAGATGAGCCCCTATATTGTGATTCAAGCATGGGGCTGGCTAAGAGATGTTGGGAGGCCAGTGATTAATCAGCCAGACCCCAAGCCAAACAGCGCATAGAGAATGTGTAGTAGCAGGCCTGCTAATTCCCCATCTGGGTGCTGAGAAGCCTGAAGAAGGCCTGTGCCCCACCTGCTGCACCTGCTACAATGTTCTTACCTTTTAAACAGTTACAATAGAAAGAAACAAAACCTTGCTAAGAACTGGATGGAGAGTCCTAGTAAATGCCCTCTGAATGCTAGAGTAACTCCATTATAGTTAGTGGGGCTACCCAAGGGGTAGGCCCTGCCCATTTATTCTGCAGATGTTAGTTGGGGTCATGTTATCCATCTATGAGCAGCTGTTCTGTAATAAAGATGAGATGAGTGTTGCTCTTTAAGCAGCAGGGACTTCTTTGTTGTGCAGGAAGAGCTCATTTTGGGGTATCTTCACTGACAATTGGTTCATCTAACAAGGTACAGGAGTAAAGGCTTAATAAGTACAGTCCTGACTTTGTATCTAAGTGTCTGCGTCAAATGAAATAACAATTGGAAGCAATGCAGTTCATAAAAACTCGAGTGGGAATATAGCCGTTGATTCAGCCGTTTAGTGCATTGTCTTGGATGATGATGTCTATGGTTCGTTTCTTAAACAGATTGCCCTTTCCTGATGGGATAATAATATTTAAGTACTTTTTGTCTGGCAGATACAAGAGTCAAACAGAACCCAATCTTCCATTGCTTCCTACAGAGAGTAGCTCTTCCTGGATCCCCTTATACTGCAAAGAGTTAGGTAACTAGTAGGGCTGTGCATGAGGGTAGTGTTTGTCTTTCCAAATTTTCTGTTTTGTCTTCCATAGAAATAGGAGCTTTCTCTCATTCAAAACCCAGGCCCTATTGCTGCCTAGGAGTTCACGATCTCATAAGACTTCTTGCAAAACGAAGTTTTTAAAAATTGGAATGCCCCAGGACACCAGCTGACTTACCTCACCACTGAGCTACTGGCCTCCAGTCCAGTGGCTGCTCACTGCTTCCCTCTGCATTCTGCAGAGAGCTGAACTTGCTCTCTGCATTCCATCAGACTGTACTCTGCAGAACTTAGCTGGGGTCTGACAGTGAATTATCTGAGTGGGGCGTGGAGCAGGGAAGCCTCTTCCCAGTTGTGTGCAACACTCAAATTGGTCCCTGTTTTCAGGGGGACCAATCAGGGATGCACTGTGTGTGTTCGGTCTCCCTGGAAGTTGGGACCGATTAGAGCATTGTACACAGCTGGAAAAAGACTTCGCTGTTCCCCTCCCCACTCAGGTAGTTTACTGTCGGGTCCCAGCGAAGTTCTGCAGCCTATCGTTAGTATAATGGCACTGCTGGCCTGGGATTAGGGCTCCAAAACTGGGAGGGGGGGGGGACTCTCTGCATTTCAGAGCCCCTTCCCCCCCCATGACATTTTTCAAGGACTTCCATCTTCAGAAGACCTGAAATGCACACCCATAGTAACTAGCAATTCCATAGCTAGCAATATCCTCTGTAGCTTAAACTCTGGGTGCTTTTTGAAGTGCCTTTAATTTTTGTGGACTTCAAAGTCTATGTTCAGAAACCTTGCACGGGGGGAGTTTAGATGTGCCTTCCCCCACTGGAAGTCGCCAGGCAGCCATTAGAAACAGCAGCAGTGACCAGCTCATGTATTCTTTTGGAATGCAGATTTGTCAAAGCTAGATATTGAGGTTTGACAAATCTGGTTTTGAACAGAATGTGCAAGCTGGCCGGCGCCTGTATTTCTAATGGTGGCCCGGCAACTTCTGGTGAGGAAGGCACATTTAAATGCCCCCTGTGCAAAGTTTCTGAATGAGGACTTTGAAGTCCACAAAAATTTAAAGGCATATCTAAAAACAGGCTCTGTGTGATGCATTGTGAAGGACTGTAAAAGCAATGCAGTTCCATGTCTAAATCCTCAAGTTCCCTGTATTCTTAACTTTTTAGGAGGAAAGAAAATCATCCATTGATTTTTAGAACACTGTTTTTAGATGCACTAGTAATTCATATAGACTTGGCAGCAGGAAAGGCTGATGTATCCTTCCATCATAGCATAAGCAATATTTCCATTCAAAACTAATTTGAAATGTCAACTCAGCTGAAATACCAGCTGTATGAAACCAGCAGCTTCCTCAAGCCAGTTTTATCCAAGAGCATTAAAATGACTTGCAGAGGACTCCTGGGGCATTTCATCCAGAGGCGCAGGGCTGCTTCTGTGTGTGATGTGAGTGATTTTGGAGATGTTTCAGGGCTCTCTGCCCCCACAACTCCATGTGCAACAGAACCGATCTTTCCCCCAACTCCACCTAAGTGGTGCTTAGTGTAGGGGAAGAGACTATAGTGTGTCCACTAGATCTGTGATTCTGTGAAACCAGTAGGTATGTGGAGACTGCAAAATTCAATCCCTGACCCTATTCTAGCTAGGCTTCTAAATTCTCTGCACAAATTTCTTTGTTGAAAATAGAGACAGATGTAGGGTGAAGGCAATTTGTATGGTTTCCTGAACACTGAATAGCTTTGATTTCTCCGTGCAAAAGGCAACAAATAACTGAATCCGTTCACAGTACACAATTCTTCCCATGTTTTATGTATGGACATGTTGTTTAATGTAAGGGATATTTATTCATACAAGGCTCTTCACCAGTGACTGGAGAGAAACCCAGACTGATAATTTTATTCTTCATAAACAGGAACGTGCCCTTCCTCGCTCCTGGTCCAGAGCATCCTCTGAAAGGGCTGGTTCAGAGCTTGTCACCCCGGTGATGACTGAGGTAGCAGGATATTTGATTCTCAGGGTTCATCTGTGACATATCAAGACATCAAGAAAAGAAGCTGTTGTAAATTGGAATGAACACTGAATGCGAGAGGAATACAATTCTCATAACCAGAACTAGCTATGGTACCAGCTCTCAAAACTGCACCTCTTCTGACACCTCTTCATGTGCCCTCTCTACTCCCTCCCCAATTCCTCCCTACCCATGTGCCTCTCTGCTTTTAAACATTTCAGTCTTACTCTGCCATAAAAACACCTTGCCCTCATTTCCCAGTTTGTTCTCATGTTCTGTTTCTCCATCTAGAGCCAGTGTCAACTGACATTATGGATGAATAATGCAACAAATGTAAAGCCATGCCCTCTGGCAAGAAATGCTACTTTCCAAGGCTGTCCAGAATATTCATCGACAATGATGCTAACATATACTTAGTGGAATGTTTAAGAATAGCATAATCTATAACTCACCCAGCAAATCAAAGTCCATGTTAGGAAATGTCAAGTCCAAGTTCTTGAATGTCTACTGTCTGGGTACAATGCACCACCTCCTCTCTCACATGTATGGAGAAGAAAGAGAATGAAAGAGATCAGCCAGCAAATCAAGCATTCCTCCCCTGGCCACATTGGGTATTTTCAAATGTGATGCTACCACGAGTGGCCACACTAACTCTGGCATGGCCACCCATGCTGGTGTCACATCTGCTCCCGCCCGCCAGATGTTTGTTGCGGGCAGGAGCAGAGTACACCCCGGACCGTAGCAGGGCTAATTCCAGGTTGTGCACTGGGTTCCCTGCCAGCATACATCCCAAAGTTAGTGCGGCCACGGTCCGGGGAAGGCAACCCTGGACTGTGGTAGAGCAGGCCATCATGTCTGATGGCCCGCTCTACCTAACTCTGTCTGGTGGCCGGAGCTCTTCTGGGCGGGTGCAGCGGCCTCATAGGTTGTCACACCCACCTATAAAGGCAGGGGCCGGGCCATTCTGAGAAGAGTTGGGGGCGGGGCTGTGCAGACCATGTCCACACGTCATCCTGCCCTCTCCCCAGCCCCAGCCGCCGGCACATTCATTTGGTGGTGGGGCCTAATCCTGCTTGTGGTGAGGGCTCTCACTACGGGCAAGATAAAAGTGTGGCAGTGTGCAACTCCATCATGTTTGAAAATATTAATTGTCTGCCTTTCACAGTGAACCACTACCCTAGCATGATAAAAAAAAAAATGCAGATTCTAGACCCATGTTTTACAGACTTATTTTGATGGCCATAAGCACAATCCTTCAACCAAGGTAATAAAATAAAGATTTAGCTGCTATTAGCTGGGTAGGTTTGGGGGAACATTACTGCTGGGAGTGAACAACAGGGACCATTTTTAAATGAGACGCACCCACACAAGTCCACTCATCCTCCCCACATATCCGAGCACCCATCTGAAGGCGGCGTGGGGTGGGGGCTCCCACAACCCATGAACTGCCCACTCATGCGCACACATGGTGCGTCAGGGGGAAATCTGGGATGGTGGCCAAATCGTGCATGGATATGGGCCCACACCCATCACACACTCATCCCTGGCCCATTTGATTCCCCCCCATACTAGACATGCCTGGTTGCTCCACCTAGCACACATGGACCTGCCCCCCAGCCATGCCTGTTTAAAAACAGCCACGGAAAGGATTGCCCCATTGTGACCTGTTGGGTACTTCTTCCAACTGACCAAGATTGGTCACTGTCTGAGACAGGTGCTGGATTCTGATTCTGATGACAGGTGCTGGATTGGTCTGACCCAGAATGGCACTTCTTATATTCTTATGACTCCTTAGCAAGTTGTTCCTCAAATTCCCTTTTGGCCTATCTTACAATGGCTTTACACGTTCTCTGCCAATGTCTATGTTCATTGCTATTTACCTCATTTGGAATTCTTGATTTCTGGTATACACTATAATCTGGGTGTCTAAGATAGTAGTTTTCAATAGTCTCCATGCCTCTTGCAGGCCTTTGACTCTGATGACTTCCCCTTTTGGTTTCCCCTTGATTAACTTCCTCATCTTTGCATAGTTCCCCTTCTTGAAGTTAAACACCCTTGTGGCAGACTTATTAGGTAATCTCTCTCCTACTAGCATGGTGACTCTAATTATATTGTGATCACTATTAGCAAGTGGCTCTGCCACCATTACTCCTTTCGCTAGAACCGTAGCAAGTTAGCAACCTAACCTCCAGTTAGGACAAGATCTAAAATAGCTTCTTCTCTTGTGGGTTCTAAGACAAGCTGCTCCAGGAAGCAGTCATTTATGGTGTCTAGGAACTCGGTTTCTGCAACACATCCCAAGAAGACATTTTTAAAGTCAATGTGGGGGTAGTTAAAATCCCCCATTATTATTATTGCACTGCCTATTATTATTGCAATTGGTATGCAACTCTTAGGCTTGGGAATGTTGCCCACCTCTGGACATGTCCTGTTGACTTTAATGGGACTATGCCAAAATAAGTAGTTTCAAGAATGCAGCCTTTGATGCTTTTGGAAAATTTTGCCTTGGCTACTAAGACAAAGCTCTTGCTCAGATGCAATGTGAGGAGCAGGGATACAATGTAGTATCTCCACAGTTACTACACAGTAGCTTTTGAGCATTCAGATGTGATGTGTGGTGGTGAAGTGCCCTGAGGTAGTGTGTGGTATGGACTACTTGGTAAACTCTTGCCATGTATTAGTGTCACATCTGAACATTCATTTGTGGTCAATCCTGACCCATATTACCTCCCTTTTTTCAGTTATATTTTGTGAAGGAGGTCTGCTCTTCAAGAACTTAGAATTAGTGTTGTGTCTGGATGCTCCAGGAGTAGCAAGGGGTATGATGCATAGTATGCACCATGCTCTTGAAATTGTCACGTCTCTGCTCAGAGCATCTATGCTTTCAGCCCTCCGGTAACTTATAAAACTCATAAAAAGCTGCCACTTCACTCTTCTCTTGTGTAGCCAAGTTTAGTGCCAATTGAACATTACTTTACCTTTTCACACCTTGCCCTTTCCAAAGAGACGCACATTCCATTCTGCAACCCAGGCTTGATATCTGCATAGCAGCTTCAGTTACAGACAAATGTGGATCCATTCCCCCTCTTCCCTCAGCTGCATCTGTAAATGATACTCCAACTGTTGCTTTAACAGCAGAGTGTAATTGTAGATCCTATGGTTCTTAACTCACCCAGCAATGAAGGAACACAAGAGCTGAAGAAGGAGAGCAGTGAGATTACAGATTATGTGGATTGTAAACTCTCGGGCAGGGACCGTGGCTATCTTATTCTCTGTAAAGCACCAGGTACATTGTTGGTGCTATATAAAAGCTTATAATAATAATAATAATAAATAATTAATGACTTGGGTTTTTTCTCCCTGCTGCTGCTTTTTTGACAATGTAAAGATACTCCCATTGTTGTCATAATTACATCATCACACCACAGGTTGTGGTAGAGTGTAAGGGATTATTTGTTGATAACCACTATCTTCACCACTATCCTAGCATCTGCGAAGTCTCACCCAGCGGAGCTTTTCCAGGTGGTGCAAGGTCTGGTTAATCTAGCCTATCTCTGGCAGGAATTGGTGTCATCTAATGCCTGCAGTGACATTTTTATTGACTACTTTGCAGATAAAATTGCTCATATTCACCATGACTTTGGCATGACCATTTCTATGTCAGTTTGGGGCTATGGAGGTCCAGTCTTGTCCTTTTTTATTTGGATCAATTTCAGTTGATATCGCCCACCGATGCGGAGGATGTGCCTGGGGCTGTTCAGGCCACCAGTTGTGAGCTAGATACATGCCCATCCTGGTTGGTGAAAACCAGCTGGAAAACATTAGGCCCATTGCTGGCTGGGGTTATCAATGCCTCCCTTTGGGAGGGCAAGATGTCGGACTCCCTTAAAATGGCGATTGTCTGGTCTCTGCTTAAGAAACCATATTTGGATGCTGACTCCCCTGACCGCTATCGGCCTGTCTCTAACCTTCCCTTTTTAGGGAAGACAGGCTAGATTAACCAGACCTTGCACCACCTGGAAAAGGTCAGCTGGGTGAGACTTCGCAGATGCTATGATAGCGGTGAAGATAGTGGTTATCAACAAATAATCCCTTACACTCTGTACCACAACCTGTGGTGTAACCTTTTAGGGAGGGTTATTGAGCAGGTGGTAGCGCATCAGCTCTAGGCCTGTTTGGATGCTTTCGGATTCCTAAACCCTTCAGTCTGGCTTTCGTCCTGGGCATGTCATGGAGACTGTGCTTGTGGCCTTGGTCTACGCTTGGAGATTGACAGAGGGAATTCCACTTTGTTGGTCCTTTTTAGATCTAGCAGTGGTTTTTGACACTGTTGATCATGGGGTGCTGTTGACTCAACTATGGGACCTGGTGGGGGTGCGTGGGACCACTCTTGAGTGGTTTACTTTCTTCCTGTCGAGGAGGTCTCAGCAGGGGGTGATGGGTCGTTGCTTGTCGTCACCTCGTGAGCTCCCTTGTGGAGTCCCACAGGGTTCCATCTGTCCCCCCTCTTGTTCAACATATATATGAAGCTGATGGGTGAGAACATTCAGAGGTTTGGAGTGAGGTGTCATCAGTTTGCTGCTGACACCCAGAACTACCTCTCTTTTTCATCCAACCCAGGTCCTGCAGTCTCTTACCCGTTGCCTGGCTGCAGTGGGAGACTGGATGAGGGTGAGTTGACTTAGGCTGAATCCTGACAAGTCTGAGGTGATGATGGTTCGCTGGGCTTGTGACTTGTGGGGGGGTTGGGACCCCAGTTATTGATGGGGTCCGACCCCCCTGGTAACTCAGGTTTGTAGCCTTGGAGTGCTCCTGGACCCACTGCTGCACCTGGAATCTCAGGTGGTGGCAGTGGCCGGGAGTGCTTCTCACCAACTCCATCTGGTGAGAAGGCTGCGGCCTTTTCTTTCTGAGTCGGATTTGGCAACCATCATCCACCTTAATTACGTCGAGGCTAGACTGCTGCAATGTGCTCTACATGGGGCTGCCCTTGAAGACTGTTCAGGAACTGCAACTAGAGCAGAATGCTCCTTCCAGCTCCTTCCAGAGATGGGTTGCCAGGAGCACATAACACTGCATTATTATCTTCTGGGCACAATGCAAGGTGCTGGTTTTGAGCCCTAAACGGCTTGGGGGTCCACTTATCTGGCAGATCGCCTGGCCTACTATGTCCCATTATGGCCTCTGCAGTTGGCTGGGGACACCTGTCTGAAGATACCAGTTTTTAACTTGGTCTGCATGATGAGGAGGGTGTTCTTGGTTGCCAACCTGCAGCTGTGGAACTCCCTCCCCTGGGAGGTTCGTTTATGCCCAGGCTTGAGCGCCTTTAGGAGGGAGTGTAAAACAGTATTATTTACAAAGGTATTTGTAGGGGGTGGTTGTGGGAGGAAAGGCTTGGGGAGGATGCTGTGGGGTGTTTTATGTTTTTTGTATTTATGTTTTATGTGTATTTTTTGCATTTTAATATTGTAAGCTGTCCTGAGCTGCCTTTGGCAGGAAGGGTGTGGTAAGAAACTTAAATAAATAAATAAATAAAATAAATTAATAACTTCCCAGGTAAAAACAGGTGGCTTTTCCTGAGGGTTATGTCAGTGTTTGATCAATCATAATGCAATATACGATGCACACGTTTTCTCCATAAACCTCCCCAAAATGTGCAGGCAATAATAGAGCTGAAACTAGTCTAGTGCTCATCACGTTTAAAGTTACCAGTTTGTACCCCCTCTTCTTTTCAAGTAAAACAAGTTTCCCTTTAATTCAGTGACTTGGCACAGATCCTACATCCAATTGTGTTAGATCACATGAGTGTGCATTGCATGACATGTTGTGATGTAACTTAAAAGAAGCTGACACAATGTCACTTCCCTGCACTAGAGAGATGTGTGTAGTAAGCTTGGGTAGGAGCTGCTGCAGTTACTAAAATATCTGTGTCACCTGAGGTTAGCCAAGTACTCCCTGCATTCTGAAGCATTCACATTTAGTAGCAAATAGTTCTTTGTGCCTACTCAGAAATAAAGGCTTTTGTTCCAGGGCTTCTTTCCTGTCATCGTCCTACATATCCTTGTCATTTCATCGTTTGTGGCAGACATGCAAATGGTGTGATGCACTAGCGTAAGAAAAATGTAGTGCCGAATGCAATAAAGATGGAAGAACTTATTATCGTATGCCAAGCTCTTCCCACTGCATTAGAGATTTGCTTTCCACTACGGTGCTAGTTAAGTGGCAAGCAGTAAACAAGAGATGTGCTGATTTATGGCTGCTACTGAGGACAAATTACTGCAGAACTCCCTCAATGTGAAAACACTGCAGGGAACGCTCAATTTACAAAGGACATGGTGGTAAAAGACATTAGTGTTTAGGGCCTGATTCTCTGCCCATTAAAGTCAATGGCAACTCTCCCATTGACTTCAATGAGAATTACATGCTAAGTAGTGTTGTTGTTGTTTCTGTTATTTAATATTATTAATGTTTATATAGTGCCAGCAATGCACCTAACATTGAACAGCTGAAATTAGAGACAGAACCCTTCCCCAAGGAGCTTCCAATCTAGGATGGACAAGGGAGGGGGGGAAAAGAGGGAGTGGATTCTAGGGAGAGTCAGGAACCCATTCAGGGAGTTGAAAAGCTGCATGTGCATATAAAATGAGGAGAGGAATCCTAAAACAGATAAGAAGCATAACTCAGCATTCTCTGGGGTTGAGGAACTAGAGGAAGCCTGCTGGAAAAGGTAGGAGGTTTTTCTTAGGAGGGACTAAGACCCTTTTAAAATGAGATGCACCCACTCATGCCCATGCAGTGGACATAGGTGGGTGTGTCCCATTTGAAAGCAGCGGTGGGTTGGTGGGCGGGCGGGCCCCCACCCCTGCAAAACACCCACCTCCACCCACCTTCATCCATCACCCCTGAACTGGTGAAAATGCAGGTTGCTCCGTGCGAGGGCATGGGTGGGGATGGGGGTGTGCCCATCTACAGCCGCCCTCCCCCCTCCCTACAGCAGTGCGATCATGGACTGCTGCTGCGGGGGGGGGGGGGGGGCTAAAAAAGGGCTAAGTAGTCCGAATCCACTATAGTTATAACTTCAGATTCCTTGTTTATTTCTGTTGTGCAGCTAGCAGCTTGCTTACTATGTAGTTTTAGTGGCCGTCATTATTAAGGAAGGGCCAAAGTGGAGTTACTTGTGAAATCAGGAAGACCTCAGATGGGCAGGAAGTTAGTTATAAAGTTACAATAGGATACAAGCTAACAGGTTCATGTTGAAAGCCAAGAGCCTGGATGCAAGACAGGGTGTTTCAAGGGTGGAATAGATAGGGGCATTGGACTTACAAAACTCCCAGACCTGCTTACCTGCTAGGGATACAACTGCACACATTCTTAGAAAATTCACACCTGTTCCACGGAAAAACGAATGTGTATATGCAATACACAAGCCTGCCACACTTCAAATAAGCCATATAAGGTGTAGGTTTGGGCTCAAATATGTCATGAGTGCTCGTCAGTCAGTTATGACACTACCTCCTTAAGGGAAAATAGAGCTTTAATTTAGTAAAAAGTCTTTTAAGAGCCAGCTAGATCAGAATTCAGAGAACTTGCTTCACCCCAGAACTATCACGGTTCATGCTGCTTGGGTCTCTCCAAGACTTCAGAAATGATAAGCTTGCTTTCTTTTTCTTTCTTTCTTGAGTTTGCTTAAGAGGCTGCCTATAGCATTCTGGGCACAATTCAAGGTGCTGGTATTGACCAATAAAGCCCTAAAAGGCAGTCCTTCAGGTATGTAGGGCCCAAGCCATTCTCTTTATGTCCCTTTGTTGCCTTTAATATCTGCCGAGGGTGCCCTCTTGCAGGTTCCATCCTTGGCCCAGTTTCATATGACTCAGGCCTGCGGAGAGGTGTTCTCGATGGCTGCTCCACAGCTTTGGAACTCCCTTCCCTTAGAGGTTTGCCAAAGCCCTAGTTTGAGTGTCTTCCAGAGGCAGTGGAAGACCTTTTTATTCGGCCACACATTTAATGGACAAGGATAGATTGGGAAGGTGGTAAGAAGGTGTGTTTAGTTTGTATATGTTTTTAGTTATGTATTTTATATTTGTATATGTATTTTTATTTATGTACTTATTGTAAGCCACCCTGAGCCTTAGGGGATATAAATCATAAATAAACAAACAATATTTAGTTCTCTCTCCCCCTCAAACACCTCCTTCATACAACCTACTCTTCTCCTCTTTTAACTTAAGGCTAAGGACACAGACACTCCGTGTGGTGCAGTGACTCAGGTGGTAGCGTGCATGTTTTGCACATACAAGGTCCCAAGTTAAATCCCTAGGCTCTCTGGTAGCATGCCTGGGTCAGGCCTCTGCCAGAGACCCTGATTTGAAACCCTGCTGCTGTGTCAGGTTGTGACAATACTGGGCTAAGATGGACCATCGGTCTGACTCGTTTAAGCAGCTCCTTATATTTTTAGTTGCTTATACTCACTTGATATAGCCTTAGGTTAAGATTGTGATTTGAAATTTTGCAACCTTGTAACAGTGCAAATGCTTGTTTGTTTTTATCATTTAAGACTCATGTTAACCAGCTCTCCATATATTCAGTGAAGGTTTTGTAAACCAACCTTGAATGTGTCTAATTCTTTGGGAAAGGTACTGCCTCTCGAACATATTAAGAAGGGACCTAGCGATTTTCCCCTTGGGGTCAACCATCCCTACAGTAGCAGGTAATGTCATAGAAGTCAGAACTCAATGGAGGTAAGCATGGAGGCAAGCAAGTAACAAAGAAGACAGTCCCTGTTCCGGAAACCGTATATATTTATGGATTTGCAAAATCAACAGTAAATATTCTAATGAGGAGCACAGGTTGGTGTTAGAGAGGAAGAAATGTTTCCCTCAAGTGGCTTATTTGTTAGTACTAAGGCCTGATGTAGAAAGAGTTCTTCTGATGACTCGTAGGATCCTAGCCTGTAAAATACGCAGATCATCAAACACTAAAAACCTACTCGGTAAGGGTAGCATACCTCCCATCAGGTTCATCACCATGCTAGGTAAACTGTGATATGCAGCAAGAATGACAAATGTCAGGCGATATTATCGGTCATACCTTCTCCGGATTTGCAGCTTCCAGCCTCCTGAAGGCTGTGGGATAAACCTGCACCTCTGAAACCAGCATCACTCTCATGGTTAAGATGGTTCAGAATTGTTTAATCCCTTCTGTTAAGAAGCCTTGATGACATAATAAAAGTTGAAATAGTGTCTGCTCTATGCAAAGGCCTGAAAGCTTGAGCTGCTTTACATTTCTTGTGCTGCACTGAGCTATGCTGGAGAGAAGATTATACAGCTACTTGCCTGCTGGGACCTGCATGGTAACAAGATGGATATTTCATGAGGCTGCTTCTGAATAAATGCATTGATAATAGCTTCTGTGATCAAGGTACCCGTAATAACATACTACCAGGAAACTTGGGTCTTTTTCAAACAGGCTGCTCTGTGGGGGCAGTTGATTGGGGGCGGGGAAGGGCAGGTACACAAGATCCCTACCCTGCATGGTGCAACTGGTGTTTTTGCCAGTTGCTCCATGTGGGGGTGATGGGTGGAGGTGGGTGGGGATGCCTGGTATGCAGGAGCACGCACACCCACCCACCAGCCGCGGCTCTGCAAACAAGACACACCCATGCATGCGCAGACAGTGGGCATTCGTGGATGTATCTCATTTGAAAAAGTCCATACAAGCAAAAACGAGTTTATTCTGTGAAAACATATATTTGCCCTGTATTAGTAAATAAGACCCTGGCTAATTCTGTGGGATTTTAACCCCTTTTTAAAGGATTACTCAGAGTTGCTAACATGTTTCTAGTGAGTCAGTCATCTGGAGGTGCTGGTTAATGAAGCCTGTGGCTTTGAAGAAGAGGTTCAGAGTTGAAAATCCTTGGAGTAAACCTCTCCCACACCCCTAACACACACTTGCCCACTTGCAATTTGTGCCCATCCTGTCTTGTCTCTTGTTGAAAGACTTGGATGAGTAGGTAGTTTAGCAAACCATGAGTAACGGGGGGTGGAGTAGACGTTTTTCCTGCTCACTTGTTGTTGTGAAGTAGCTACTGTAGACACTTGTCGACTGGGTGGAATAACACCAAGGAGGGAGTGACAATTGGGTGTAATTAATTACACAGAGGAGACTGCCAGGGGGACCTCAAATGAAGGGGGACCGGGTAGAATGATGGGGAGGGGGC
>QEPC01002983.1:1178410-1194995 GCA_003113815.1 Sphenodon punctatus | reverse complement strand
GCTCCGTTCTCCTGCCCAGCTGACAGGTAAGTGTCTGATGAGCCGGCTACAGCATCCCTGGCTCCCTGCTTCCTCCCAGTCACTTCATAGTGACTGCCCTATATGGGCTAGTCAGCTGTCTGATGGTGAGTAAACTGGACAGGAAGAACTAGATAAGGAAAAACTGCAGGATTCTGGAATTTGGTGGGGCTATATACACGGGGTGTGTGCGTGTGTGTGGGCCCATATGTGTATGTGTGCATAAGGGCAAGATAGGAAAAGATGGGGAGTTTTAGTAGTAGAGTGTGAATTTGAATTATGATATACTACAGTTTCCATGGCAGCATCTCAAAGATTGTGCAGTAATATTTTGAAGTGTAATATGCATTCTAATTTTTTAATCTTAACCCATCAAATCAGTTTTGCTATAAATACTCACTATTCCCAGTTGGATCAAAGGAGTAAGCTGACAGATTTTTTTTCTTTTAAGAAGACTCCTACTAAAGATGTAAAAATTTAATTTATATTCCATCCCATAAAAATAAGCTTGTATTAAGAGATATGAAAGTAAAAATCAGTAACTGGTAAGTTTGCCAGCGCACAGCACAACTGAGACTCTGTTTTTTGGCTGCATGGTTTATGGTAGTTTTTATTAATATTATTGCTATTTATTCTTTATTTACATAGCATGAAGAATGGATCCAGATGCCTTACAAGCATGCAAAATGTCAAGGGTAGGACATTAATCTGATCCCTGAATTTATTGAGTCTCCCTCCTATTAATATTATCTATCTTGAGATGAGAGCTGGGCATAGGTGTCCTCTTAGAACTGAGCTATCAAAGCAATTCATATCTGGAGTGGTGATCATCCCTCTGAATTTTTTCTTGCTTTGCTCAAGCATGGGATGTCTAAAGATGTCATGCAGGAGACTGAACATGTCGTTCGTTGGTTCACCTTAAAATGGTTTAGGAGTCCAGTATGTCCTTGGTTGAGATGCCTCCCCTCCCCTCCAAGGAATATCCATTCAGTCAAGAAGCCTAACATGCACTGGTGTCTATGAACTTGAACATATGTGGTGAAATTGGTGTTTTGCCCTTAACTTCCATAGAATCAGCATCTCCTCCATGATGGTGCAGGATATGTGAGTGATGTGGACTTCATCATTGGGTGTGATGGTCAGGGTTAGTGGAACAAGGAAATTGCTTATGCCAAGTGGGAAGCTAGAAAGCTCCTGGGACCTTTATCACATGAGAAGTCATGGGACAGTTCCATACCCCCAAACAGTTCCTATTCAGGAGAGACAGCCCCCTTTGGGTGCCGAATCCCACTGTCCCTCTTTCATGGGGTTACCATCCCTATTTCCAGTGTGAGAGATAAAAAGACTGGTATTCAAGCCTCATTGACTGCTACCCATGAAAAACACTTGAGAGGACAATGGAGAGATGATGGAATGAGAAGGAACTAAGTGGAGTGGTAAGCAGGAAACCGTCTGTCCCTCTGTATACACTTGAAATGTTGGGAGGTGCTTGTGTGCATGTGTAAGTGTGTGATGGGTGGAGTTTAGTCACAGAGGGGCAGAGCTTATTGTCCAAGGGTGTGGGACTTGTCCCTCTTTGGCCATTAAAAAGGTTGGGAGGAGTTCATGGAGTGCACGCTAGGGCTGTTCTTTGAGCTATGACAAGTTTCAGCCTTCTAATACAGCCCAGTAATGGCAGAAGAAACCTGGATGGAAGGTCAGAAATGTGGTTGTTTCTGCTTTGGGTGCATCCCAGAGTTCTTCTAGAGTCTGAACATGTTTGAAAAATGGGATGAGATGGAATCAAAGGACTGTAGGTATTTTTAGACGTGCCAGGCATCCCTCTAACCACAGTCCGGGATTCATTTTGGAACCCGGACAGGAATCAGGCCATCTGTCCTTTAGATGTGCTGGCCTGATTCCTACAGGGGATCGGGGAGGGGGTGGGGCTGTGCGGCGCGACGTGCGGCCACACAGCCCCACTCTCCGCATTCTCCTGGCCGCCCGCCCTCCAGGAGACGGGCGGGCGCAGCGGCCAATCCGGTTCCTGTGCCCGATCCCACATCGGGGTCTGGGCCATGGTCCAGAATCGGCAAAGGAGCAGACATTACCTTCCGCCGATTCTGAACTGTGGTCCAGCTAACCACAATTCCGGAGGTGAGGCCGGCCTCACCTCCGGAATCGTGGTTAATCTGATTCCCGTTGAAGGTTCACTGGGGTGAACATCTGGCGGGAACCCCATTAGACGTTGCAGGCCTCTCCTCCACCACAGGGGATTGATTGTTGTAAGAGGGAGGCCCATAATGTCTAAAAATACCCTAAGTGTATCCAAGAAGCCTGTAAAGTGGGGATGGGCATTGTAAAATGCCACTACTACACTGGTCACAGCTGAGGAAAGGAGAGGAGTCTTTCCTATTTGGCTAATGCTCTAGGCTGCCACCCACAATGCTCTGGTGTTGCCCGGGGTAACCCCCGGCTGAGAATAGAACTTCAGTGGCCGTCTGCCAAACTCCGCCTCTGGCGGGTTTGGCCGGTCCACTCTGCTGGCAGTGCTCCTGGGTGTTCTGAAGTACCGCAAGTGGGGCTGACCTCTAGCAGGCAGTGCCTACTCCACCTCCCCATCTGCCTGCCTGCCTGCCTGCCTGCCTGCCTGCCTTTATACGGACCAGCCACACAGGCGTGAAGCGGAGCAGAACCAGGGCTGCGGTCTGTCAGTTTTCATCCAATGACTCACCCATTAGAAAAAGGGAAATGTTATTAATTTTGATGATTAATTAAATAGACCATCCCCTTCAGGACCTCCCTGCATTGCAGACTCATATGTTACATGTATGTTATTTCTAGTTTCTACATGGGCCCCCTATGTTGAGAGAGGCTCCCTTCCTGAATTGCTCCAGCCCCTTTATGGGCCAGGGCTCCCTATAGTTGAGGGTCTGTTGGCCTGTATTTTACATCAGTGTTTCTCTCACTCGTGTTGTCATTTCAGGTTCATTCATGAACCCCATGTATCAGGGGACACTGAGGGACCCTCAAACGCATGGGATCCTGTGGAGCTGTACAGTCTGAGCTATTTTGGATCTGGCCCTGGGAAAATGCCTACAGAGAATGCACTTCCTTTTCTTCCTCAGTAACTACATTTTCCACTTTTACACACAATCGCCCTTCTTTTTTGCTAAAAGTGATTAAAGCAGCAACTAATTTCACTCTTTGTCGACCAAGCAGACTGTATTGCTGATTGGCAACACAATTCAGAAAGTAGTTTCTGTCAGACTCAAGGAACATATGGTGCCTTCTCTGGAGAGAAGCAAGAGGGTGAAAATGCCAGTAAGTGAAGGAGAGTGGGAGATGCCTTGATAAAGTTGCAAGGCTTTCCTTGACACATGTGCACAGTAAAGATGAGAGGCAGCAGGCATCAGCTGATATTATCTTCCCAAGAGGTAGCAGACCTCATTTCATTTAGAGGAAAGCCAAATGCTAGCTTACAACAATTTCAAGACAGATAATCAAATGTGTTTTTAGTCAGGGCTACTCAGCAAATGTAATGTACATGATGGATAAAAGGGGTGAGTGAACTCTTTAACGTGTTCTTCAGCAGGATAGCATGCATGTTGGCTGTTAGAATGGGCATGAGTCACTCAACTTGTGCTCATGCTCACTTCTAGCGTACACTATCCTGCTAGAGAATTGTGCTAAAAATCAGTGAGTCTAGTCTTTCTTTGGGTAATTTCAGTTGTTACAAAAACACCTTTCACCACAGTGGACCACGGTGGATCCCCTGTGGTGGTGGCATTCCCATGAACATCTGTTTGACCCCCGCCCGATGTTTACCACAGCGAATCTCTGGCGGGAGTCAAAGGTAACCACGGTTCTCGACCTCCGGCCGGCCGGAGTGGTTCGAGTGACCACGATCCGGGATGGGGCTGGCAATGGCGCTACACGTCTGCTCGCCAGCCCCGTCCCAGAATCAGACCCCCACCATGGGACTGGGTCGGTGCAGTGGCCTCATTGGCTGCTATGCCCGCCCGTCTCCCCAAAGGCGGGTGACTGAGGGACCGTGGGGGGGGAGGGGCAGGGCTGTGCGGCCACCGATTCCCCGCAGTGATGGAGCCGGCACGTCTGAAGGATGGCTGGCTTCATCACAGACCGGGATCTGAGAGAGATCCCAGTCTGAGGTTCAGCGTGGTGGGCCTCCGGGCCCATCACATCTGAAAATACCCTTTGTTGTAGGATGAGCTACTTTGGATCTAGTCCTAAGTAGAGTGCAGGACCTGGTGCAAGGGGTAATGGTGGTGGAGACGCTTGGCAATGACGTAACTACTGAAGGGAGGCTGGTAAATAAAACTACCACAGGAACATTTAACTTTTAAAAGGGAGACTGTGCTAAAATGAAGAAACTAGTTAGAAGGAAACTAAAAGGAGCAGTGGTGAGGATTAAATGTCTGAAAGCGGCATGGAGACTATTTAAAAACTTCATCTTGGAAGCCCAAATTAAATGTATTCCACAGGTTTAAAAAGGTAGTAAGGGGACCAAATGCCTGCCAGTGGGGCTAAATGGTGAGGTGAAGGAGGCTATTAGAGCCTAAAAGGCGTCCTTTAAAAAATGGAAAGCTAGTTCTAATGAGGAAAATAGGAAAGAGCATAAGCACCGGCAAATTAGATGTAAAACTTTAATAAGGCAGGCCAAGAGAGAATTTGAAGAGAGTCTTGCTAAAGAGACCAAAAGTAAAAATAAAACTTTTTAAAGTATATCAGAAGCAAAAGGCCTGCTAGAGAGTCAGTTGGGCCATTAGATGACATGGGGACAAAAGGGGCAATCAGGGAGATTAAGGCCATTGCAGAGAAGCTGAATGAATTATTTGCTTTGGTCTTCACAGTAGAGGATATTAGGGAGATACACACGCCAGAACTGTTCTTTGTAGGTGATGAATCGGAACAGTGCCATAGATGAATGTGATTCTGGAACCGATTCTAGAGCAAATTGACAAGCTAAATAGTAACAAGTCACCAGGACCAGATGGCATACACCCCAGAGTTCTGAAGAAACTCAAATATGAAATTGCAGACCTACTACTGGTAATTTGTAACCTATCACTATAATCTGCCACTGTACCTGAGGACTGGGTGGTAGTGAAGCCAGATGCCATTGATCTGTGGCACCAGAATCACACTGATATTTAAAAGCGGCTTCAGAGGTGATCCTGGAAACTACAGACCAATGAGCCTGCCATCTACGTGGGGCAAAATGGTGGAAACTATGATTTAAAACATAATTACGGGACATATTGGTAAACATGGCTTAATGGGGGAAGAGTCAACATGGATTTAGCAAAGGATTTAGCTAATCTAATAGNCTGCCTGCCTGCCTGCCTGCCTGCCTGCCTTTATACGGACCAGCCACACAGGCGTGAAGCGGAGCAGAACCAGGGCTGCGGTCTGTCAGTTTTCATCCAATGACTCACCCATTAGAAAAAGGGAAATGTTATTAATTTTGATGATTAATTAAATAGACCATCCCCTTCAGGACCTCCCTGCATTGCAGACTCATATGTTACATGTATGTTATTTCTAGTTTCTACATGGGCCCCCTATGTTGAGAGAGGCTCCCTTCCTGAATTGCTCCAGCCCCTTTATGGGCCAGGGCTCCCTATAGTTGAGGGTCTGTTGGCCTGTATTTTACATCAGTGTTTCTCTCACTCGTGTTGTCATTTCAGGTTCATTCATGAACCCCATGTATCAGGGGACACTGAGGGACCCTCAAACACATGGGATCCTGTGGAGCTGTACAGTCTGAGCTATTTTGGATCTGGCCCTGGGAAAATGCCTACAGAGAATGCACTTCCTTTTCTTCCTCAGTAACTACATTTTCCACTTTTACACACAATCGCCCTTCTTTTTTGCTAAAAGTGATTAAAGCAGCAACTAATTTCACTCTTTGTAGACCAAGCAGACTGTATTGCTGATTGGCAACACAATTCAGAAAGTAGTTTCTGTCAGACTCAAGGAACATATGGTGCCTTCTCTGGAGAGAAGCAAGAGGGTGAAAATGCCAGTAAGTGAAGGAGAGTGGGAGATGCCTTGATAAAGTTGCAAGGCTTTCCTTGACACATGTGCACAGTAAAGATGAGAGGCAGCAGGCATCAGCTGATATTATCTTCCCAAGAGGTAGCAGACCTCATTTCATTTAGAGGAAAGCCAAATGCTAGCTTACAACAATTTCAAGACAGATAATCAAATGTGTTTTTAGTCAGGTCTACTCAGCAAATGTAATGTACATGATGGATAAAAGGGGTGAGTGAACTCTTTAACGTGTTCTTCAGCAGGATAGCATGCATGTTGGCTGTTAGAATGGGCATGAGTCACTCAACTTGTGCTCATGCTCACTTCTAGCGTACACTATCCTGCTAGAGAATTGTGCTAAAAATCAGTGAGTCTAGTCTTTCTTTGGGTAATTTCAGTTGTTACAAAAACACCTTTCACCACAGTGGACCACGGTGGATCCCCTGTGGTGGTGGCATTCCCATGAACATCTGTTTGACCCCCGCCCGATGTTTACCACAGCGAATCTCTGGCGGGAGTCAAAGGTAACCACGGTTCTCGACCTCCGGCCGGCCGGAGTGGTTCGAGTGACCACGATCCGGGATGGGGCTGGCAATGGCGCTACACGTCTGCTCGCCAGCCCCGTCCCAGAATCAGACCCCCACCATGGGACTGGGTCGGTGCAGTGGCCTCATTGGCTGCTATGCCCGCCCGTCTCCCCAAAGGCGGGTGACTGAGGGACCGTGGGGGGGGAGGGGCAGGGCTGTGCGGCCGCCGATTCCCTGCAGTGATGGAACCGGCAAGTCTGAAGGATGGCTGGCTTCATCACAGACCGGGATCTGAGAGAGATCCCAGTCTGAGGTTCAGCGTGGCGGGCCTCCGGGCCCATCACATCTGAAAATACCCTTTGTTGTAGGATGAGCTACTTTGGATCTAGTCCTAAGTAGAGTGCAGGACCTGGTGCAAGGGGTAATGGTGGTGGAGACGCTTGGCAATGACGTAACTACTGAAGGGAGGCTGGTAAATAAAACTACCACAGGAACATTTAACTTTTAAAAGGGAGACTGTGCTAAAATGAAGAAACTAGTTAGAAGGAAACTAAAAGGAGCAGTGGTGAGGATTAAATGTCTGAAAGCGGCATGGAGACTATTTAAAAACTTCATCTTGGAAGCCCAAATTAAATGTATTCCACAGGTTTAAAAAGGTAGTAAGGGGACCAAATGCCTGCCAGTGGGGCTAAATGGTGAGGTGAAGGAGGCTATTAGAGCCTAAAAGGCGTCCTTTAAAAAATGGAAAGCTAGTTCTAATGAGGAAAATAGGAAAGAGCATAAGCACCGGCAAATTAGATGTAAAACTTTAATAAGGCAGGCCAAGAGAGAATTTGAAGAGAGTCTTGCTAAAGAGACCAAAAGTAAAAATAAAACTTTTTAAAGTATATCAGAAGCAAAAGGCCTGCTAGAGAGTCAGTTGGGCCATTAGATGACATGGGGACAAAAGGGGCAATCAGGGAGATTAAGGCCATTGCAGAGAAGCTGAATGAATTATTTGCTTTGGTCTTCACAGTAGAGGATATTAGGGAGATACACACGCCAGAACTGTTCTTTGTAGGTGATGAATCGGAACAGTGCCATAGATGAATGTGATTCTGGAACCGATTCTAGAGCAAATTGACAAGCTAAATAGTAACAAGTCACCAGGACCAGATGGCATACACCCCAGAGTTCTGAAGAAACTCAAATATGAAATTGCAGACCTACTACTGGTAATTTGTAACCTATCACTATAATCTGCCACTGTACCTGAGGACTGGGTGGTAGTGAAGCCAGATGCCATTGATCTGTGGCACCAGAATCACACTGATATTTAAAAGCGGCTTCAGAGGTGATCCTGGAAACTACAGACCAATGAGCCTGCCATCTACGTGGGGCAAAATGGTGGAAACTATGATTTAAAACATAATTACGGGACATATTGGTAAACATGGCTTAATGGGGGAAGAGTCAACATGGATTTAGCAAAGGATTTAGCTAATCTAATAGATTAGATTGCCTCACGAATCTATTCGAATGTTTGACGGTGTGAACAAGCATGTGGATAAGGGGGGGCAGTTGATATAGTGTATCTGGATTTTCAGAAAACATTTGATAAGGTCCTTGTGAGATTCTTGAGGAAATTAAAAAAGTCATGGGATAGGAGACAGTGTCTTATTGTGGATTGCTAACTGGTTAAAGTATAGGAAAAAAAGAGGAGGACAAAATGGTCCGTTTTCACAATGGAGAGAAGTAAATAGCGAAGTGCCCCAGGGATCTGTACTGGGACCGATGTTGTTTGTTGCATACATTAATGATCAGGAAAGGTGGGGGTAAGGAGTGAGGTGATCAGATTTGCACACAACACCAAGTTATTCAAGGTAGTTCAAACACAAATGGACTATGAAGAATTGCAGGGGGATCTTGTGAGACTGGGTGACTGGGCATCTAAATGGCAGAAGAAATTTAATGTGGACAAGTGCAAAGTGACGCACATAGGAAAAAAAATCCAAACTATATGTACACAAAGCTGGGTTCTAAATTAGGAGTTACCACTCAGGAAAAGGATCTTGGAGTCATTGGGGACAATACATTGAAAACTTCATGTGTGGCGGCCATCAAAAAAGCAAACAGAATGTTAGAAATTATTTCCCATCTTTTGTCTCCTAGGAACACAGACAGGATTTGTGGATCATGCACAGTGGGGTCAACCTTGAACTCTTGAGCACTGCCATAACTGAAATCTGAAACATATAATATGAATTATTTATATTGTAGAGCCTTAGTTATGCAGAAATTCTCCTAATCTTAGAGGGTTGGATTGCCTGCCACTTTCTGTGTATTTTGTGGCAACATGTATTTTTTTAGTTTTTTTAAAAAACTATAGTGGAGAAAATATTAAAGGTTGTATGAAATACCTTATGCCGGAGAAACTCAGAATAGCCCTGCAGCTTTCATGCTATATCTTTAAGTAACTCTTAGCAATACCTTTTCCTCAATTAGTTCCATTTAGAACATTAAAATTCTTACATTTATTCAATAATTAATTATGGGGGAATGCTCCCTTGATGAAGACAAACCTTAGCTCCCAGCTTTGTGTTTAAACAAAAATATAATATGTTGATCTAAAATAACCAGGCACTGCACCCTGGAGCTAAATATGAAATGTCATGGTTTCATACTGCACTGAACTTGGTACAGCACGAACATCAAATACAATGCAAAAGAACAACAGGCATCTAAATTCTCCAATGGAAAGTGCTGCCTTCACTGGGTTTATATGAGGTTTCAGAGAAGGACTCACTGTTTACAAAAGGAAAGCCATGAAAATCTAGCCAAACTTTTCAGCTAGTGCTACTGTATTAGCATTATTCTACAGAATTCCAGGGGAGAGACTGGTGCTTTGGGGTAGGTGATGGGAGTGGGGGAGTTGTATTGTCAAGCATGTGATTGAGAACCCTGGGGAAAAGTTTATTTTAGGCTGAGTCAAGGATCGCATTGTGGGGACCCACTTTCTTCTCTTCATGTCTCCTTGGATGAGCTCCAAAAGCCACAGGACTCTGGAGCTCACGAGCCTGTGATGCCAGCTGATTATTTTCCTTGTTGCATAACCTAGTAATAGCCCCAGTGTATAAGGTATCACACACTATAAAAGTCAGGGCGGGGGGAGGGGGGGAAGAGCACGGTTAATTGTACCTCCTCAATAATGCATGAGATTTACATGAGTGCCTTTGGTGTTTCTGTCCAGGCACTCACTACTACTTAGAGTGGCTCCTTATAGAAGGCAGTACAACATCTGCCTCAAATTTGTAGGCTTCCTTCCCTGCATGGGGGGGAAGGGTAGTAAATCCAGTTGAGAAGCCCCAACAGGACACAGGTATGTGTTTATGGGTGAGGCCACATGAGCAGCGAGGCCTGATCCCCACATGGCCCCATGGTGTGAATGTGCGACCGTCACACTACAGGGCCAGTGCAGGGAGCTGGGCACATGAGCAAACCCCACCCCCTTGCAAAGAAGCCAGGTGCCCAGGCCACTCTGAGAGCTGCTGCCACAGCAGTGGTGGGCCACCGCACCAGTCACACACAGGCCCACACTTAGGGGCAGGCCCCCTAGGCCGGGTCTTGGGCGGCATTTTCTGGGGGGGCGGCAATCCTGGCGCTGGCGCTGGCTCTGCCCCGCTCCATTTTTTGCTTTTCTCCCTGCACAGCCGAAGCTCCTGCCCGCAGCTGAAGCCTTCTGCCTGGGTCCCCATCCCTCACCTGCCTCTGCCATCTGCCTGCTAGTAGTGCAGTAGCAGCAGCAGGACAGCTGGGAGATAAAGCTGTTTGTTTACAAACCCCTCCCCATGTGAGTGATCAGAAGGTTGATACCTTGTAAAGAAGGTTCTTTGAGATGGCTCTTAACATTCTCACAACTGGGTTGTGCATGCTCACCCTATTCAAATAACAGACCATGTGATGGTCTCGAGCTGCTCTACTATAAAAAGCACTCTTCCCCCCTCAGAATGACATTTCCTTCAAACCCTTTCTAAGAATATTAGGGGGGAAAATCCATGCAGGGCTGGAAGGGTGGGTGTTGTGAGAATGTTAGGAGCCATCTCGAAGAATCTTGTTTACAAGGCAGCAACCTTCTGTTCTTCTTTGAGTGGCTCCTCACATGCCCTTTTTACATGGCTCTGCTGGGTGGGGGGTCTGTGGGTGTGCTGGTGCATGGGCAGGGTGTGCACACGGCCGCACACGAATCCCCACTCACTTCCCGCTCATTCGCACCCACGGAGCAACCCCCATTTTCCCCGGTTGCTCTGTGCGTGGGGCCAAGCCGGGGGGGGTGAGTGGGGATGTGTGTTAGGCAGGTGCGTGCATGCACCCCAAGTCACCGCAGGCACAGGCGCAGGCGCAGACGCAGGCGCTGTATTATTCACACGGAGCTCCCCCACCCATGAACACGCAGCGTGAAGGCGGGACTTGGCTTGGGGGCAGCAGCCTGAGAAGGGCCATGGGGTTCAAAATTCCTAAGTACGGCCCTGGCAACACAAGTGGGCAGTCAGCACTGTCTTGCCTCCCTACCCCCCAGTCCAACTGAGATCCCATCCCTGGCTGTGATGTAGCTATTAGGATTTAAGCATAGTAAGGGTTCATAAGTTTAATCAGTTTTAAAGTAAGGTAAAGTACTCACTCAGACCAAGGCCATTGCAACCAGACAAGGAAGCAAGCAAAAAGAATTGGAATGCAGAAGAAACAGAATCGCAGGACATTGTTATTTTGTAAACACAAACTTTGCAAAAGACCCTAAACAAGTTCTGCAGAAGGTCACCATGAAGCTGTCAACATGATCCGAGCCAAAATAACAATAACAAAGGTGGAGGTTGATGATAGCGTGGAAAAGTTGGAAGAAGTGGAAAAGTTGGAAGGAGGAGGGCCAAACCAAGCCCTAACTGCATGACTAAGGGAAAAATCCTGATAAAAGAGAGCAGTACCAAAACAGGTGCAAAAGGGCAGCTCCCTGACTGGAGGAGAGGAGAAGAAGAAGCAACAGGTAGCTTGTCTGGCAATCAGCTGTCTGTGGATACAAGACTGAAACTCTGGGTGAAAAATAACTTTACTTCTATAGGATAGAATAGGGAACTATTGCTGACCAATCAGTTTGTACTGAGACTAAATTGACTGCATCTGTGTGGTACATCCAAGGGTGACCAAGGGGGCAGAATTGGGGTACTCCAGGGGAGTCTGTGCAACCTACAATCTAACATGGCCATGCATGACAGACAACACCACCCACCACTCAAGGCCCCACAGTGGTACTCCCCATATTGTGAGACCAGCGCAGCCTAGCCACATGAATAGCCCCGCTGTGGGCAGCCTTACCCCAGCTGGTGGGTGGCCAGGTGCACCACCATGCCAACAACTGACAGGCGGAGGCTGCTTCCTCCAGGGGCCTGACCCTGCTGCTACAGGTGTGGAGTCCTGGGGTTCTGCCTGGGTGATGGGCTCCCTGGGCAGGACCAGAGAAGGGGGAAGGGTGGTGGCTGCTCCCTTGTCCACAGGACACACGCATAGGTCTGCCTGTTCCACGGGTGGCTGCTGCATGGGGAACTACAGGGCAGCTCCGACCTCCCTGTCCCTGTGAAAACACCCACTGTAGTGAAGAGCCCCCTCCACCCTGTTCTCTAGGAACCATACCATTTGGATTTACAGATCTTTGGTAACCTTGAAGGTCTGCCCTGTGCCAATTCCTATATTGTTCTGGCCTTTTAGATGTGGTTAGGGTTGTGCAATGCCCTCTAGGAGAGAGGCTATTTCCTCCGTTCTAGGGGCAGTTTTGTGACTCTATTACTGCTTCCAGCTAATGGACTTGAACTCAGTGGATCAAGGCTCCTGCCTTTAGTGCTTATGATCTCTGTTGCAATCTCCTTTGTGGATCCAAGCAGAGTTAGATGATCCTTGAGGTCCTTACCAATCCTACATTTCTAGTATTTGTGCTTGACTGCCTGGCTACAATGGAGCTCGCACTGGAAAAATGCATTGCAGATCAGAGTCTAAGGGCGTTTATACACGAGACAAAAAAGGCGGCTGATCCTTTGATCAGCCGCCTTTCTTTGCGCTCGTCTACTTGTTCCAGCTGCGTGTTACCGCGCGTTGGAGGGGGCAGGTGATCCTGCCCCCTCCGACGCAGATCCCCGAAGTGTCGGCTTTAAGCCGCACTTCCAGGTTCCCTTCTGAAGTGCGCACGCGCAGAAGGTCGCACATGCGCACTGAGCTCTAAGACGGGTCTGATGCTCTTCTGAACATCAGACCCGTCCGAGAGAGGTAGGCGCGGGGGAGATGTGGCACATTAAACAATTCCGCTTGTGAGCGGGATCGTTTATAAACGCCCTAAGGGTTTTATCACATAAGATGGTGCCTCATTTTCATCCCCTTTGCCCTTGACTCACTGCCTGTCAGAACATCTCCTATGTGAAAGGCCCCTGACAGCTCCACCTGCATACAGGCCTGTGGACAAGGCCTGATGCTGTCAAGGATCGGGCCCCCAGAAGAAACCACCACCAGTCATCTGTTGGAGTGGCAGGGGCATGCATACCCTGGGCTGCCCACCATCACCTGTTGGAGGGGATCCCGGGGAGGAGGAGGAGCAGCCCCATTGTCCCCTGGCCGCATTCCTGCATTGATCTAGTTTGAGCCTGGACTTGGCTTGCTAAGGGAGCTGTGCTCCACAGTGCAGATCCCCATGTCAATTTCAGCTGGGAAGCCTTGGAATTGACATAGGGATGATCCTTGCTGGAGAGTGCAGTGCTGGTCAGGTTTGACATTTACTTGGGGGGGGGAGCCACACTGTGAAGCACTGCACTGCTCTCCCTGGCAAGGAGCCCCCATCCTCTGCTGGTCTATTTCAAGTCGGATCCAGGCTTGAGATAGACCAGTGTGGTCTGTGGGCATGGGGACTGTTCTTCCTCCTTCCCAGGGTTCCCTCCAACAGATGATGGGCAGGCAGCCCAGGGAATGCACGCACGCACACACACACACCGCCACTCCAATAGATGACTGGAGGTAGTAGTGGCTCCACAGGCCCATGTGATGGGCTTCCTGGGGTCAAACTGGAGTTTGGTGGGGAGAAGGGTGGCAGCTCCTCCCATGCCCGTAGAACCCATATGTGGCTCTGCCCATTTGAAGGGCTCCCAGTGCTGTCCACAGGAGTGGCAGCAGCATGACAACACCACAGAACCACCCCGGTTTCCCGCTGCCTCCCCTCCTGAGTGAAAACACCCAAATTCTCTCATGAAGCTGAAGTTTTGGGCTATTAACCTGTTCCCCTCTGCCCACTTCTGCATTGTCGGGGAAGATAGGAACCATGGTAGGTAATCTGAATTCATGAAGACTACTTTCCCTGACTACCTATAAAGGTTAACAAGAGTTGGCAAGTGTCAAAAGGTCTGTATTGCACTGCTAGCTTTACAAGCTTTCAGGGCCAAATTTACCACTAGCCTAAACGCATTTCACCTCGTTGGCTTCAGGAGGGTTGCCTGTTAAAATGTGGCAGAAATGGAGAAAATGTCTTTGATCGATATTTATTAGGTTTACAGCTGCACTGAAATGGACACCTCTAGCACTTTAACAAATGGATTGCATTGCAGCAGTCATTGTGTCCTTTGTGTCCTGCTGTTTGAGCATTTCTCACATTCCTACATTTCATTTAATCAACCCACACATTTCATCAGCTCCCACAGTGACAGAATGTTACAGAATGGTGGAAAAGGCTATTTCTCTTCTAACCCTAGTGCTGGATGTTCCTCAGTGTCGCCAAAGAATTTTCTAGAACAGGACTTTTGGCTTGAATGTCTCTCCAACTGTACTCTGCAAATAGACAGAGAACCAGCAGTAAAACATCTGCATGCAGAGTTTCATTCTAAAAAAGAGGCAGATGTTTGACTGCTACCTGATCCTTGAGCTGCAGAATTGGGCTCTTTCTGACACTTCTTTGCATAGTTATTGCAGTTTGGAAATGATCAAATCAGCCTAACGTCAACAACTGCCAATTCCAGCTAGGAACTGACAGTGAAAAGCCATTGGATACCTTCAGAAATCTGACTGAAATTCAGCTGAAGGAATATGTGATATTTCAAAGAACTTTTGTAGATTTCTTCTTCACCTGTCATTCATGAGTTCTGATACCTAAAGTTAACCCTGGCCCCTCCTCTCCCGAGGAATGATTTCATTATGCTGAAGAAGGGATGGCTGGGAATCGAGGAGGTCCTAAAGTGAGTGGAGGTCCTAAGATGGATGCTTCTTAGGAGGAAGCAGTTCCTGGAAAGGGGGGGGGGGGAAGGCACAGTCACCACACTGCTACTGTGGGCTGCTGACTACAGCTTCAGGGATGAAGTGGCTTATCGGAGGAGTTCAAGAGCTTCACTGGGCCAGAAGGAAGAGGATTGCTTCCCCTCTCCCAGCCTAGCTGCTTGTGCTAGGCTGAGGGTCTGGCCTAATAGCGCATTTCCACAAAAAGAAGCCCTATTCCTTTCAGACTCTATTATGTCCCCACGTAATGAGATACTGCATTAATATCAAAGGCTTTGTGCTAATATAATATTAACTGGTGGGGCTTTTAAACTGCTTTGTAGTGTTAATGCTCTTGCTAAAGCACAATCCACCCAAAGGTCTTTTAAGTACAGAAGAGTTCAGTGGAGGACTAGCTGAATATGCTGGTTCAGAGGACACTAATGCAATTGTGTGATTAATTTACATCTGTTCTTTTGTTTGCCCTGAATTTTGCATGCAGTGGAGACATGGTACAGTAAGTCAGTCTTAAAGTGCTATCTGTCTCCTTGCAGAAATGACGTCTGGCACTTAAACGCTGTCTCCTTCAAAGCAAGTCTGAGTCATTGCCCCTGGGTGGTGACTGCTACGATGATGCTCACATTTGAAAGACACTGAGGTGGAACAAACTAGGTAATTTCTTAATAGATATTTATTTTAGGCAGATGCGTTGAGACTGATCTGTATGCTACGCTGGAGTCGATTGAAGTTCAGCCATTGAAAACAGCTGCCTTTTAGGAAAAAGTTCTGAAATAAAAAGTGCATGGAAATAAAAAATTGCTACAATGTAATAGTTAAGTATTATTACTAATAAAAAACAGCAGGAACAGATCCATTAAAGTTGAAGAGCCACAATAGTATTAATTATTATTTATTTATTAAGTATGTATATAGCACTAGCAATGTACCTGGTGCTTTATAACTGTTGAGAGTAGACAGGGTCCTTGCCCCACGGGGCTTACAATCTAAGGGAGACAAGGAGGGGAGACAAGCGGTGGGAGCAACAGAGGGAGAGATGAGGATGCATTCATGAAGGCGTGAGGCTGCAGGTACACACGCTTAGCGTAGTTACACAGGGGAAGGTGATGCTGGGAAAATCAAGAAGGGGACTAAGGGAATGAGGAGCTAGGGAAGGGCTGATGGTAGAGGTAGGTTTTCAGATGGGATTTGACGGTTGGGAGGGAGAGGAGCAAATGTGTTCAGGGAGGGAGCTTTAGGCATGGGGGGCAGCAAAGGAGAATATACTTGGAGGAGCAGGGAAGTCATGAGCAGGCAAGGGTGGTGGAAGAAGAGGAGTGGAGCTTTCGGACAGGAGCATAGCGGGAGATGAGTTTAGAGATTGGTGGAGGCAAGGACATGGAAAACCTTATAGGTAAAGGCAATAAGCTTGTGCTGAATGCATTCAGGTAGAGGGAGCCAGTGGAGAGAAGAGAGGAGGGGCTGCATGTTATTAATTATTTTATTATAAACATTTATATAGTGCCAGCCATGTGCCTGGCGCTGTACAGAACATAGAAATAGATACGGTTCCTGCCTGTGGCTTACAATCTAAAAGACAAGGAGGGGGAGACAAGGAGAGGGGATAGTGGGAGAGACAGGGGAGAAGACAAACAAACATTCAGGTGGATGCAAAGTCTCAGGTGCGTGTGCTTGGCTTGGTTACAATCAGGTTGGTTGCAGCAGTCTGCAGAGGAGGGCAGACAGTAAGTATATGG
>QEPC01002983.1:1157968-1170368 GCA_003113815.1 Sphenodon punctatus | reverse complement strand
GATGGTGCGGCCCGGTTCCGGGCCGTGGTCCCGTTCCCGGCACGTCTGTTTGGGTCCTTTTCCAACCCCCGGGCGTGGTTGCGCTGTTCGCCCCCCCTGGTGGTTCGCTGTGGTGAACCGGCCGCCCGTAACGTCTGAAAGTACCCTCATTGTGTGGCCTTGGGCAAGTCACTGTCTCTCAGCCTCACTTCCTCATCTGCAAACATAAATAATGACATACCTCAGAGCTGTTATGAAGGTTACCTAAATAAGGACTGTAAGACCATTGTGAACACTAGAAGCACTATATAATTCTTAGATCAAAATCCGTTTGGTTTAAGAAAGGAGTTAAGGCTCACATTAAAGACACATTCAGTCATGCTACAAAAAGCATGGAAAATGTAAGTTAAGGCTCTTGCTCCAAGACTCTTACATGTCTTAATATCACTGCTGTCTGTACTACCTCAACAAATCTTTGTGGAGGAAGAGTACTGCTCAGATATTACTACAGCACAGCCTCAATCTTACAGACTAGGGACATCAGCAAGGTTAGCCCTGCCTCCCTAATGTTTCTAATTCCAGGATTTAACCATATCTGACCCCAGTTGTTATAATCCGGATGTAAACTACCAGTAGCCTGTGCTGTCCACATTCTCCCTGTTCTCTCCAGCCCAAATGAAAGCACATAAGGAACGCTCTCCCCAGCTTCAGTGTTGCCCCTAACCTGCAGAGGAAGAGGATTGGGGTTGAAATACCAAGGCAAAATGTGGATGCATGGAGCCTGCCTTACTTTAAGCAAGCACAATATGTGAGAGTATTCAGTGCCTTTACTGCTTAAATGGCATGCCAGTTAAGGCAGGAGCCTTAACTTACAATTTTCATGATTTTTGGAGCATGACTGAATTTGTAAGAGCCTTAACTCCTCTCTTAAACTTAAGTTTTTTTGAACTAAGAATTTCCCTGTTCTTTGAAAGGGGAATGCACTAAATTCCCCCTGCTGCCACCTGAGCTTGATTGGGAGCCAGGCATCCAGCCAGCAAGTTTCTCTTTCAGCTTTGGAAATCCCTTCTCGCTAGAGTGTTTTCCCTTGCAGCTCTGAGCTTTTTTGGCTTACACGCCTGAAGGAATTCTGTGCAACTCATGTACACTTCCTCAGTGCACATAACATACAGTCTCTCTCCTGACTCCATCCCTTCTCCCAGTGAGTTTTTCTTTCATCCCAAGCTTTGACAGTTTCAGTGTGGGAGGGGGGAGTGGTGGAGAGGGAGATTGCTTTGAAGACCCCCTCCTTATGGAGAGTTTCCCTTCTAGCCCCAAATTTTATCCTTTTCATCAGAGGGTTTGGTTAGAAACTGGGAACAATAGCCTTGTCAGTTTCACCTACTGGCAAGCCTGCTTGTCAACTGGAGCAGCCAGCCAGTGCATTTTTCTTTTAGACCCAGCTCTATCACTTTCACCAGTGGCGTTTTTTCCACCTGGGAGCAGGCTCCTCAATTTCATGGGAAAGCAAGAGAAGGAGGAGAGATTGCTGTGCAGACCCCTCCTCACTGGAGCGTTTCTCTTGCACCCCTGATGTTTTCCAGTTACACGCCTAAAGGAATTCTGTCTAACTTATGTAAAATTCCTCAATTCACCTGTGTAACAGGGTGGACTAGCATCCCCGTTCCAAGCCCTAAAAGGGGTGGTGGCCCTTTAAGGAGGGAGTACTCCTGTTAGGAGCAGCAGTGGGGCTTTTAGAATGCAGCCTGTCAGCTGTACGAGAGAGAGACACACCAGGCCAGAAGTGTCTCAGCGAAGCAGAGGGAGGGCACCTGCAGCATAGCTGAGGAGCTGGACTGTTGGGCAGGTGAAAAAGTGGTTGCCAGAGGTCTGCAGGATTTTTCCGAGCTGCAGCGGAAAGCAGAAGTGCTGAGAGATCCAGAGCCAGGAAGCAGTGCGCAGTGAAGGCACCCAGGACCAATGGATAGTGGAGATGCCAGAGATCCCCCAAGTGAGTGTTGCGTGACTGGGAGGCAAGGTCTCCAGGACTAGGGCTGTAGCGGAATGTCACAGCGGTAGCTATTTCCACCAGAAACAGCGTTTCCGCAATTAGTGGTACGGCGTGGCAGAGGCTTTCATTCTGCTAATTTCATTCCGCTACTTCCACAGGCCTTGCAAAATAGCGGAAACATGACATTTTCGCTACTTCCGCCAGCGCCACAAAATAGTGGAACTGCGGTTTTCCAACAGTTTCCGCAATTTCTCCACAATTCTGCAATTTGCAGAATGCTGGTGGAATTAGCGGAATGTCCGCAGAAAAGCCGTGGTATGGCGCGGGCAATTCTGAAATGGCGGAACGGAATCGTGGCGCGGTAACAGCTGCTGCCGCATCAGCCCTATCCAGGACTGATTAAGCAGGAAACTCTATGATGGACTAAGAGCGGGAGGTGGGTGGCTCTGTAATGGGCTAAGAGCCGGGAGCTCTGCATGAGACTGGAGTCGGGCAGAGAGCCTGAGAGAGGCCTAGAGGACAAAGAATCTATAGGATCTGGGGAGAGCTGAGCACTCTTGAGCTCTTGACTGTGGTGTGGGGAACACTGTAATAAAAAAGCATGGTGACAAAACAACGTGATGTGGTGTTGTCACCCCAGAATGACAAGCCCCAATCAGAGAAAAAGATTAAGGGTGCTCCCGGTGGCTTCATACCCGTTATTCCACGTAACCCCGACCCCCCCTCATTCCAGCCGCTCCTGGTTGCCTCTTACATGCCATTCCATCCAGCTCCTCATCATGTCAGTCATTCCACTCAGCATCCTGTCATTCCAGCTGCTCCCGATGTCCTAGTACTCATCATTTCACCCAGCCCCCCATCATCCAAGGTGCCTCCCTCTGGCTTCTTACAAGTCATTCCACCCAGCTCTGCCACTTGTGGCAACCAACCCATCATTCCAACCAGCCCTTCGTCATTCCAGCCACCCTGGTGGTCTCCTATCCGTCATTCAACCCAGCCCCCCACCTCATCCCATACTACTAGATGCTCTGGATGGCCTCCTACCTGTCATTCCACCCAGCTCCTCTCCCCATCTTTCCATTTCCTCTATGTGGTTTCTTCACTTTTTCACACCTTCTGACCTTTTTAGTCCCTCTCACCCACCAACTTCTTTGGCATTTCAGATCTTCTCCCACTCCCTTTGTTTCAGTTAAGCATCTGCCGTATTGACTTACTGCCCATTAATAGCTACTGGCATTCGCAAAGCCCCATTACTTCCAATTGGTATTTCTGTGTCTCTATTGTTTCCAATTAACATTCCTTGTGCCAGCTTCAGTTTATTGTCTTGATTGCCAGTTCCATTTTTCTCCTTTTAGCCCCAGCTCCAGTTTATTTATTATTATTTCAGTCCCTGTTCCAGTTTATTGTAACCCATAGCATGCAGTAAACTCCCCAGGCATCCATACATCAATAGGATGCAATAAATGCCACTCAGGTCCATACAACAGTAGTCTTCACAAAAGCTTCTCTCTCCACGTTCAGTAGAACGTTAATTAATGAAACAGCCTTTGGGAAGCTGTTTTTCTCACTCTCTCCATTTGACGAAATGGGCACTTCAAAACATCAGAACTTCAAAACTATACAATAGATTTTCAAAAACTAAAACCACAAAATCCATTCAGACCACATTTGAATTTTCAAGCACTGCTAGATTTCTTAATACTGTTCTCAAAACTAAGTCTCCATGAGCAAAAAAGAAAAGTCTCATGGGGAAAGGGGCTGAAACAAGAATTTTAAAAATGCTCTCAAGAAATCTTGGGAGAATAAGAACCAGGATCAAGATCTCGCTGGGATCTTCACACCTGGTTTGAATTCTCACAAAATTTCTAACCTGGCGGCCCCACCTTCCCAAAATCTGCTTGGCGGGGAGGTGCACTGACCATGTGGGTCCCAGCTGTCCTGGCCAACACAGCTCCTTGCAAAGCCCTCAGTTGGGTGTCTGGTGAGTTTCAGGATGAAACTGAACAGGCAGCCGCTTGGGGTTTTGCACAGGTCCACTCTGGCTACAGCTGAGTAGCCCTTTGCAAAGCCAGGTCCCAAGGGGCTGCCCTGGCACTCCCCTGCCAGGGCAACCCCTTGAGAAGTGCCCAAGCCCCTTTGCAAAACTGTGTGTAGTGTTTAGGGCTGAAACATGTCTCGCCGGTTCTTGGTGAGAAGTGGGGGTGTTGCCCGTTTCACTTCGAGATGAGGCAAAACAAGAAACACCACCTTCTCACCGAGAACCGGTGAACTTCAAGGGGCAGGGGGTCAGCAGGGTTCCCGGAGGTAAGGGACAAGGCAAGCCCCTGTGCATCTCTGGGACCCGCGCGGTGGGGGAGGGAGGGGACAAGCAGGAAAGGATTGAAGATTTACTTACCTCCCTCCAGAGTCTGGGGGAGAGGTCCCCTCCCGTGCTTCTCCGCACCGCACTGCACCGCTGTGGAGAGGGGGCACGTCCCAATGCTCCTTGCCGCACTGTTGGGCTTCCCGGCTCCAGTTCAAAAAGAAGAGAGAGAAAAAAGAGCTGGAGCATGCGCACCTGCCCCCCCACCCCCTGCAGTGGTGCAGAGCGGTGCAGAGAGGCATAGGAGGGGACCACCCCCCCATGGATTCCAGAGGGAGGTAAGTAAATCTTCAGTTCTTTCTTGCTTGCCTCCTCCCTCCCCTGTAGGTGCCTTGCCCCCCCCTGCCCATTCCCCCTGCAATAATTCATAAGATTTGCGATAGGGGGTCGAAAGCACCCGAGCTCTTGCCCCTCATCTCAAATTATCGTAATATTTTTGAAGGGGACTCGTTTCAGTCCTAGTAGGGAGAGAACAGGGATCCACTCTCTTCCCCCTGCACATGGCTTTGCAAGCCACCAAGTGCCTGGGTACTTCCCAGAGTGGTGTCCCGGCAGGGGGAGACCCTGCTTCCCCTCTCCCCCTGCCAGGGCAGCACCCTGGGAAGTACCCAAGCCCCTTTGCAAAGGGGGCTCGTTTCAGCCCTAGTAGTGGGAGAGACAGCAGGGATTCACCCTCTCCCCCAGCACATGGCTTTGCAAGCCACCAAGTGCTTCCCCCCTACCCTTGCCATGGCAGCACCTCGGGAAGTGCCCAAAGGGAGCAAACACTTAGTGACTTGTAAAGCCGTGTGCAGGGCGAGAGTGCATCCCTGCTCTCTCTCCTCCACGCAGGCTTTGCAAAAGGGCTGGGGCACTTCCCGAGGTGCTGTCCTGGTGGAGGGAGAGGGGTACCAGGGTCCCCCATTCCCCTCTGCCAGGGAAGCACCTCAGGAAGTGCTCAAGTGTTTGACAGCTTGCAAAGCCTTGGGGGGGGGGGATGGTTTCCTGTTCTAACGGCTTTGCAAAGGGGCTTGGGCAATTCCTGAGGTGGTTCCCTGACTGGGAGAAAAGGAGGGCCTGGATCCCCCTCTTCCCCTGCCAGGGCAGCACTTCAGGAAGTGCCCAAGCCCCTGCAGGGGGAGGGCTGTCTTGTTTCTTGCTTTTCTCAGCAAGAATCTGGGCAGTTTCTCGGGTTCGTTCATATTTGCAAGAATGAGCCAAGAACCCTAATTCTCACAGAGAAAAGCAGGAATCCAAGAAATGTGACACAGCCCTAGGAAAAAAAAATGTCCTTCTTCCTCCAAAATCAAAACATCTGTAACATTTTTACTTTTCATTTAACTTGCCTGGAATTTGGAAAGATTCTACCACACACCCAAGCAATCCTCCCTACCAAATTCCAAAGTGCTAGGAGGAAACATCCCAATTTTATTATGAATTGAATGTTCATGATTTTAACACAGTGATGCAGCTGCCTTAACTATAGATCCACTCCTGTGGCTCTGTAATTACAGATAAACATTTACAAGAGCTGAGCTAAAAATGTCAGACAATTCATGTTTCAATATAAAAAATTAACAATATAAAATAGAGTAAGACCTCTTCCAGGAAAGGATTTGGATAAAATGAGTGACCTGTCTGTGAGGTAGGGAATTATTTTCACAGCGGCATACAAGAGCCAAGTGAGGTTCTTTCCATAGACCCCTTTCCCCCAAACTCTAAGCTTTAGACTTTAGTGGTCTGTGAGGCCATAGTAGGGGATCTGCAGTTGGTCCATGGAACTGGGGATGGCTGCAGCAAAGGAGACCTCAAGGTTCATCCAGATCAGGGGTTCTCAACCTTTTCCCGGTCACAAACACTGGAGTGACGTAAGTAACTACTTGGAAGCGCTGCATAGTTTGTGTGGAGGATTTGCATAAATATATATAGTATCCTCTCGGCAATTCAGTTTAATTCAGTTCAATGGAAACAGAGCTAATGAATCAATTCCCCACCCCCAATTTGACCCTGCTTCAATACAACTCAATTCACTTACTCCACTTACAGCAGTAACTTATGACTGGAGAGGTCATAAGTTATGGGCAGGGCCAGACCCCTCACCTGCAGCGGGGCAGTGGTGGCAGCGGGAGGGGTGAGGGAGGCGGGATGGCGGAGGAGCCGGCAGATCTGCACCGGCTCTTTTCCTGTCAGCCAGCTCCTCCATGCTGTGTCTCCCTCGCCCTTCTTGCTGCCGCCACCACCAGGTGAGAATGCAGCCTAAGTTCTTCTGCTGCCTCCCCTCCCTGGCTCCAGTCCCTATCCCTCACCTACTTCTGCCTCCTAGTAGCTGCAGCAGCAGCAGCAGCAGTGGACACAGATCGGGGAGATAAAGCTGTTTGTTTACAAACAGCTCCTGCCCATGTGCTGATCAGAAGGTTGCTACCTTGGTTCTTCGAGATGGCCCCTAACGTTTTCACAACTGGGTTGTGCAAGCTCACCCTATTCAAATAATAGACCACATGATGGTCTCGAGCTCCTCTAGTATAAAAAGCGCTCTCCCCCTCAGAATGACAGTTCCTTCCAACCCTTTCTAGAAATATAAGAAAAAAATTCCATGCGAGAAAAGAAGGGTGGGTGTTGTGAGAATGTTCAGAGCCATCTCACAGAACCTTGTTTACAAGGTAGCAACCTTCTGTTCTTCTTCGAGTGGCTCCTCACATGCTATTTTTACATGGCTCCTCTGGGTGGGGGAGGTCCGTGGGTGCGCCAGTGCATGGACAGGGCATGCACACGGCTGCACACGCATCCCCACTCATCCACACCCACAGAGTAACCACCGTTTCCCCTGGTTCCTCCATGCGTGGGGATGAGTGGGGGGTGAGTGGGGATGCGTGTTAGGCGGGCGTGCATGCACCCCCACACACCATGAGTGCATGCACCACATTGTTCACACAGGGCTCCCCCCCCCACACCCCATGAACACACAGAAATCTGTGTGTTCATGGGTGGGAGAGACCCGTGTAAAAAGGGTCACATTCTCACACCTGTCTTACTTATACTATCTTAGGTAGGGATTTAGGATGTAAAGCAATATCTATTCTAACTTGGAAAATAAATCTGCAAATATGGTTCTGAGATTATTATGGCTGCTATTTCACTAACTTTTCTTAATGAAGTTATTGCTAACAGGAATACTGTCTTTAAACCTGCACCCCATAACCAGTTCATTTGTGCCCCCCATATAATTAATTCACGCTGCCCCGGGGGTGGGTGTCTGGTGTGTTTGATAGCAGCACCTCTGGACTGGTCGCACCGCATGCGTGCACAAGGCACAGGCGGCACTGGCAGCAAGAAGCAACAGGCCCTGGAGGCCAAGCTGGCTAAGCTCACCCCCTTCTCCAGTAAGGCAGTGGACGCAGTCAGTCTCTTTGTGCCTGCCTCACTGCCCGCCTGGCTGCCCCTGCAGTGGAACCACTCCTGGGGAGTGGTGGTAGACGCTTGGCTGGGGAGGTGGGAAGCATTGGGCGGCCGTGCTTGTCTATGGCCACAGTTATAACTCCTAGCCGCTGGATTTTGTATGTTTAGAAGCTGTCAGCAGGCCCCGCCCCATCCCTTAAGCCCTGCCCCATCCCTTAAGCTCCACCCACTTTGGGTTTTCCGAGCATGCGCGTGCTTCACACACGCGCACATGAGGGGCCCATAACTGAGGCTTGATCCCGGGCCCTTCTCAACCTTGCTGCGCCCCTGGGGTCAGCCCTGCTTGCAGCACTCTGGAACATCCTGGAGCACCACCTGCAGAGCAGGCCAGCCAAACCTGGGGTACTGCCCTGAAGTGGAGCTGCTGTCCATCTGCTCGGCAGACCTGTACTGCAGCTCTGCTTTTGACTGGCCATTGCCCTGGGCAGTATCATAGAGGGCACCAGCCTAGAGCATTCTGTTTACACCCAGTGTGGAAGGAGGCCCTGCCCTGGTCACAGTGATATCAGTGGTGGCATCCCCAGGTGGGCTCCAGCTGGAGCAGGCAGGCTCACGTCAGATTCTGCTCCCCTAGCAGGGGCAGCAAGAGCCCTGGGCCGGCATGAAGCCCAGTGTTAGGACAGCCATGGAAGTGAGGTGGGTGGGCTGCAGCTGGGGCAGGCAGGCTCAGGGCAGCAGAGTCTGTAATGGCAATGGTTTGACTCCTTGGCTCCCAAGCTCAGCAGGTTACAGCACTGGTGGGTATTGCTCCCTGATGACTTCCAGAGGTGGCTCTCTGGGTGGGAAAGAGGCCCTGTTCCTTCACTCTGTCTCTTTGCTGCTTAAAGTGGCAAAGAAACAGTACGAAGGTGTGGAGCTTGTTTCCTCCACAAAGAGCCACTGGGTCCATAGCAACTGCCTAATTCAACTGAGCTGAGAGCTGGCAGCAGGAACACAATTATAGTGAAAATAGAAGGGCTACAACCCCCTGAACTTTCAGAACAGTGGGGATATGAATGCTCAAATCCGCCACCCCCCTCACCAACCTTTGAGCCTCAGAAATAAAGCCTCACCTAGTCAGTGCTTTCACCTAGGCATTGGCCATGGAGGGGAAAGGGGAAGCAGCTCTAATTGAATGATTTAATTTACAAAACTGAGGAGATGTCTCACTGGGTCTTTAGAAAGGAGGAGGAAACACCCTCAGGGCAGATTTGTGTTGGAGAAACAGCTCCCGATGACATCAACCTTTTGCACCAACAAACCCTAATAACCACTAGGGGCATTGGGAGTAGAGATAGTGAGTTAGTGTGTGTGTCACTTTAACCTTTCTTATCTCTGCTTCTAAGCCCCACCCCCTTCCCCCTCTCAGGTGGGATGTGCCCAGGAAGCTCCTATTGGACTTCCTCCTTCTTCCTGACCTTTCTCCATTCCTTTCTTCTCTCTCTGACCTTTAACATGACTGGCCACCGTGGTGGTGGCAGCTAGATAGTAAGATCTAGGGATAGGCCTTTCCTATCACAATTTCTCAATAAAGTAGATTATTTTAATCTAGAAACAATCTCCAAGGTGTTGATTACTTCTAAACTGTTGCTACCGAGAATTCGAGCTATTTTCTTTTGTTGTGTGTAAACTCTGCTGATGCCTAGCCAGAGCTCTAACAGGTCCTGGCACAGTAGGCAGTGAAACTTTGGTTTTTGACCACTAATAAAATTCCAACAATTTGGACTCTCCCTCTGCTGAAAGACACGAAGGAAAAGTTTGTCGTAAAAACAACAGGACATTAATGGTAATCTTCCACCCGTTGAAGTCAATGGCCCAGATCACATTGACTTGAATGGATGAAGGACTGTTTCAAAGTGCTCCAGAACACTATGGACAGCTGGCCTGGGCAACACTTTCACACAGTGCCCGGACACTCTAGAAGTGCCAGCATCCCAAACCTTTGAAGCATGCAGTGTTGAAGAGTCGTCTTCAGAGTAAGTGGTCTATGGACTGTGACCAGACCATTTGATTATTTTTCAACATGCAAAATATAGAAGGATATAAAGGATCAAAAGGTTCTTTATACTGGGATGAAAGGCAGATGCACATTTATGTTTAAAAGGATATATTGCCATGGCTCTCTAGCAAAAGTAACTTTTTGCCATGGCCCCAAAGTGGCCCTGCCTTTACACGGCACTCAGAGTGCTTATAATCATAAAATACAATATAAAACAAAACAAGGCTCTGCACCAGAGAAGGGAAAGGTAAAAGGGGAGGATAGACTACATTAAGGGGAACTGGCAGTGGATTCTAAAAGCACCTGGAGAATAAATTACTCTTCAGGTAAAGATGGGGAGGGAGGAACTGAGATAGACAACTGGAAGGAGCAAATTCCACACTGAGGGGCCTGATTGCTCACCGACTCAAGACGTGATGGTGGGATCCCCAAACAACAGGTGGTTTCTGAGCGCAGATACCCACAGGGGTGAGGCTCCAGAAGCAGGTCTCGTTCAGGGCCCTGAAAACCACTGTGAATCGGACCTCCCATAGGGCAGGGCAGCCTTCCAGGGAACTGCCCACCAGGAGGCCTCAGGAGTGATGGCGGAACTCTGCTGCTGTGTTGGAAATACATTCCTTTGGTTGCATTCCCCCTAAGCACCGCATCCTGTTTGTTTGCTAGAAACAGCAGGAGTAGACAGACAGATCAGGGAACCCTTCCCCCATCCTATATGTCCTATTCCTGTCAGGACCTGATTGGTCAATCTCCTCCCCCAGGAGATTTCTCATCTCTTTGTGTCTCAGAGAGCTTCCTTCCTCCCTCTTGAACACACCTAGTCTTAGGACTTAGCATAGCTGTAGGTCTTTCCTATCCTACATGTATTTCCTAATAAAGCTACTTAAGCTTAAGCATGCTTCCTGCCTGCTTATTGATGATTAGCTACTCACACTCCTCTGTAAACTTTGCATTGGGCAAATGGATGCAATGATCTCACAGTCCTTGCATTTCCAACATGCTGATCATGAGGTCCCCAGGGGGCTGGTTCCTGCAGGGCCTGTTCCTCACTGCTGACGCTCATTAATAGGAAGTCCCTGGGAGAACAGAAGGAGAGCCAGAAGAGCTGTACTGAGCTGCAGGCTCCTAGGCTAGAAGAACTGAGGCAGGTTTCAGGAAGTCTGCAATTCTTTCCAGGGAAGCTGTATCTTTACTTGAGGACCTCATGAAAGGTTAGTTGGACTTAATTTGTCCCAAAGCCTGAGGTGAATGGCAAGGCTGTGGAAGAGGAAATACTGAGAGAGAGTTTTGTTGGCTTAGGTGCTCTGTGCAAACACACGGCCCCAGAGGCCTGCTATTTCAGGTGGCCTGATGAGATTGTGTCCATATGTGTATGGGGATAGTACTGTAAAATAAATCGCACTTGGTGAAGAATTCCAATGAGAGAGATTCTGTGGCAGTACCAAATGGTGTCTTGGGTCCTAGTCCTGTGGATACTCCCCCACCACAAAGGCAAACCTGTGATGCCCCCTCATCCTTTCCCCCACCAATTAAGTCTTGTTTCTAGCACCTACATTTATTCATTAATTTCTGTATCTTAAAATATGTGTCTAGCACAGCCTTTGAGTGATATTTTTTTGACTGAACACACTTGGACTGTGTGTTGCCTCTCTCTGTCTGCTTCATTAACATCCATTGTTCCAAATCCTCATGATAGCACAGTTACCTCTTAGTCACTGCAAAACAAAATTTGGAACAGAAGAGTGGACTGCTAGTTCACGTGATGGAACAAGGTTTCTTCTCTTCTGTTTTGATACTTATCCTCTTTCATTATGAGAAAAACATAAGTTTTAAAATGAAGTGAGTTCCATTTCAACACACCAAGTGCAGTACAGGCTTTGGGGGCTCAGTTCCTTTCTCTCTTGTTCTGTGTAAAGGGGGTGCGGTGCCCCAGCAAGTGTGACAAGCTACCAATCCTGCTTTGGGGACTCTTTGCGCTCACTCTGCACACAAAGTGCAAACCACTGGAGAGCCCATCTCTCTCTCTGCTCCTTACCCACTGGATGCTATTTTTGTCTTTGCCCATCGGCTACAACTGTCAACTTGCTGGAAAACAATGTATGTCAGGCTGTTTTACTACTTGTTCCTTGGCTCTCGCGCAGCATGTTTGTCTCTCCTCTTGGGGAATAGTGCAATCAGAACAGCCTTCCCAAAACCCTAGGGAAGTCTCAGCAACAGGAACACAGGCCAAAGACTAGAACCCACCCAAACAAGGCAATGCGAAGGACGAGAATTACCTAGCAGTACAGTCTGTCTTTACTTTTTCCCACCATATGTAGACACTTTACCATTCCTGTAATCTTCTGAACCCCCCAGATCGTGCATCACAGCTTTGAGTCTGGCATGGCCCCATCAGAATGCCAACTTCCTATAGTCCCTTTGCCAAACTAATTCCTCCCAAACACACTGCACCAGTGGTGGTGGGCTGTCTAGGGAGGGAGGGGCAATGCCCTTCCTGGCCCCAGGACGTCCGACACAACTTTTCATTTAAAAAAAAAAAAAAAAAGTGGCTGTGCAACAGAAGGTTGCTGCTCTAAACCAGGTTCTGAGAGATGGCTTCAAACATTCTCACCGGTTGTGTGCGTGTGTACGCACACAACCGGTGACTCACCCCCCCCCC
>QEPC01002983.1:1140954-1156038 GCA_003113815.1 Sphenodon punctatus | reverse complement strand
CAGTGTTTTGCCAGTTTTGCACCAGTGTTATGCCAGTGTTTTGGGTGTTTCTCTGTTTTGGGTTTATAAATTATTTATTTTAAGCTTGATGTGCATGTAGACTGTGTTTTCTTCCATCCGATGTTAACCCTGAGAACTCCTTGCTGCTGGGTTATGCCATGCCACTGGCCTACTGTCCCCCTGGCTCCGCCTACTGTCCCCCTGGCTCCACCCCTAGGCCCGCCGGCCTTACTGCCCTAGTGCCCCTCCAACATCAAAACCCACCAGTCGCCCCTGTACAATACACTACAACTTTACTTCTGTCTCCTCAACCCTCCCTTCTACACACAGCCTTTGCCCAACTGCCAAACTTGCCAAACTGCCTTTGCCCAATATTCAAAGGCACAGGGGTGCTATTGGGCAGGCCTGGGAGCATGAGATCGCTTGATCAAAGACACACCCTGGGCCCCAACGTGAGCAAAAAGAGTTTATGTTCTCTCCCTCCATTTCCCCCTGCCACCCGCATGCCTTTGTGCCCATCCAGGAGGTCTCATCCCCAATTGGGCAGAAGGCAGCACAGCACTTATGATCTTCCTCATCCCACTCCGCACCTCCACCACACCTATGGCAGGACATGGCAGTAGGGATGGAAGGAGATGGAGCCGTAGCAACACATACCATTTAGGAGGGACAGACAGTCTCCCTTTGGGTGCTGAATCGTACTGTCGCTCTTTCAGGAGTAGGGGGTGAGGGAGACTGATATTCAAGCCTTCCTTCCAGGAAAAGCCTTTGAAAGGGCAATGGAGAGATGATGATAGAATAACAAGAAATAAGTTGAGTGAGAAGCAGGAGAGCACCTGTCCTGTATGCACTTGGAATGTTGGAAGGTGTGAGCATGTGCATGTAAACAAATGAGGGACAGAGTTTATTTGTCAACAGTGGAACTTATTGGCTGAGGGGGTGGGACATGCCCACTTTGGCCACTGGAAATCTTGGGAGATATGCACTAATAGCAGCAAGGTGGGGGAAGAGGAGTCCAGAGACAGGGGAGTGGAAGGGACTCTGGGTCTAAGGAGCGCACTTCCTTGCCTTATTGTTGCATCCCACATCATAGCACAACCTAGCAATGGTAAGAAAGGGAGTGGGATACAGAGCAAGGAGAGAGGACTAGAACTTGCTCTTCCCTGGGAAGAGGAAGGCAGAGATTCTGGGGATCAGGGCACAGGCCACACACACATCCTTAGCAAAATTCTGATTGTGCCCCAGATGTGAGCATTTCAAAAACTAGAGGTCACTGCTCCACAACAGAGGTGTATATTAATGGAATATAACATATAAGATTAGCCACAGTAAGACACATAAAGTAGTCACTTGTATTTTTTCCATAACCTTCCTCCTTTATGATTCCATTAATTGGGATCAGGGAACCTAGCAGATCTCTGGATGAATCAGAGCTTATTAGCAAACCTTGTAGCTACATACAGAAATGTGGCTTACCCTCAGCCTTCTGGGTTTCACAAGGTTCCCAGGAGGTGTTGCTTCCAAATTGTTCCCCCTAAGAACCAATGTCTTTTCTGAATGTGTCTGCCAGCACTTCCATACTAGTCTCAATTATGCAGTACTTGTGCAGTCACACTGAAGGAATGCTTACTATATTCCTTTGCCCACCGTTGGTACCTCAGGTCCAGAGTCTGGGGATGCTCCTTGACCCACAGCTCCACCTGGATGTCCAGGTGGCAGCTGTGGCAAAGGGCGCATTTCGCCAATTACATCCAGGGCTGGTGCAGCCATTAGGCGAACTAGGCAGCCGTCTAGGGTGCCAACTTGTAGGGGCGCCGCAGGCTGCAGAGCTGAGCCCTGCCCCCGATGATTAATTGAGAGGAGGCAGGAGCTGGAGGAGGACGAGGTCGGATAAATCGGCCACCTGTCCTGGCTTGGTGCCGATCAGAAGGTTGTTGCCTTGTAAAGAAGGTTCTCACAACTGGGTTCTGCACGCTCAGACTGTGGGGGCTTGTAGGGGCACAGATTCATATGGGGATGGGGCTTGGGGCACAAATGAACTGGTTATATATCTAAAAGATTGTCTCTTTCCATGGCATAATGTGCTTAATAGGCTGCTTTTGGGGGTGTCTTGTGTGTTTGATTGTAGCTTGGCCATTTGGAATTTAGAGCTCTGCATGTCCTGCTGCCCACTGCCAGTGTGCTTTATTACTTGCATGTGTGCTGCATGTGGGCTTTATTACTTGCTTTCTGCTTATGGAATGCCTGTAGTTGGAATTGTGGGGAATACCCAATTGTAAACCATCACTGAGGGTGTAGTGAGTACAGACAACCTTCATTTTGAAAAAGGGCAAAAGCGTCTTTAAAGTTAATTCACATGATGCATGCAATACGAGCCGGGTAGGCCGGCGTGAGACAAAGGAGAAGCCCCTGTCTGATTGATGACTGCATCACCCAAATGTTGGATTTAGGTGTTGTGGGGGCTAGTGCGTTAGACCTTTCTGACAAGACCTCTGTTTACATATCAGTACCCTGGGTGAGAACTGCTGCTTCTCACCCACTTCTTCTGTTGTTTTTATGTACAATGTTTGTTCAATGTTCCAAAGGTTTACAGGGTGAGGGACTTGGGTATATATTTTCCCTCATGTTCCAATGTGCAATATTGAAAGTTTCTCAGTTTGACTTGGGTGTTACAAATAAAACCCTAAAGTTTGTTGAATAAGACATTTGTTCTTGTTCTGTTGTTACTAAATATGAACGTGCTTGTGGGATCAGGTTGTGTGTCTGTGGCTGAAGGATTGGATTGTGGCAGTATATTCCACAACCCTATTACATGCTGAGTGAAAAAAAAGAGTTTATTTTCCGGTTCTGGGTTTGTTTGGTTCTTAATCTCCTTGCAAAAAACTTGCAATCTCTACATTGTACAGGGCTGGTGTTGTGCGCTGTGGAGAGGATGGGATCTGAAGGGTTCTTCTGTTGTACAGCTGTTTGGTTCTGTTGGCAGAAGGGCTGTAAACTGTGTAATAATGCCAGTGGTTATGTCAGTGTCACTTATTGATGTAGTTTCAGCTTGGAATGTAGCTTCATTTAACTTTTAAGTTTTGTATATAATTTCGATTTTTCAGATAACGTGGTATCTTCTTATTCCATATTTATTTTGAAGACCATATTGGTCAGTATAGTAAGGTTTTTGTTGTTGTTGTTGTGCTCACCCAGTGTATTTATTCGTTTGTTGTTTTTGAAGACCATATTGGTCAGTATAGTGATGTTGTTGTTGATGTGCTCACCCAGTGTATTTATTCCGTATTTATTTATTTTTGAAAACCATATTGATATTGGTCAGTATAGTAAGCTGTTGATGTTGTTGTTGATGTGCTCACCCAGAGTTGTTTCAATAAAGAACAATGAGAATGCACAATTAATCTATATTATATTGTTCTCCTTTCTTGTGTAAAATATATTTAAATAATAGTGGTTTTATATTCATACCAATACAAAATGTTCATTTTTTATTATCACGTGGGGCGCAAGGCTGAAGTTTCACCTAGGGCGCCCAGTACCCTTGCACCGACCCTGATTACATCTGGTACGATGGCTTTGGCCGTATGTCTCAGAATCCAATCTAGGCACCATCATCCATTCTTTCATCATCTCAAGACTAGACTACTGCAATGCACTTTACGTGGCGCTACCCCTGGTGGTGGTCTGGAGACTGCAACTGGTGCAGAATGCAGTGGCCCATCTCCTTATGGAGACGAGTTGTCATGAACACATTACACCAGTGCTTCGTGCTCTGCGCTGGTTTTCTATATTCTTCCGGACCCGATTCAAGGTGTTGGTTTTGACCTATAAAGTCCTAAGCAGCCTGGGCTCCACTTATCTGCAGGATCACCTGCCCCTCCCCTCCCCCCAAGTTCTGGATCAGCCCTTGTGGTCAGCTGGGAGTGTCCTCCTCGAAGTCCCCCGGGTTTCCCGGGTGGCGACGATGGGGAGGGCATCCTCAGTGGCTGCACCGAGGCTGTGGAACTCCCTCCTGATGGAGGTCTGCCTGGCCCTGGCCCTCCCCTCCTTTCAGAGACAGCGTAAGACATGGCTGTTCCGCTGGGTGCTTGGCGAGGGAGACGGGTGATGGATGGGGGGAATGGGTTGGCGGGAGAGAGGGTCTTTTTAGCTCCACCTGAGTGTTTTATTGGTTATTGTTATTTATTGATATAGTATTGATTTTATTTGATATTTTTAATACTGTATTTGGCTTTATATGTTGTGAACCACCCCGAGTTGCTGTAGCAGGAGGGGGTGGCCAAAACATACAACAAAATAAATAAATAAATAAATAAAATATGAGTTACCGCAGTCCTGTTGACCTTTTCCAGGTGTGTCTAAGACCAAATGGGCCTTTAACTAGCCCAGCTCTTCCAAAAGCATTCTATGAGCTCAGTCACTCATCTCCCTACCATCTGATCTGATCTGTTCTGTGTGGATCCTTCCGCTTAATAGCTAGAATTCAGTTCTTTTCCTGTTTCTCTCCTCCGGACCCAAGCCTCTCTGCTCTGCTCCTTTCACGGCATAAATCCACAGTGCATCTCTTCATGAGATGCATCCAGCTGTGTGCAGAGCACTGCACATGGCTTTCCTCATCACAGCCTTCTCTCACACTCCCTCTCTACTCTCTAGACTCCACCCTCCCTAATTTAGCACTCCAAGCAAGTTGTCTTTCCATTGGCTACATGCTAGTAGAGACTGACCTTTTGAGATCATGTCTTGCCATGTGTCCAGCCTGCACACATTTCTTGCCATGTGTCAGCACAGTCTCAGCCTGCTGTAAACTTTTGACCTTTTTTTTAGTCCTCTACAGGGTCATGCAATTCTTCAGCAGAAACAACAATTACAGAGCATAGTTGCTTATATTTAGTTACCACCGCCAGAGAATGCCAGGAAGCACATTGTTACATCTCTCATTACAGCTTCTTAGAAGCAAAAATATTGCAGACGCACCAGCTGTTGTCCTTTTTGTTTGCATTTGTTTTCCTGTCAGCCTTTCTCTTCTTTACCTGTATTATTTTGTTCCCCTTTTCTTTCACATTGTGTTAGTGCTTAGGGATCTGTTGTGAAAGGCTATACAGCTCAGTGGAGTAATACTGTGTAACCTTGACTGAGCTGCCTGGCTAATCCCTGCTGTGGATGAAAGCAAAGCAGGGAAAATAAATAAATAATACAAGCATTGCTGGAGTTGTTGTGTGGGGGAGGAGTGGGAAGTAGAGAGAATGGAAAAATCTGCGCTGGGCCTTCACACCTACTGTAAAGGATAATTGTCTGCAGTTATGCACTGGCCCTTTCCACAAATATTTGCAGCGTAATTTGTCCTTGAAATGAGTTTATTTTGCACTGCAAATAAATTTATTGTAATAAATGCAGATACTGTGACTGGATTAACAAATTATACATAATCTGCAAAGTAGCAATTTACTTTTATTCCGTTTGAATGTGTCTCAGCATTTTCAGACTGGTCTCCTCTGTTTATTGCTGAAGGACCAATTAAATTGTTTTAAGTGTTTTTATTGTTGAGTGTCAGCCACCCAGAGCTGCCTGTGACAGGATGGATGGGGTAAAAAGTTCTTAAATAAATAAAATAAAATAAGCTATTTGCCGTCATTTTCCAGCTCCCATTGACTTTAATTGCTTGACTCCTATTGATCTTGCAACCGAATACAGCTGGAAATAGAATGGGACTGGAAATCCTGGGTTCCTTCTCACCACACCCTGCCACGGTCCTGAAGATCCCTCTTTGAGTGCCTCCATTTTCTGCCTCTCTTCCAATTCAGAGGTGCCATGTTACTTCAGTCTGTCCTCTGCCAAGGAGTACTGGAATTATTGGTTCTTTAGGAGTACATCAGCTTTGCTTGTGGGGTCAGCTAGTGGAGCATCCCTTAGGAAAAATGAAAATTACTTCCACAGCTAGTAGGGGCTTTGAACTAGAGTCCAGTGACCTACATTTATGTAGCCAAGAGCAACCAAGAAAAATAACTAAATTGCACGTAGCAGTGATCTTTATCCTCTCTATTCCTGTGTTTCTGTGGCTACGTGCTTGCTACTTTTTAACGTTACCGTGGTCATGCATGCCTGCTAGCTCTCTCATGCATGCAGTCGAGAAGCATTAACTCTCTCCCTGCAATCTCGCCACTCAAATTGATCTCCACTCCAAGTCTCTCACCCAGCTGGCCCGTGTAGCTGGCCCACAGTTTTTGAGGCCTGCTGTTAGGGTAGCCATTGGTCCTGTTTCTGAAGGATTCGTCCGTTACACCTTTCCACACGCTGCCAGCACTGCCGCTTTCGCACCCCACCCCACCCCACCCCAGCCCCAAGGTCATGATCTCATGACTTCTGGTCGGGAACAGCAGCGTCGGCAACCTGTGGACTCTCAGGTGAGCCAGTGATTCCAGCCCTGTGGGAGAGAAGCGCTAGGGTTACCATAGCATCCAGGTTTTTCCAGGACATGACCACTTTTTTGATCTGCCCAACCCCATCTGGGTGGATTTTTAAAAATATGCATCCATGACTGGGATTTTGCTGGTATCATTGTACCCCCTTCCCCACCCAGCGCTTGTTGCTTGACCCCAGCTGGGGAGGTGGGGAGGAGGAGCCCTGAGCCAGCTCTGCACTTGCTCCTCCTCTTCTCTGCTCACCCTGCCTGCTGCCTCCTTCCCCTGTCACTGCCACTGGCCCCGACTGTGCTCAGGGCAGTGAGCAGCCTGAGTTTCCAGGCAGCACTGCATGCTCACAGGTGTAGAGGGAGGAGGAGCTGGGGGTACAAGAATGGATCGAGTGAGGACAAGGCATCTGGACAGCCTGGCTTGTTTGAGCAAGGAAGCTGCAGGAGCCGCTGAAGGGAGAGTGCCTCCAGGGAGACCCACAACTTTGATCTGCATTCTCAAAGTTTGCAGGAAGGGAGTCTAGCTCCAATTGGTCCCAGCCCAGCTCTGCAGTGGTCCCAACCAAAGCCTGTCAAGGCTAGTACTTCCCCTGTCCCCCACATCCTGCATTTTGGTGGTGCATCAGTGCCCACCCTACTTACAGTGCATAAGGGAATGATGTGCCAGCACCATGTTCAAACACCTTTGACTTCTCTCATCACAAATTGATCAAGTACTCACTCACAGCTGGGTGGATTAGAGACAGCCATCCAGCATGAGCCTAAGCAGAACTTGAACCCACAGCCTTCAGGGAAGTGGCAGAGTGTTTTAATCTCTCAGCCACCATGTCTAACCACTCCCTGCTCTTCCTCCCATGCTATATAACTTTCACCATCATTAAGAGCATTAAAAGTCTGTGCGGCACCTTCAGATCCTGAATTTTAAAATGCATGAGATACACTAAGTTGGGGGTGAGGCCTATGGGCCAGATCCAGCCTGCGGCTTTTTTTATTTGGCCCTTTTCCAACTCCTGGCCCTGGTCCCTGGATCCAGTTCCTACCATCAAGCACTGAGAGTAAGCTCAGGGGAAGGAGACAGAGATAATCAAAGACCAGGGGGGATGGAGCCTTATTTATTTATTTATTTGTTTATTTGTTTTCATGGATTTCTAAGCCGGCCCCTCCTGCTACTGTGGCTTGGGTGGCTTACAACACAACAAAAATTGAAAATATCAAAACAACAATAAAACCCATATAAATAACAAAATAAAATTATTATAAAAACATAAACACATGGCAGAGTATTAAAGACCCCTCCCTCCTCCTAACACCCCCCCCCCCCACACACACACACACACACCTGTCTTCCCTCACCATAAGCCTGGTGGAACAGCCAGGTCTTATACTGTGTATGAAAAGAGGGACGACTTGGGGCCAGGCAGACGTCTGTCGGGAGGGAGTTCCACATCTGCAGTGCAGTCACCAAGAATGCCTTCCTCCTCGTCGATACCCAAGAAACTCAGGAGACCCCGAGGAGGGCACCCCCAGCCAACTGCAGGGGCCAATGAGGTGAGGAGATCCTGCAGATAAGTAGGGCCCAAGCTGTATAGGGCTTTATACAGCTGCATATGGCTTTATAGGGCTTTATAGGTCAAAACCAACACTTTGAATTGGGCCCAGAAGACTACAGGCAGCCAGTGCAGAGACCGGAGCACAAGTGTGATATGCTCGCAGCAACCCGTCCCCGTAAGGAGGTGGGCCACCGCATTCTGCTCCAGCTGCAGATTCTGGACCATGAGCAAAGGTAGCCCCACAGAGTGCATTTCAGTAGTCCAGTCTTGAGGTGTTGAAAGCATGGACAATGCTTGGTCAGAATTTGAGACATACAGCTGAAGCCGTCGTACCAGATGTAATTGGCGGAACACTCCCTTCACCACAGCAGCCACCTGGGCATTCAGGTGAAGCCGTGAGTCCAGGAGCACCCCCCAGACTCTGAAACGGAGGGACCAATGGAGGGTGGACCCCATCAATGACGGGTGTAACCACTCCCTCAGCCCCTTCCACCAGCATCGCCTCCATCTTGTCAGGAGTCAGCTTCCATAATCTGGACTATCTCCTCCCTTTTCTCATCCTGAGCACAACCTTTAAGCATCCCTGCCTCAAATCCTATCCAGCCTGCAGAGCTTTTAGTAATTTTCAATGAAGCCTGCAGGAGGGAAAAGGCTCCCCAGACCACCTCTACATTAAGACTGGACATAATAAATAGTAGTTTCAATTAGCTCTGTTTTATGTAAAGAGGTCAGTGTCTAGCAATTGCAATTCATGCAATGGACGGAGCTTGTGTACGCTACTACATAAGCTATTTTAATGATTGATTAGTCTCATGTCTTGCAAGGGATGACACACAAGTTGTATCCAGTTTCAGGAGTTGGACAATGACCTTTTTTAAACAGGCTGTGGCTGGGGGGGGGCAGTCCGTGGTCACACTGCTGTGGGGCAGTGCAAGGAGTGGGTGCAGATGGGCTCACACCCATCCCCCATGCATCCCAAGCACAGGGTTTTGCATCTCAGTGTTTTTCCAGTTGCTCCATGTGGGGGTGATGGGTGGAGGTGCGAGTTTAGTGGGAGCGCACACACATATGTCCACCCACCTGCCACTGCTTTCACATGAGCTACACCCACCCATGTCCCCTGGGTGGGTGTAAGTGGGTGCTTCTCGTTTAAAAAGGGCCAGTGTCAACGGAATCTTGACTTGGCCATGGCAGAGGTTGATCTCATAGACTTTCAGTAGTTCACAAATAAGGGTGTTTATAAATGAGACAAATTTGCTCCCTGGTGTTCATGCTTGGTCCATGCAGCCCCTATTCATCCTCCATTCACTTTTCAGCATGTAGTACTAATTAACGGGCAGCCCCCTGCCCGCATTTTGTGTGCTGGTGGTAGCAGGGCTGGCCCTACCACGGGGCGGCTCGGGGTGGCCACCCCGAGTCCCGCTCTCGGGGTCCCCCGCCGACTCTGACTGACAAGCAGCGAAGGGGGCCAGCAGGAGTGAGGGAGAGGCAGAGACCCCACCTCTCCTACACTCCGTGCCCCCCCTTCCGCTGCCTGTCACAATCTCAGCATGGGAAAATGAGGGGGAGAGAGGCAGAGGCCCCGCCTTTCCCTCATTTCCCCTGGCAGAGAGACTGACAGGCAGGGGGGGCACCCACAGAGTGAGGGAGAGGCAGGGCCTCTGCTTCTTCCCTCACTTCCACTGGAAGTAAGGGAGAAGCAGGGAGAGGCCTCGCCTCTCCCTCATGCCACTGGCCCCCTCCACTGCCTGACTGTTTCAACCAGAGGAAATGAGAGAGAGGTGGGGCCTCTGCCTCTCTCTCCCTCATTTCCCCTAACCGAAACTGTGACAGGTAGCGGAGGGGTGGGGAGTGGAATTTCCGGTGGCGGCGGGCAGCGTGGAGGCAGATTTAATCTGCTGCCATGGTGCCCATGCCATCTGAAGCTCCAAGCCCAGCACGGGACCCAGGCCAGAGGTGGTGGTAGTGATGATGGCAGTGGCAGCAGAATAGGTAAGTGATTCAAATGGCCACTCAGGCTTAGGGATGGGCGGAGGGGAGTGCCCCTCCGCCCATCCCCTCTGCCCAGGCCCAGGTAGCATTCCACCTCCAGGTCAGGGAGTGACCCTTGAGCTGTGGAGCGCTTATAGGTCCGCTGGCTGCCAGTGGCAAAGCTGCCGGCAGAAAATAGAGGCCCTGCATTTGTTCCCCATCCTGGGCCCCGCTTGCGCTAAGGCTGACCCTGGGCAGTAGCCAGCTCAGGTGGCAGCAGTGCTTGAGTGCTCAGGTGACTGCAAGAGGAGAAGGTCCTTCCTGCACCCTTGTTCTCTCTGCTGCAAAAGGAGAGTGCTGCTTCTGATGGAAAGGGAGGGGTGGGGGTCACATCCAGGGAAGAAGCCTTCTCTGGATGTGACCCCCCCTTCCATTGGAAGCAGTACTTAATCAGCTGTGAAGCTGCTGCAAGAGGAGACAGTGAAGATGCAGGAACACAAGAAGTTCCATACTGCCTTAGACCAATGGTCCATCAAGCCCTGTTTCCAACAGTGGCCAATCTTGGTCACTTGGAAGACATACCCACCAGGTAACAATGGGCCAATCTGTTTCATGGTTACATTCCCCAAACCTACCCAGCGAATAGCTGCTAATGGACCTATCATCCAGAAACTTGTCCAACCCTTTCTTAAACCCAGCTATACTACTGGCCTTGACCACATCATCTGGCAACAAATTCCAGAACATAATTGTGCATGGAGTGAAAAAATACTTTATTAAATTTAAATTTGCTCCTGTTAGTTTCATGGAGTGTCCCCTAGTTCTAGTACTATTTGAGAGGGTAAATAACCGTTACCTATTAACATGCTCCACACCTCACATCTCTTCTCCAAGCTGAAGTGCCCCAACTTATCCAGCCTCTCATCATAGAGAAGCCATTCCATACCCCTTATAATTTTTGCTGGCCTTCTCGGTACCTTTTCTATTTCTACTATATCTTTTTTGAGATGGGGCAACCAGAACTGCACACAGTACTCAAGGTGGGTGTAGCAGAGGCCCACTGGCTGTGGGTAAGTGCTTGCAGGACCTGGCCAAAAGTGGGGCCGAGTCCTGCAGGCAAATGAACTTTTCAGTTTATTTACACTTACAGTTGTTTCCTAGACCAGGCACCAAACCTCTGGCCAGTCAACAGTATATTCTTTTATATTCATCACATATTTGGACCGGTTTGGGACATTACAGCATCAGTCCACTGTATTCTTATGTAATTTTCTATCTAAATCTTTTACTTATACTCAAAATAATTAACTAATTTAGCTTTTATTCTTCTCTTAAAGATGTACCATTTCTATCCCACCTCTATTGGATGTGTTCTGTATCTTTAACAATTCTTTTAGGAAAGAGTCCTTATTATCTTTAATTTTAAAAAAAAAAAATCGTTAAACATATTGTCTTTTTTGTTTCTTGTGTTTTTGTCTGTTCTTGTATTAAGTCCCATATGTTATTCAATACTGCGTAGAAGCCTTCTAGATCCTGGTGTATATCTGCTTGTATGCGTTCCATGGTTAGAGTAAACCATAGTCTTTGTATGCCAAAAGTCTTTAATATGTGGGGATTGCCAACAGCAATGAAGCATGGTTCCAGTCTCTGTACATCCCAGCCAACATTCTTTTGGATAGTCTTTGTTCATAGCATTTAGTCTTTGGGGAGTTAAATACATTCTATAAGTTATCTTTAGTTGCAGTTCTTCCACCCAGGCAGACACATATCCCGCATCAGGTACGTTAAATAACTTCTGTAATACTTTATATAACCATGGGTATTTTCAGATGTTACGAGATCACAGTGAACCACACTCAATCCCGCGGTGGGGCCAAAGGGCCCTGAACGTTTGTTATGCGGGCGCCAGATGTTCACCATAGTCAATCCCCACCAGGGGTCAAAAGTAACCACCCTTCCGGAGCTCTGGCCCGGACCATCTCCAAAAGCATGGTCAAAGTGATTCCCAATGGGAAACAACAAAAAATAACGTCTGAATGGCAACCACCGGCCGGAATCAAGCAAAACTATTCCCAATCGGGGACAAAGTACGCAGCATTGCTGCCAGGCAACCAGCAATAACACAGGCCGGGGAAGGAGATTTAAAGGGCACACAGCAGCAGGGGGATGTGGCGGGATGGAGCGAGGCAGAAGAGAGAGGAGAGCAGGTGGAGGAGGTGGTGGAGGTACAGGCAAAGGAGGTGGTGGTCATGCTGCACTTGGAGGTGGTGGAGGGACAGCAGCAGCAGATTCTGGGACAGGCCACCCTAGAGCCTGCAGCCGGCCCGGGGGATGAGGCACCCTGGAAACGGGTAAGGGGACCAAAGGGGGGGGCAGCAGCACAGAGGCACCAAGGTGGGTGGGTGGGTCGGCGGGTGGGGGGAAAGAGGGAGGGAAGCAGGTCCATGGCAACCTGGTAACCATCCTCCCCTCCTCACAACCCGCAGACATGGAAACGGGCCCGGGAGCCCGAGCCCCTGGAGGAGAGGGCCGGAGGGCAGGTGGAGGAGCAGGAGGAGGAGGAGGAGGGGGAAGACCGCAACCCAGAGGGCGCCTGTGGGAGACGGCCATACCACCAAGGGGGGCAATGGGGGCACAGGGAAACCCAGGACTTTATCCGGATCTGGGGGACCCTGGAGCACCAGCTGGAGCTGGTTGTCAACCAGCAGAACGAACACATCTTCAAGGAGATCGTGCAGGAAATGGAGGCGGCAGAACATCACAAGACAGTGGCTCAGTGCCGGTCGAAGGTCAAGGAGCTCAAGAGGGGGTACAAGGCCATTAAAGACAACAACAGGTGCTCCAGGCACAGAGCCCGGACCGCCCCCTACTATGACACCCTGGACCGCATCCTTCACATGAAGAGGTCCATAGTCACCCCGCGCCTCGTGGGGAGTGCCGTGGTCCAGGGCAGGGAACAGGCCAAGGTATCCCCTCCCCTCACCACCCCCATCAAAGACACCGGCTCCAGGAGCCCCGGCCCCCAAGCGGAACACCCCGGGACCTTCGGGACCAGCAGGCCCACCTCACACACCAGCCCCAGGAGCCCCCAGCTGATGTCCGTAGTGGGAGGATCCGAGGCCGGCACACTTGTCACCATCAGCCAGTGGACACAGGGGGACCTCAGCCACGCCAAGGGATTAGCCTCGGAGGGCTCCGAGACTGACATAGAGGGTAAGCTGATGGGTGGGATGGGACACAGACTGGGGGGACAGGCCTGAGGGGGGGGAAGAGGGCAAACAGGCCACAGTCCCACCTCCAGCAACCCCCCTACACTGCAGACCCCAAAAATGGGGCCCAGGGGCCGCTGGGGGACACGGTCTGCTGACCCCCACCCACCCCTCCTCATTTCCGCACAGGTCACGGCACACCCCGGCACCTGCAACAGCCTGGCGAAGGAGACGGAGGCGAGCAGCCCCAGGAGCAGCCCGCCAGCCATGGCCTGGGAGGGGAGGAGGGTGGCTGGGGTGGCTAACCATCCCCTACCATGCACCCCAACAGGCCGACCCACCAGGGACCAGCAAGGAGGTCCCGTACCCCCGGTCTAACGGATGAGGGAGCACCGGGAATTGGTATGGCGCTGCAGGGAGGAGCAGGCAGAGGACATAGTATGCTCCACCACAGAGCAGGGCGAGCAGATGATCGAGGCCATGGACTGCATGGAGGCGGCCACCAAAAGGGCCGTGCAGCAAGCGGAGCCAGGGACCGGAGGCTGAAGGCCAAGGTGCGCCTTGAACGGAGGCGGGAGCGCCAGGAGCACAGCAGGCGGGTGGAGGCGTTCAGGTGGCTGGAACAGGCCATAGACCAGATGGTCAAGGAGCACTCTGCCAAGATGGACTGGTCACATAACATTGGCACCTTGCTGCTCCTACATGCGGGTACTATGAGTGCCTATGTGATGGCAGCTGCCCCACCAGGCAACCTGCCTGCCCCAGCCCTGATGTCGGGCCCCTTGACGCTCCCACCACCTCTGCCACCACCCCAGCCATCGGCACGCTCACTGGGGCCACACTTCCACCTACCAGTCCCTGTAGGTCTCTGGAGGGAGCTGCCAGCCAGGGGGTCCCCTCCGGCCCCGGGCCTGCCCGTCTTCCTACCACTGCCTGACCCTCAGAACACTGAGGCCTCCCAGGACACTGTTGGGGACATGGACAGCGGGGGGAGGGGAGCTCCTGGGTGCCCATTGGGTGGCCATGAGGGACGGAGGCCCCGGAAACGGGGGGAAGAGGGGACATGGGGAAAGGGGGAGGGCAGTCTGAGGGGGGGGAACCACTGGGAGATGGGGCATGGGTGAGGTGGTGGGATCACTTTTAGAAGGGTGAAACAGTAAATACATGGGCACCAAATTTGCCTCGATGTGTCTGTTTGCCGGCTCAGGGCTGGGGGTGCATAGGTGTGTAGGGGTGCAGCCAGGGTGCTGCTGGGGGGCCCAGAGTGAGGGGGGAGTGCGTGGCCTCAGCCCTCGGCCTCCCAGCTGATCCACCTCACCAGGGCGGCCCAGATGCACTTTGCGTATCGATACTCCTGTGGGTTCTCTGCGTTCACATAGAGAGGCACAGGGTCGGGAGGCCGCCGGGGCACCAGGTAGTCGAGGGCAGCCCCCTCAGTCTCATACACATTGTGCAACACACAGCAGGCTCCAATCATGAGGGATGTGGTCTCCACCGTGTAGTCCAGGCGGCCCGCAAGGCTCCTCCAGCGCTGCTTGAGGGCCCTGAAGGCCCTCTCGACCATGGTCCGGATTGCACACAGGCGAGTATTGAAGAGCGCCTCCGCAGGGTTCTAGGCGACCGGGTACACCTTCATCAGCCAGCGGGTAAGTGGGTAGGCTGGGTCTCCTAGGATGCAGGGGGGCATCATCACCCCCTCGATCTGGGTCATCCCCATGTCCGCGAAGTCTCCACGGTACATCCGGGCATAGAAAGGCGAGATGGTCATGATCTAGGAATCATGGCTGCGACCAGAGTGGTCTGTGTAAATGTCTATGAACTGACCCCGGTGATCCGCGACCGCCTGCAGCTGCAGGGAGTGGTACCCGTGTCGATTGACATATTCTGAGGCCTCCCCAGTGGATGGGCGGAGGATCTCTATGTGGGTGCTGTCCACGGTGCCCAT
>QEPC01002983.1:1086737-1117235 GCA_003113815.1 Sphenodon punctatus | reverse complement strand
TAGTGCAGCTGCTGTAGGAATGAAGAAGCCTTACTGTAGGATGCATAGCAAGGGACAGAGTGATTTTGGGTTGGGGGCCATTGAGCACTAAAACGGAGTGATTTGGGGAGCCAGAGCACTGAAATGAGGGCCAGTACCCCCACCAGTGGCAGTCTCCCCCCTGCCAGCCCCCCATAACCTCCCACTCACCCCTGCCAGGCTGATGAGGATCTGAGTCTGGGGACTCAGCTCTGCTAGACCCCAAATCTGGTGCACTCTGCCCGCCCCAAGCCACGCCCCCAGCCACGTCTCCCCAAGCCGCATCCCCTTGGTCCATTTCCGGCGCACCGGCGGCTTCGCCGCCGGCACAGGGCCACTAAGACTATATTTTCCCGGGCCACTTTGATTTCCCAATCCGCCCCTGGGGGTACCCACCCCCCAATAGTCACGAATGGGAGGGGGTCTCCTGTTAACACATTGGTCTGGCCAAGTATGGCACTTCTTCTGTTCTTAGGTTCCCAAACTACAGGTCAAAACCAAAAGTAGGATTGCGAGTTGCGACATCTTGTATATCAAATATTAGGCAAAAAGCTAGAGACCCATCAAAGTAAAGTGTCACAATTCTAAAGTCTTACCAAGGGTCCTTCCAAGGTTAGGTATGCCTCTCTGAAATATGCCTCTCTGAAATATCTCCCAGGCAGATCCTCATCTGCTGCGGTCCTGGCTGCTGAGACTTGGGGGCAGTGGACAGGACAGCCAGGCAGTATGGAAACTGAGACTGGCTCTGGCCAAGAGCTGTACTTGACCTGCCTAAAAGCTACATGTGTCTCTAGAGCCAGTTTCCACACCCCTGCTATACGGCATGATTTTCAGTAATGCTGAGCGCCTACTGATCTCATTGTAGAAACTAAAAATCTGGGCAAAATGTGTGTGAGAGAGACATCATGTGCCACTGGGTAGCAGGGAGATTAAACTTCCACTTGTCACTGGCTATAACTTTTATTAGGATCCAAAATAACAGGAATGTCCCCTTAGCCATTTTGCAGTCTAAAAATTCATCCTCTTCTGCAGAGATCAGATTCCAAACAATGGCTGTTTGGAGGGGACTTTACAGGGCTGTATATGATTGTTTATCTTCATTGTTCTCTTGGGATTTGATGGAGCTACTCCGGAGTAAGGACTTCAGGAGGCTACTCCGGAGTAAATGGTTTGGGAATCACAGCCATAATGTTCCATGTTTGTGGCTAACACCTATGTGATAAACCCTAGAAACATGTGATAAATGAAGTTACACTGCAGCTTTGTCTACCTTGCCTGCCCATTAATCCATCTTCTTATGGCTTGCTACAAATAGCTGCCACTTATTTTAAAAAATCATCTTATCAGTAGGAGGTTTCCTGGGACTCCTGACTACCCTAAATTACAGCTGCCCAACTCTGAGGACAGCGAAGAGTCTAGATATAAGGACATCACAATTCTGGATCCTGCAGGGCTAAAAATGCTGGGTGTGTATGTTTTGGGAAGTTTAAAGTAATTCTTGGAGAGACCCACAACAGTTATACCTAACCTTGGAAGGAACCTTGGTAAGGCTTTAGAATTGTTACACTTTATTTTGATGGGTCTCTAGCTTTTTGCCTAATATTTAACCACTTAACTGCCTTCGTCCCTTCTCCCTAGCTGCCCCCCATGCCTGGAACTCCCTCCCTGCCCACATCCGCCTCAACCCCTCCCTTCATACCTTCAAATACCTCCTCAAGACCCACCTCTTCCACTCTGCCTCAACCCCCCGTCTCTCAGATTGTATTATTATTATTATTATTAACAAACATTTATATAGCGCCAGCAGTGTACCTGGCACTTTACAAAGTAATAAAATAGACACGGTCCCTGCCCCTAGGGCTTACAATCTGAGAGACAGGAGCTGGGGGAGAGACTTAGGAAGGGGAACAGAGGGAGAGACAAGGGGTCTAACATTCATGAAGATGCGAGGTCTCAAGTGCACGTACTTGGCTTGGTTACGATGAGAATGACAGCAGGCAGGTCCATGTTGCAAGGATAAGGGTAAACCGATCGTAGGTATAGGAATAGTGGCTCAGCAGGATAAAGAGTCAGACAGAGCAGAGCGAAAGAGGTGAGTTTTAAGGAGAGATTTGAAGGTATGAAGGGAGGGGGCAAGGCGGATGTGGACAGGGAGGGAGTTCCAGGCATGGGGGGCAGCAAGTGAGAAGGGACGAAGGCGCTTAGGGGAGCAGGGAAGGCGTGGAAGGGCGAGAGAGGGGACAGAGGAGGAGCGAAGTGCACGGGCTGGAGTATGGAGGGCGATAAGTGCAGAGAGGTAGGTGGGAGCAAGGTTGTGAAGAGCTTTGTAAGCCCTAGGGCAGGGACTGTGTCTATTCCGTTTCTTTGTAAAGCGCCAGGTACATTGCTGGTGCTATATAAATGCTTGCTAATATTAATAAAATAATAATAATATTTGATATACAAGATGTTGCAATCCTACTTTGGGTTTTGACCTGTAGTTTGGGAACCTAAGAACGTAAGAAGTGCCATACTTGGTCAGACCAATGGTCCATTTAGTCCAGCATCCTGTCTCTAAGAGTTGCCACTTTCAGTTGCTTCAGGGAAGTGCACAACAGGTCATAATGGAGTGATCCATTTTCTGCTATTCATTTCCATTTCCCAACAGTCAGGATATCATAAAATTTCTCTTACAGTATTTTTAGTTGCTCTGTAAGCTCTGCACAATTGACTTTTGGTACGTTACACAATTATAAAAGAGTCTGTATATAATTCTTTAAAAGTCTTTTAACACATTCTTAAAATAGTGGGTTTTTCTGTAATACCATTCTTTATGTGATGGTATGCAGGATAGGAAGGTTTTATTAGCAGTTGTTTGGGATGACCTAAATCCTCCATGTGTGAGGATTAATTAGTTAATGTTTATAATGAACTCTAAAAGTGCTAAGTATTATTATAGGATACATTCTTGGCATGGCATGGGACTGGCAATCATGTAAAACCCCAGAGAGGTTAAAAATTGGAATCTAAGTAATGACTTCCCAGTATGGCTCTCTCCTACTGAATAAGCTGTAAATGTGTAGAAATATTTTCTGGCCAGAAAGCTCCTGCATCTGAGTTTCTGCGGTTGCTAATGAGATTGACCTTTGAATATTCCATGCAACGTCTACATCCTGCTGTTAAGCACATCTCTTTGGTACTACAATAGTCTGTCTTACTGATAGACCTGTCAAAAAGCAGACAAGGTTTTATAAACCAGAGCATGTTTGTGCCACATCTTTCTGCTCTTCTCATTAGTATCAAAACCAATTATTAGATGTTACCCCTCTGCTAATATGGTTTAGGAATACTTAAGTTTAACATCAGTTTACAAAAACCAGACTTCCTAGATTAACTTCTGGAAGATTTTAATAAACGTTCCATAAGAAAGGGAAAGGCTGTACCATTAGGGCTAACTGAGCAGCGTTAATGCTAATGTTGCATGCTCAACAGTGTGCAACTCCAGTTGCCTGTGGTGTGACAGGCATCACTATCATACCCCAGCCCACCATACCAGTACAAGCTCAGCACCAACTTTTCATAGAGGAAAAGGAGCAGGATGAAGGAGTCATGGCAAGGCTGTTTGTGCAAAAGAGGCAAGCCACACATTCTGGTGGCTTTCTACAGGGGCAACTCTTTAGGTAACAAATTGAATTCATTAATTTAAAATTTTGCTGCTACGCCCCTTCTGCCACAAGCAGGTTGGGGCGGCTTACAATTACTAAAAACATCAGAATTAAAACAAGACATAAAAGGAGGAAAAATAACTCATCCCACCCCATACCCATACCCAATCCCCCTCCCCATTACCCAGATCTCCCCCCACCAATTGCCTGGCGGAAAAGCCAGGTCTTACGACTTCTCTGAAAGGAGGGGAGATCTGGGGCCAACCAGGCCCCTACTGGGAATTCCACAGCTGCAGCGCGGCCACCAAGAATGCCCCCGAGAGGCTTGGGGGACCTTGAGCAGGGCACCCCCGGATGACCACAGGGGCTGATCCAGGACCCGGGGAGTGAGGCGATCTTGTAGATAGGTAGGGTCCAGGCCATTTAGGGCTTTATAGGCTAAGACCAACACCTTGAATTGGGCCTGGAAAACTACCGGCAGCCAGTGTAGAGAACGAAGATGTAGGGAGTGGGCTTGGGGTGTTAAGGAAGCTGTGACCTTTGGCCCCACCCATTTGGGAAGTACGAAGATGGTGCCGGCACCAACTGGTGCTAGTGTCCCATTTTTGGACTGCGACCTAAATTTAAATAGCTGCACAACCTAGGAAGAAGACAACCACATTAGACAGCTGAAAAATCCATGCATAGTGCTGCCACATTGTTCATAAAGTGTGCTTGTCTGATAAACCTTGCTGTGAAAAGTCGGTACTGCCATTAATGATTAAGTCAAAGCCATTTGAACTCCTCAGTAAGGTTCCACTCCAGTTAAAACTGAAGAATGTGGTAATTCGGAATATGGCTATTTCTAGTTCAACTAATCTGGAAGGGGGACAATATTAAGAATCACTTGTTAGCAACTGGGAGTTATATGCCTCAATTATTAGTGGGACAGCAGACGGGTTACTCTGCTTCAGTCTAATGTCCCGCTTGTAAAACACAGAATTACTGAATGCGGAGTGAGAGAAGACAGACCTTCTTGACGAAAACTAAGGGGAGGGGGGGAAATGATAACAGTCTACAAATATTTGAAAGGCTGCCATAAAGAAGATAAACAATTATTCTGTCTTGTTATGGAGGGCAGGACAAGAGGCAATGGGTAAAGGTTGCAGCAATAGATCTTGCTAGATTGAACATCAGACAAAAATTCCTGACTAAGGCCAGTCGGGCAACGGAACAGGGTGCCTAGGGAAGTTGTGGATTCTCCATCATTGAAGGTTTTAAAGAAGAGCCTGGATAAGCATATGCTTGGGATGATTTAGGTTTGGCAAATCCTGCACCAAGCAGGGGGCTGGACTCAAAGACTCTCATGGTCCCTTCAGCTATATGATTCCAAGTTAAAAGCACTGGCCTCCTCTCAAGCTCCCCCACCCATTCAGCATCCCTCGCAAATGAGCAGCATTTCCAGCAAAACACAATTCAGTGTCACACAAGCTTGTCATGAAGTATTTGTCACCAGCAAAAGGTTGTCTGCAGGGAGTCGCCAGCACATAGACCCCTTCCCCCCCCCCCCCCCCCAACAGTTCAATGAAAATATCAAGTGGTTAAACAAATGGGCTTGCTCTCCTGTTGGGTCTGACCCCCTGATGCAGGAACAGCTTTGTTCACTATTGGATCATTCAATCCATTTCTCCTGCCAATGTGGATTTTTGTTCTGCAAATGAGATTGCAGTCTGTTTAGTTTCAAGAGTCCTGTGCTATGGAAATAACCCAGCTTCCACCAGATGACCATCCATGGCCTTGTACTTGGGAAGCTGTGGATGTGTGTCTTATTCAGGCATGCAAGTTTGTTGAAATTGTCTTCTGAGCTCTGCACAGGCTGTGCTGTATGCAAAGTATTTATTTATTTATTTATTTTATTCAATTTCTATCCCACCCTTCTCACGAAGACTCAGGGCAGCTCACAGAACATAGAAACATATACAACACGTAACCCCCCTAAATCCCACCCACTAACCCTCTCCCTAACGCCCACACCCAATCCCACCTAACTCTATCCGAGCCCATCAAACACCTGGCCAAACAAAAAGGTCTTCCATCTCTTCCAAAAGACGAGCAGGCTCGGGCTTAGGCAGAACTCCAAGGGGAGGGAGTTCCATAATTGTGGAGCAGCCAATAAGAACGCCTCTTTGCGTACCAGCATTGTATGAACCTCACGGGCAGTTGGTACTCGCAAGAGGGTGCCCTCGGCCAACCTCTGACGTCATGACAGAACATAAGGAAAGGCGTCTTTCAGTTACCTGGGGACCAGGCAGCTTAGGGTTTTAAAGGGTGCTTATAATAAAATCAGTACCTTGAATCGTGCCTGGAAAGCTTTTGGCAGCCGGTGCAGACTCCAGGGAACCAGTGTGATATGGCCCAGTCACTACCATTGTCAGAGATACGATGCTGTGACACATTCTGGTGTAATGCTTGTGTACTCAGGGAATGTAAAGGATTAAACTTTAAGAAGGGGAGTAAAAGGCAGGCACAGCAGCTCCTCACCCATTAGCATCAATAAGGAGCTAAGACACGAATTTCAAGGAGATTGCACCCACCGTTCAATTACCTTTGGAGGGTCAAGAGCTTCTGAGGATATTCTAGTCTGGCTAGGCCTAGAGCCTGCCATAGAGGGGAACTTACTAGAAAAAAAAGGGTGGGGCGCTCTTCCTTCCTAACGGTCTATAAAAGGGGCAGGTTCCAGTTTTGAACAAGAAACGGTAGATTCATGTTAGTTGGTTCACCAGAGAGGGTGAGAATGAGCACACATCATCTCTGAGGATTCACATAATTCCACAGACAGCCTCTGCCTTGGCGAAGGCCCTAAAGGAACCAGACAGTGAGAGAGTCCATGGGAGTCAGTAATACCCAGGAGGACTCATCAATGGAGCAGAGGTTTGGCAGTGGCAACAAACCCCTCACACTAGAGCAGGCATGGGCAACCTTTGCCCCATTAGGGGCCAGACCCATGTTCCTCAGGGTTCCACAAGACAGAACATTCTGTGGGGTGTGTGGCCTCCTACACAGGGACATGGTCAGCAGCCTGGAAGTGCTCCCCAGTCATCCAGTAGCTAGCAGGCTGCTGCTGGGCCGCAGAGTGTGGGGGCTCGGATTCTTTTTGGATTTTTTTTTTTTTTTTTTTGCAGATGGTTATGGGATGGTGAATCCTGCAGACACAGCTGGGCTATGGTTTAAAGGAAAAGGAATCTCTATGCCACAGAAATGCTAGTACAATAGTAAGTCACAGCATCCAAAAATGGATTCTCCCGCCGAGATGGATAGAGTTTCTGAAGCACTGTGCTATGTCATACTAAATTAACTAAAGGCAGTTTGCCCCAGGGCCTTCTGAGTTGTCTGCTAATGGCTGCTCACAGTGAATTAACACAAAGCTAAATTGAGACATTCCTACACAACTAACAGCTCTGGCTAATTCTTCTGCTGGTTGTGCTGTGTTCTCATTGCATTTGACTTAATTAGAAAAATCACCAAACTTTGGAAATTCTTTTAATTTAAATGATGTTTCAGAATAATGCATTTTTTCAACTGGAACTTGGTTAATGAAAAACTTGTTAATGCATTAGTGATAAGGCATGCTAACACAAGAAATCCCTTCGAGTCTGAGGACAATGGAGTACAGTGACCTAGCCCAACTGTTGTTCATGTAGCACATAGAAAGTTAGCTATGAGGCTGCCAGAGGGTTCTAAAGTGACAGTTTTTTAAAGCACTCCGAGGCTGTACTTTTTGTTGCTCTACATGTGCCTTAATGCACTGAACAAGGTCTATATTTTCTGTGTCTATTCTTTTTTGACATTTTGACAAGCTGTTCTTTTTTCATCTTGGACAGTCCCTTAGGTTTCTCTATTTTGTCTTCCTAACACCGATACCTAAAGTGAAAAAATGAAATGACAAACATAACACTCTTGCTCAATCTTTGTCTGCTTGCCCCAATTCTAGGAAGGGGAGTGTCAGCAGCAGCAGCAACAACTAAAACTCATGCTGAGGAAGGTCACTCACAATACCTTCTGTTGGAAGAGAACTTTGGAGAGATAAGGGTTACTTACCATAACTTAGTTCTTTGAGACGGCTGCATGAATTCTCACCTATGGGATTACGTGACCATGTGTGTAGCATTCGGGTATGCTTGTCTCCATAAGAGCAGTCAAGCTTCCAGATAGAAGGTATTCTGGAAGCTTCCTGCTTCGCTGCTCTTAACACCCCCTTCCCTCATGGAGAGGCTGGGGTATATAAGGAAGGGGCGGAGCCTATCCCACCAGTTCCCAAATACCCAGCTGGCAGAACCTGACATGAGGTTACCAGCTGAGGGGGAAGGTGGGCAGGTGGTGAGGATGTACGGAACCATCTCGAAGAAGTAAGTTACAATAAGTAACCCTTATTTCTTCAAGCAGCTCTGTGATTCTCACCTATGGGAGAATATAAGTAGTTACAATAAATTCAGTTACCTGAATTCTGGTGGAGGGAGCTAGGTCATGGCAGGACAGTTGACAGCACTGCTTTCCCAAATGAAGCATCCTGTCTGGCTGCTAGGTCAAGCACATAGTGCTTCACAAAGGTGTCAGTAGAGGCCCACGTGGTGGCCCAACGGATGTTATTTATAGGGATGTGTCGGAACACTGCAGTGATAGCAACCATTGCCCTGGTCAATTGGCCTCTCAGACCCACTGGGATGTCCTTCCTAGCTAGGCGATAGCAAGCGGAGATACAGGCCAAGATGATTTTCCACAGACGTTGAGAGGAGAGTTTGTTCCACGGAGAGCTTCCCTTAGTAGAGATGAAAAGGGAATCAGACTTTCAAAAGGGCTTGGTTTTATCTAGGTAGAAGGCTAAAGCTTTTCTGACATCTAAGGTGTGAAGTGAAGTTTCCAGTGAAGAAGTATGAGGTCTCGGGAAGAACATAGGTAAGCTGATAACCTGGTTCAGATGAAATGGTGAAACTATTTTTGGATGGAATGCAGGGTCCGTTCGTAGTTGTACCTTGTCCCTGAATATAAGTAGGTATGAGGGTGATGCTCTAAGACCAGCAAGCTCCGACACTACAAGCAGAGTAACCGCTACTAGAAATGCATCTTTGTAGGTTAGATACTTTAGGTTTGTGGTTGAGAGAGGTTCAAAAGGAGGTCTTGTGAGTCTTGAAAGTACCATAGTTAAGTCCCATTGTGGAGTTGGCTTAGTTAAGAGAGGATAAAGGTTGTTAAAGCCCCTCAAGAACAGACGTATAAGTTGTTCGGAGAAAAGTGTTTCAGTCTCTGGACCTCATAGGTGTGTTGAAAGAGCAGCTAAATAAACTTTGATAGTGGCGATCGCTAGGCCAAACTGTTTTAGGTACAGGAGGTGAAAGTGGTATATGATTGGTGTCTATGTTGTTGGAGGAGCACCAAGCAAGGAAGCTCTTCCATTTGGCTGAGTATGTCTTTCTAGTGGAAGGTTTGAGAGAGCTGGTGAGGACGTCCCTGATGTGTGCCAGGAGACTCAGGTCTATGCATCTTATTGTATATATCATACTGTCAGGTGCAGCGAACAAAGGTCGGGATGGAGCAGGCTGCCCTAATTTTGAGAGAGGAGGTCTGACCAAAGAGGAAAGGTCCATTTGTGTGATGCCATGCCATGGACCGGAGCATTGCAAACCATGTTTGGTGGGGCCATTCTGGGGTGACCAGAATGAGCCGTGTTCAATCCCTGTGGGCCTTGTACATTGTTTTCGTTATTATCATAAATGGAGGAAAGGCTTGGCGAACATGTTTGTCCCTGGTATTGCGAAGGCATCCAAGATCGACCTGGATGCTTGGCCCCCTCTGCTGCAGAAGCGAGGGCACTTGTTGGTGTTTGATGCAAATAGGTCTATGTCTAGAATCCCCCACATCTTGAAAAGATGGTGTGAGACCTGGGTTGAGAGACCACTCGTGTCTCTGGCTGTGAGTTCTTCTGAGGTGGTCGGCTAGAATGTTTTCTTCTCCTGGTAGGGCACCTGAGCATCTACGTACCAAGACCAGGTCTGTGATGCCTCATTGGTGAGTGGCTTTGACCGGGGCCCCCCTTGACGGTTGAGGTAGTATACTGCAGTCAAGTTGTCTGAGATGATCTGCATACACCGTCCTTGCACAAATGTTTTGAAGGTGTGTAATGCTAGGTGTATTGCCTGTAGCTCTAGGATGTTGATGTGCAATGTCCTTCCCTCTGATGTCCACAGGCCTTGTGTAGTGAAACCGTTGCAGTGGGCTCCCCAGCCCTCAAGAAACGAGTCTTTGGTTATTGTGATGGTAGGATTATGTTGCTGGACACACTTCCGGGGACAGTCCACCAGTTGAGAGAGGTCAGCACTCTTGGTATTATAGTCAGGCACTTGGACAGGCTGTCTGTGCTGGGAGTGTAATTGTCTCTGAGCCGGTACTGTAGCAGCTGAAGTCTCAGTTGTGTGTAAGGTGTCACTGATATTGCTGATGCAAAGAGACCGAGCAGCCTGAGGAAGAAGACTGTTGGTCTGGTTGGATCGAGTTTCAGCTGGTGAATCATTTGTGAGATGTCATGGAACAATTCCACTGGTAGATAGGCTCTCTCTTGAGTGGTATCTAGAACTGCTTCTATGAACGGTAGGCCCTGGACTGGTTGGAGCCTGGACTTTTTGTAGTTGATTGGCATGCCCAGACTGTTCAAAAGGTCAATAGCGGTGTCCATGTTGTTGTGAAGTTTGTTTTGTTTGTCTGCAACAAGGAGTCAATCATCTAAGTAAGGGTATACTGCCACCCCTCTTTTGCGAAGTTCTGCTGTCACCAGAGCCATGCACTTTCTAAAGACTTGGTGCTGTAGAAAGGGCAAATGGAAGAATGGTGTACTGAAAACATCGGTCATCTAAAATAAAGTGAAGATATTTATGGTGAGAACACCTGATAGATATATGGGAATAGGTGTCTTTGAGGTCAAGTGCTGTGAGCCAACAGTGATGATGTAGAGCTGGAAGAATGGTTGGTAAGGAGGCCATGCAGAATTTAAACCTTCTTACAAAACGGTTAAGATGGCGCAGGTCCAGGATGGGCCTCACCACCATCTTTCTTGATAACGAGGAAATAGTGAAAATAAAAACCTCGTTAAGGACTACCCAAAAGGAGTTCCTCAACTGCACCTTTCTCTAAGAGAATGTTAACCTCCTTAAGCAAGGATGTCTTCTGAGAGGTGTCCCTGAAGAGTGACGGGGAAGGGTAGGGAAGGAGAGGAGGAAGGGAGTGAAATTGGATGCAGTAGCATCTTCTATCGTAGGTAATGGTAGCCCAAGCAGAATGGAAAGGGGCTAATCTCTAAATATCGTGTTGGGTCGCTTAGAGCACTTGACCTTTCCCAGATAAAACCCTTGACCGAGGCATGGCTCCCTGGATCGAGGTAGAGCCTCTTTGTTTTGATCTGGGTTTGGCGAAATGCCTTCTGTTATTTTGATACTGATATGACTGGTAAGTTTGCTGTTGTTGCACAAACCTTTCTGAATGAAAAGAGGGCTGGTGCTGCTTGTAGTAGGTCATGGAGGAGGATGACCTTGTAAGATTGCCTAGATGTTTGGCGAACCACGCCTTGAGTTCTGGCAGTTTGTGAGGTTTCTTTAATTTTTTGAAGTGTGTCATCCATTTGCTTAGAAAATAGCCCATTCCCTTGGAAAGGAGGGTCCTCCAATCTTGCTTTGTTATTGGGTGTCAAGGTTGTGGAGTAGTACCAGGCATGATGTCTTGTGGTGACAGCAGCAGCAATACCTCTTATAGCACTATCAGCGATGTGCATAGCAGCCAAGGTCAATTGAAATTGAGCCAGCTGAAACACTTCCATCTGTAAGGCCCAGATCTCCGCAGGAGTAGATGCTTCAGTGACCTTACTCCATAAAGCATGCTGATACGCGACCATGACAATAGAATAGTTAGAGGCCCTAAGTGTTAGAGTGAAGGCTGAGAAAGACTTTCTGCCAATTATATCCAGGTGGCGACCTTCTTTGATGGAGGGAAGTGGTCCTCAGGGAGCCGGCCAGTGGTTTAAATGTCGCTGCCATGACTGCCATAGAGTTGGGGGCCGGATGGTGAGAAAACATGTCATTAGAGTGAGAGGGTACAAGGCTTCAGCCAGTTTACTGATAGGAGCAGCAGAGGAGGGGGTTGCCCATGCAGCTTTCGGAGGCTCAAGGAGTTCCTGAAACAATGGTACAGTGATATGAACCGAATCCCCCCCAGCCAGGATCCCCAAAACCGGGCCAGATGGTGTTTTTTTGTAAGACTTTGGCCGATATTTGGGGCAGAGTTGTGGGAGCCTCTTCAGCATCGCCTGGAAACTCTTCACATTCTCAATAGACAAGTTTGAGGCAGAGTTTGAAATAGTGTCACTAGGAGGCAGTAGACTGTTCTCCCAGTTAGCTTGGGAGGAAGTAGCTGCCACCTCCAAAGAGACCTGAGGTGCTGGGGTTTAGGGCTGAGCATAATGTTGCATCAGTGTCTGTAACAATGAAGCCTGAGGAGGATGTTTGGAAGATGCTGGCACAGACAGCTATGGCTGGGCAGGAGTAGCCTGTAGTGATATCCACAAATGAGGCTGATTTTGATACTATCGAGACTGATTTAGAGACTATGGAAGCTGATCCTGAATTGTCTTCTGCGCCTATAATGACACTGTGGTGATCTGCGATCTGGAGACAAAGATTATTCTGAGTGAGATCTATTGTCGTCATCCTGAGGCAGGTAGGTATTAGGCCAGGAGTTTCCTTCCCATGGGAAGGATGGGGCACAGGGATAGCCCATTGGGCTAGTGCCAAAGCTGTGGAAGTGTAAGTCCCTGTTTGCAGCCCAGGGAGGAGGTGGCCAGCTCTAATCATAGGTTGTCCTTGGGTAGTGGGCTCATAGAAGGGATCCCATCCTCTTCCAGTCCAAGTAGGAGGGTGATCTGGATAGAATTGTCCCGGTGCCGGGACAATCCATAATCCAAAACTCTTGGATTATACCTTTGTGCAGTAAGGACTGTTCCCACCAGAGGGTGCTCAAAGCCCTGTGTTGTGCGTCTTGGTGTTGGGTGCTCCAAAGCTGCCAGGCACTGTGATCCCAGCATTGGGTGACGCGGTGCTGGGCAGGAAGTTCAAAATTTATTAAGACACCACCTTCTGCCATGGCCAAAAATAAAAGATAAAAAACATACAATAAAATGATATCACACAGGATATCAAAGAACAGACAATTATATCAAGGAATCATAGTTGAATCAATGGAAACTGAGATCCATTCAGCTTTGTAAAAAAACAAGACCAACCTAGAGATAACAGGGCCTTTATTTTGGAATAACCAAAATGTCTTTTCCCTATTAAGGCAGGCTTGAATCCTGACCTTCAGATTTCTTCTTCTGCCACCTTACCTACTCAAGCTATAGAATCTGTTTTTTCAAGTCAACCAGTGGAGAAGAAAGCTGCATATCCAGTAAGTTAAGCAACTCTTTACTAGTAGCAGCATTAGCATTGTGATAGGGTAGTTAAATTCTGCAAAATCATGTTAAAAGTCCTGGATTCTACCCCTTGCTGTGCTTTTTCACACCTCTGTCAGCTTACAAGGTAAGGGACCCGTACCTCTATACGTTATACACCCTGCAGAGCATTTTGTTGATGTTTAAATAAAAGAAGAGTGAAAGCACAGCTAGGAGAAGCAAGAATCAAACTCAAACTCTTGTGTCCTTTTTATAGAGGTTGGTCAAGTCTGTGTGTGTGTGTGTGTGTGAGAGAGAGAGAGAGAGAGACATGTCAAAAGTAAGTATAGAACTGTCCACTTCTTCCCATATGATGTCTGCTTCATCCCTCTCTGGTTGTTGGGCAGGAAGGCTGTAGTGTCGGGGAGATTGAATGCAATGGTGCCGGGGAATCTATACCCCAGACAGGGATTCCCCTGAAGAGGAAGAGCTGCAATGCCAGACGTATTTATAAAGCCGCTTCCTCGGGCTCCGTGAAGAGCATAGCTGACTCGGTTCTGGCTCGATACAGGGATGACTCGGACCCGATGCTTGGGAGAGTAGAGTTTCCCCTTGAAAATCACTGTATGTGGTTATACCCTGTCTCTGTGAACAAGCTGGGCTAGGAGGTCAAACTTTCCTCTGTTCTGCTCCATTAGGGGGGTAGCCTGGCTAATAGGGGCCAGGGTGGCTGAGAAAACAGAGCCCTGAATGAACTGAGGCTGCACAGATATGCCCTGCATGGGCTGAGCCTGGGGTGAAATGCCCTGTGCAGGCTGAGCCTGAGAAGAAGTGTCCTACGTGAGCTCAGGCTGATCAGTCCTCTGTTTCTTTTTGGGATAGAGAAATCATGTGGTTTTGTGTGTTTTTTAGCTCTCTTCTGGTTCAGCTCCAGAGGGGCTCTGTTACCTTGCAGCTGAGGAGTCGGCGATTGGAGAACCCTTTCCATAAGCAGTTTGTTAAGGTGTCTTCTGCAGTAGTTTAAAGCCCTGGGGCAGAGAGCTTAACAGTCTGGACAAGCTCTAGTGGTGTATTCCTCTTAAACAGAGGAGGCAGGACTAGTGTCTGTCGGAGGCCGGGATGGGAAAAGCGCAGGATGAACAGCGCTTAAATCCTGGCCTCTTGACTGGCTGAGCCGCCATAAAGGGCAGGAACAGCCCATGAGGTAAATACTAACCTATGCTAAGACTAATCTAACAACAACTACATACAATAAAACAATAAAGAACTATATACAATAAGCTAATTACTACTAACAGAGGGTGGGTTTTTTTGTTTTTTGTTTATAAAGATTGCGATGGTTTTCTCAGCAACAAAACAAGCATTCGTTCTGCCAGCGCGGTAAAAGGAACTGGTGGGATAGGCTCCGCCCCTTCCTTATATATTCCAGCCTCTCCATGAGGGAGGGGGTATTAGATGGGGCAAAGCAGGAATCTTCCAGAATACCTTCTATCTATAAGCTTTAGACTGCACTTAAAGAGACAGACCTATCTGGATGCTACACACGTGGCCACGTGATCCCATAGGTGAGAATCACGGAGCCACTCGAAGAATGGGGTTTGCACATGCACCCTGCTGAGAATCCACAGAATCACTTGAAGGAGAATTTGCTTTTTGACTAAATAAACTGTCAGAGTTCTGCATTTTATATATCTAAGCTAGTAAGCAGATTTATCACAGACAGATAGAGGACTTAGTGTCTCTCTTGTTTATGTAAAGTTGAGAATCCAGGTGAATGATTGGTGAGTTATGTGCACATCAATACCCAGCTACTAGTTTGAGAAGTGCTGTTGTCTGCACCAGGGAACAAATGACTCTGGATTAGATGAAATATTTAAGTTAATGTACTGTAACCAAGCCAAGAACGTGTACCTGAGTTCTCACATCATGATTGTTGCATCCCTTGCCTCTTCCTGTTTCCCCTTCCCTGTCTCCCCTCCCCCGTCCTTAGATTGTAAGCTCTCGGGCAGGGACCGTGTCTATCTTATTCTCTGTAAAGCGCTAGGTACATCGCTGGCTCTATATAAAAGCTAATAATAATAATAATAATATAGGTCAGATTTACTTATCAGCTCAAAACTCCCAACTATGCTGCATGAAAACTTGAGAGGAGACAGGATGAGAATATGCCAGGGGAATCGATCACTATTGTCAGCCCTGGGCCATTTATTCCAGGCAAAAAGTGACGTAGAACACTAAAAATTGAAGTGGGAAAATAGATGAAAGGAATACTCTTACATTTTCATTAAGTGATCTCCTTCAAAATGGAATGTCCTATTCTCAAGTAAAGAGGATGGCACAGGAATCCCTCAGGTTTGTAGTAAAGAAAATAACTGAAACTGATGGCAGACATCTACACCTAGATTGGGGATTGAATCAGTGGAGCTCTTTAAAACATGTACCCATGCCACCGCTTGGGTGCATTATCCTGGTGCATCTAGTTACATAATAGTGACTGTGCAAAACACAAGTTTCATTTCTATTTATCATCATTTATACTGCTCTGGCATGGGCCTAGAAATGCAAGGTGCTATGTGCTCCTCACTGCCTTGAAAGTTAAGGCTGAACATACTGGGAATATCTCAGTAACAGAACACACTCATATTACACAAGTAGTAAATCTATCAGATTCTATAGAGACTGTTCTTTATTTTCAAAGAAGTAATCAAATTATGGGAAGCAATCCTGGCAATATAACCATGGAAACATTCTAATTATACAGATTTGTTTATGTCCGTATTACATAGAGGAAAATAGAAATATATACAGATATGAAAAACAAATACATAAAGAGTATTTGGAATAATTTACATTTATAATACTAAATGCACAAATTCTTACGTTCAGTAAAGACAGAACATAAATAGCCATATTTAAAAACCTGACTTCCAATCTTTTCGCTTCATGTTGTTTATGGGGTTTTCAAATCAGGCTAAAAAACTATTTTACTTTCCAAGAAGTCTGAGAAAAGTTCTTTGGAATGCCAGCTAAATTAACTTGCTACCACTACCCGAGACTGTTTCAGTGCCCTTCTAGTGGCAATATCTTATTCTTATAATTATTACAGCCAAATAGTTTAAATAGATCAGAGAAACATATTTGAAGATACGGATGCACATGATTTCCTAGACTTCCACAATTCAAAATACAGGATCTGTCAAAATAGGTAAAAAGGATGCCTTCATATTTAATTCTCAGTTATTTTTATAAAAATGTATTTGACAACAGCCCTGGAGGAAATCATTCGAGCTATTTTCAAATGCCAAATGTTGCATCAAAGCATGGCGAAGTGCTGTTTTAACTGCTTGATGAGCTGCTGTGTATCGATGTGATCTGGAAATGCTGCCTCTGACTTTTGAGCAGCTATGTAACTCCTCTGGAGGTCACCAACCTGCAAGAAACCCAAACAAAGAGTACTTGACAACACTACAATGTTGATTTTATAGGCTTGGGCACTACATTTTAATGCCCTAGGATGTCTAGATTGGGCTTGAATCAGCGGAGCTCTTTAAAACATGTACCCATGCTACCGCTGAGGTACATTATCCTGGTGCATCTAGTTATACTATAGTGACTGTGTAAAACACATTTCATTTCTCTTTATCGTCATATATATTGCTCTGGCATGGGCCTAAAAATGCAAGGTGCTACATGCTCTTCCTTCCCTCTCCTCCCCACCCCTCAGGGAACCTATAACACAAATGTCACATCTTGACATTTATTTTCTCTGCACAGTAGCATGTCTCACTGTACTTAATTGCTTTCAAATTAGGTCTAAATTCTTACCAACAAATGAAGAAATTGGCCATGTTACAGGTGAAATGTCTGCCAGAAATTAATTAAAAGCTAAATTAAGGGGAAAATATAATTTTCCAAAGTAGAATAATCTAACAGGATACATAATCTAACATGATTCCGACTTTCCCATCATAATCTGAAGCCATATTACTAAGAACATTAAAAAACCCTTTCTCTGGACCTCTCAGATCAGGGTCCGTTCTTATTCTGGGCACATCATATCCACTGCAACACTATGATTATAGGAAAAATCCACCTTATCTGGACAAAAATACCCTCCCACCTCCAGTCCAGCTCAGATAAGGGGGTTTCTGCTGTCTACGAATAAAGTAACGGCATATACTACAAATGGAGTAAGAGGAAACACAAACACAAGTTAAAAAAACACAACCACCCCCAAACCCAACAAACCAAACCCAATGATGTCCTACCTAACCTGCCTGAGGAATCACTAACATTTCTGTATAGATAAAAGTTTACAAAGCAGGTGCTTGCAGTCAATCACTTGTTTTCTTTTCAGAGCAAACACCCCAATTAAAAAACTCGATGCAACACAAAGATACAAGCTTTATGTAAAGGTTGGCCATTATTCACATTTATTAGTTTATTTGCAGTCCTGATACTTGCAAACCAAAACTTGAGTTTTAGATGAGAAAAGAATAAGATAGTACATTACCTTGTCAGACAGCACTGCAAAATTGAAGTGAGGCTCATACATATGAGGTGCTAAAGATGAAGCCGTCTGCAGCAAAGCTCTTGCCTACCAAAACAAAGACATAGTGAAATACTAGAAATTGGAGGTGGGGTGGGGTGAAGAATACACCTGTCTTGCAATGACACCATCTTGGGTTTTGCCAGAATGCTAAGGACACCACCACTACCTGTCGGCAATTTCTACTACTAGCAGGAGATTTAGCAATTTAATTACTGAAATTAATGGGACTCTTGCCTCAGTTAGTAGGACAGGACTGAAATCTAAATTAGACAGTTCAGTACTAAACACCAAATAGACTGTGTTCCACAAAAATGAAGAGTCTATGTGAAACTGACTTGCACTCCCATTGGACTTCAGGATACTGTACGGTGAGTGATGCATATTAATGCTCAAGAACATGAAATAATCCAAAAGATCCACATTCTTGTCTCTGGATGGTGACACTTTCAGGTTTACAGTGTTTTAGCTTATTTTTTTAACAGTCCTTTTATTTAATTTACTCTTAGATCCTCCACAGAAACTAAGGTTACCTACCAGTAATTTGGTCTTTGACAGGACTCCATGGATTCTCACTTATGGGATCATGTCCTGCTTGTCAGGCATCCCTGGGAAGAGCTGAGCTTAGCTTAGCTTTCTTTCGCTCTCTCTCCAGTTCACAGAGCTTCTTGAAGAGGAATCTTCTAGAAACAGGACCTCCCCTCTTCTAATGAAACCTTGTGAGAATTAGGGGTATAACAGGAAGGGGTGGAGCCTTCTCACTTTAGTTCCTAGAATTCCTTCCTACCCCAGACAGAGATTGAGGCAAATTTCCAAGCTGGAGGGGAAGGTAGGGTGGGTAGTGAGAATCCATGGAGCCCTCTCAAAGAACCAAGTTACTGGTAAGTAACCTTAGATCTTCTTCATGTGACTCTGTGATTCTCATTTATGGGAGAATAAGAGAATTTGGAGGAGGGAGTGAAGCTAATTACAGAGAGGCCAGAACTTCTCTACCAAAGGATGCATCCCCCCTGTGTGCCAGGTCTATGGCAGAATACTTAGGGAACATATCAGAAGAGGCCCATGTAGCTGCCCTACAGATCTCATTGTACAGAAATACTGCAAAAACCTGCTATAGAGGCAGCCATGGCCCTAGTAGAATGAGCTCTAAGCCCTGCAGAAGGTTCTCTATTAGTCAAGTGACTACAACGCCTATGATCTTACCACTGTAAGACACAAAAAGGGTATCTGTCTTTCTAAAGGGTTTTGAGTGGTCAATATAGAAAGACAAGGCTCTGCGCACATCTAGTGTATGTGTAGAGGAACACCAAACAGTGACTCTGTTCCACTTAGCACTATACGTTTACCTTGTTGATTCTCTCCTAGCATTCTCTCTCTCTTCTGGGAGTCATAGCCGCTCATTGTTGCGGGAATAAACCATGCCATTAGATGTAGTGAGCATAACTCCTGAGGAAGAACTTTGCTCTTCTGTTGAGATAAAAGGTTTGGGTGCAGGGGTAGTATCCACTTGTATATCACCATGTCGCAGAGTGTCAGATACCACAGTTGCCTTGGCCACTCCAGTGCTAAGGATAAGATGAGCCCTGTCTTGATTTGTACACTACTCTGGAGACCATCAGGAAAGGAGGGAATGCAAAGAGTAAGTATCCCTTCCACGAGATTGCAAATGTATCCAACAGGGAACCAGGGGCTATACCCGCTCTGCTGCAAAACTGAGGTACTTTGTGGTTCATTACATCTGAGAAGAGATCTATCCAAGGTGTGCCTCATCGGTCTCTGCTATCTCGTTGCAGAGGGTCCAGTCAGCTCTTTCTCTTGTCACTCTGCTTAAGTGATCCGCAAGGTGGTTGAATTCCCTGGGGATGTGTATGGTGATGGGTCTCCCCTTGTTTTGGATGTGCCAGTTCCAGATCTTTCTTGCCTCTACTGAGAGTAATTGAGATTGGGCCTCTCGGTGACTGACATAAGACATCACTGTCATACTGTCTGTGGCGATTTGCACTGTCCTACCAGATACAATGATGGCAAAAGCCTTCATTGCCCATCTGAATGTCCAAAGCTCCAATAGATTTATGTGCAGTTGCTTTTCTTCTTGGAACCAGAGTCCTTGTGCTATGAGGAAGCAGTAGCGTGCCCTCCAAACACTGAGGAAGGCATCTGTCGTTATTGTCATTGATGGTCCCTGCTGTTGGAAAGTTATTCCCTTCAGCACATAATGGGGCAGGTCTACCAGTTGAGTTCCCTGCTAATGGGTGCTGTAATAGTTAAGTGTTTGCATATGGTATGTCCTTCTGGGTCATAACTGTACCTTAGCAAGTGTTCGAGGATGTGCATGTGCAGCTTTGCATATGGGGTCACCATGGTGTTTGAGGCCAGGAGGCCCACGAGTCTTTGAGAATTCCCTTGTGAACAGGCCAAATTCTTTCTAAGTAGCCAAATCATGCGTGTAATGTTGTCAAAATGCTCTATAGGTCAGAATACTTGACCCTTGATGGTGTGTATGATATGCACCTATAAATGATGTGGACTGGTTCGAGGTGCGACCTCTGGCTATTTACGACAAGACCTAATTCCTCCAAGAGTCGTAGCATGGCACAGACATGTACAGTTAGATGATGATGAGAGTCTGCTACCAGCAACCAGTTGTCCAAGTATGGTATGACCTTTATGCCCCTTCTGTGTAGTTTTACAGCCACAGTGGCCATGCACTTTGTAAAGACCCTTGGGTCCGTGTCCAGATGAAAGGGAAGAACATTGTACTAGAAACATCTTCGGTCTAGAATGAAAGGAAGAAAATTACAGTGAGAGTTACAGATGCTGATATGAAAATAAGTATCCTTGGGTCAAGGGCAGCAAGCCAGGAACCGCTTTGCTGGAATGATGGCAGACGACATCTCCATATGAAACTTAAGCTTTCTGATAAATTTGTTAAAATCCTGACTGTCCAAAATAGGTCGGAGTCCTCCATCCCAAGAATCTGCGGTAGAACCCTCTCAAGTCATTGTTTTCTCTTACTTTTCTACTGCCCCTTTACAGACTAAGGAGGAGACTTCACAAAGTAACTCAGTGTTGCGAGAGGGGTCCCTCAGTGAACAACACAGCCATCATGAGCGATCTCTAGGATTCATTTGTCCGACATGAAATCTTTCCAGGCCTGGCAGAATGGCCTTAAGGAAGTGATCAGGAAAGTGAAGATGCTCCTGCTCACTGCACTTGACCTCATACAAATCAAACCCGAGACCAAGGCTGTGCCCCTGAGGTATTGTTGGAGGGATGTCTGGACTTTGGTTTTGACTTGTAAACTTTCTGCGGTTCTGACCAAAGCTTGGCTGTTGCTGCTGATTATCACCTTTGCTGATAAGAGGATCATTGCTGTCTATAGAAATAAGATGAGGACATGGGGTAGTAACACCTTTTATCAACTCATACCACACCCACTGAACTCACTGTCTGGCATGTTTCTTTAAGTTATGATAGTCTCATCAGTTTGAAAATAATCCATCTCCCTCAAAAGGAAGGTCATTGATACATATTTTGCTTTCTGGTATGTTAGTGCAGTAGATTGTAGCCACACGTGTTGTCTAATGGTGATATCCAATGCAATCGCGTGGCTGGCACAGTCTGCTACATGCACTGCCACTGTAAGTTGGAATTGAGCGACCAGTGAGCCCTTTCTCGTGAAGGCAGCCTGCTCCTCTGGGTGCTGATATCCAAACATGGCCAATACGTAATTAGAAGTCCTCAGTGCCAGTGTAGAAGAGGAAAATGCTTTTCTACTGAGGATGTCAGTCGCCTGCCTTCCCTGTCAGAGGGTGCTGTTTGCAGAGACTCCGACCTGGGTGGCTGGTTGCTGCTGCCATTACCATAGAATCTGGGGGTGGGTTGAAAAAAAATATTGTCCTGCATTTCTGGGGAATGGAACAGAGAGCATCAGCCAATTTATTTGTTGGTAGTACCGATGAAGTGGTCTGCCAGACTACATTCAAAGGCTCCATAAGTTCATCAAATATAGGGAACATGTGGCATGACCCCATTTACCCCCGGCCCACAGCATTCTGAATATGGGTCTTTTTTTGTGGACCCATATTTGGGGGTCTTTTTGTCATCTTTGTGTGGACCTAGGGCATCATGGACATAAGGCGCCAAAGTATAGTTTGGAATGCTATAACATCCTCAGTGGCCAGCATGGTTGAAGGATCTGACACAGTATCTGCTGGGGGGGAGGGGCTACAATCTTGTCTGAGTAAGATAGGGGTGAGGAGTTTGTAGAAGTGTCCTTATTAGAGTCTGTGTTATGCAGTGTTTTGGTAGGAGGGAGCTGTCCCTGGTGCTGATCCTGGGCATGTTTAGGGTCTGTAGAAGGGAGCTTTTTTTTTTTTTTTTTACCTACTAGGGCTTGAAGGAAAGCTGAGCCTGGATCAGGGACTTGTGTCATTAGTATGGGAATGGGTGGGGGTGAAATCCGCTTACGGAGTGTCATTGGTACTGGAGGCGGTGTCAGTGCCGTCTTTGACAGTGCTGCAGGTTCCAACACCATTATTGTGTTATCTTGTCTGTTTATAGGCAGCATGGGGAGTGGTGTGTGAACTCTACCTTGAACCGGAGTAACTTCATGAATGTCATATTTGGGTAAGCGTTGGAGAGCAGCAGCTGCATGAAGTGAGGTCTGTCCCTATAATCTGGGTAGTGCTTATATCCATAAGGGCTCCTCCTGTGCCCAAATTCTCTGTCCCATTCAGAATCTTCATAGGAGTCATAATAATGTTCCTGGTAACGTTGGGAGTATTGGTGCTGAGAGGGCTCCCAGTGCTGGGAGAAATACCAAGGAGAAGGACATTTGCTGGTGTAAGAAGGGTGCCCACCATGCCTGTAACGTGGCTTCTGGTGCGGCAAAGGTTAGTCTGGTGCCGCGGGACTTGGTATGGAGAGAGCTGTTCCCAGTGCCCCGGCTCGGCAAGGGTTGCAGCTGTTTCCCAGTATGGAAGCAGGGGAAGCCAAACAGTCTTGGTGAAGAGATGGTTCTCTATCGGGCTGTACAGCATGGTGCAGGAATGGGCTGTTCTCTCAATATTAGATCTCGCAGTGGAGATTTCTCCTGCCTAAGCTCACTTACCAGAGACGGTGTCAGTGTTCCCCTGATGAGCTTGGAGGGAGTCTTTTTCCACGAGGGTTCATTATCATAAGAGTTGGAGAGGGGTAGATGGGGGACGCTTTTTCCCCTTTACAGGTCTCCTGAGACGAGTGGCCCAACAATCTTTTCCTCTTACTCTGCTACCGTATCTGCACTCTCCTCAGCAACTATCGCTGTTTCATGGCTCTGAGAAACCTCAGAGGGGGAAGCGACCTCTATGGTCTGGGTAGGTTGAGAAATGCCCTGACCAGGCTAAGAAGCGCCCTGTATGGGCTGGGTCTGTCTGATCCTCAGGGGCAGGATTGGAGGTTGCGAACCTGAATGGGGCCCTCAGCAGCCTTTCATCACCCCCTTGCAGAGCCTTCTTAGTGAGCTGAGCTTGGAGCGTCACACGTCTGTGTTAAAGCACTCGGGAGAACAGCACTTTACAAGCTTTGCAGCCTTGTCTCTCATGTCCCTCTCCAAGACATATCAAGCACTCGTGCTGGTTGGAGAGTGGAAATACTGAGGAGCACTTTCAGCAGCATTTGAAGCACCCCTTTTTCCATGCAGGTGTGGCCATGCCGCTTGGTGGCAGTCACTTAGCTCGAATACTGTCTAATCAACTACCTCACTAAATTACTGTCAACCAACCACCTCACTAGACTACTGTATTAAAAACATTGTTATCTTCATAGATAGCTATAGATAAAGATAAAATTAGAGAAGGAGGAAAGGGAATCGAAGCCCTGTTTCCAGAAGATTCCTCTTCAGGAAGCTCTGTGAGCTGCAGTGACAAGCTCTTTCTGAGGATGCCTTGCAAGCAGGACGTGATCCGATAAGTGAGAATCATGGAGCGAAGAAGAAAGAGGATTATAACATTCCAAAATCCAGAGATGGGCACAATACAAAGAAAAGGAATCCAATAACAGGCCATTTCCCCCCTTCCACTCCTTGCACTTCTGTTCTTGAGAGATGGCAGGGGATTAAAATTGACAAGAGTTTTGCGCTCTGCAATACTTAGTGAACAGAATTCGCATTGCTGTCTGTCCCCTGCAGGGTCACAAGAATGGATCAACAGGAGCAGCTGAAGGATGGCGAGATGTACATGCACACATCCGCACTCCCCAATGACTAGCATTCTGATTTGTTCATCAGAATAGGCAGGATTTTAAGACCACTATAATCCTGGCTTCGTAGACATGATCACATTTAAAAACAAAACAAAAATACACAACTGTAAAAGCGCACTTAAAAACATCGGGCACTGGAGATGGTGGTGGCAGAAATTTTCAAATTTGGGGGTTGTCTACCTAATCAAATTTTGAACAGTGCCCACTTCCATTAAAATGAATTATTTTTATTGTAAAACTAATGTAAACACTTAAGAGCAGAATATATGATTGAATATACAGAAAGATAAAGCTATGCTATGAGTACAATAAAAATAATTTCATTTTCTGAAACTCCAGTTTTTCATAAGCACAATGAAATGTCTACAATTGCAATGTTCACTTATTAGAAAGCTTTCATATAGCAGATAGCTTAAGAAAAGGTATTTTCTTTATAAGGTTCAAAACCCTATGGCTAAGTGCTTCATTTCTCATTCATGTGAACATGCTTTAAAATACTGTAACATCTAATATAATCATAGTGTATTTCAAGGGACTTCAGATAGGGTTTTCAGTATCTTGAAATTCTTCTACATTTTATACTTAAAATAATTCCATTGTAATAATAGTCCTAAATATTTTACCACTTTTGTGTCTGTGCTATTTAACTATGTAGGGATTTAAGTTTTAATTTCAGCCATCAACTCAGTTTTCCTGAAGAGCATTTAAAGGGACAGAGTATCAATCAATCAATCAATCAATCCTTTATTATTATACATGGCGTATCTAAAAGACATAGCCGTATGCCTTAACATTTGAAATCTCTATATCCGGCAAAACAATGTGCCATGTAAAAATAAAATACTTAAGACAGATTATCAAAGACATGTAGTTGCTTAGTTTCCATTGAATATTAATAGGATTTAAGCATCCATGTGCTATTTTTGCTGCTAAGATACAAACATCAGTTTAAAAAAAATATAACAAGCTTTGCTATTATTGTTATACAGAATATTGCAGTTTAACTATGGTTTACTGTGTATACTTCATATGAATTTCATAGAATATGTTTTACTGCTGTGCACAGTACTGGTTAAAAAGAATTAGGGGAAAAATTCAGCCACAATAGTAGAAGTTATTTATAATTGAAAAAAAGATTAGAATAGGAATGATCATCCCATCCTTAATTTTAAGCAGTCACTATTGCTCCCACCTTGCTGCATTTGGAACTCCTAATGTATATATGCTGACTGAACATGTATCTGAAACTAAAACAGATCATCATCTGTCATAGCAGAGTTCAGTAGAAAACTATATTTAAATGTTACCATGGTGATTTGCTAGAATACTTCTATAGAAGTTATTCTTGTAAATGACTTGCTGCTTAGGAACAGAGTTTTAAATAAGAACTGTATGTTATATACCTAGTTCATTTGGCAAAAATTTAAATCCACCAAAACACATTTAGCTGATTATGCCAAAAGAATGACTCATCAGATAAAAATCCGCCAGCTTTTATAGTCATGAATGGAATGGCATAAATTTTCAGATATGTGCATGCAATTGTGCCCACACTACCTACAAGAACAGTCAAAGACATGCTTTGGGATAAAGAGGCACAGGCCGCAACTTTATTACATTGTATACAGAACTTAGTAGACAACCAACCAACACAAAAAACCTGTGTGTATAGTGGAGAGGGACCATGCTATATAAAGCAGGTAAGGGGGCTGAGCTAAGTCTCACCCACCTAACCCGGGTGAATCGACCCTTCAAATTCACCCTCCCCTTGGGTCAGGCCGGGTTGAAGCCCAATACCAGCCATCCCGAGCCTGGACCGGGGCCCCTGCCCTTAAGACACCCTCCCCCCGGCTCCCCAAGTGGTGATGTGGTGCAGGCACGTCCCCATAGCTCTTAAGGAGCCTCACCACAGCATGGTTCCTACACCGTTAACTGCCCAAAGATGCAACAAAACAGAAGCAGAACAATGAAACACAGTATAGGTTAAAGTCATAACTGCTGTGGAGGAGGCCAAAAACCTGACAGCTCCCTGAGCCAATTAAGCCAATGGGAAAATTCCTCCTCGGCCCTGAAAACAGCCCACAGCAGTTGGAATAACACCTTAGTTAAATAGAACCACATAACAGTGTTAAGAGGAAACACTGATGGAAGGGCTGGGTGGGACGAGTCCCTGAGCGTGGCCCTGAGACCGGGGAGAAAGGATGAGGCACCTGGCTGTTCCAGGTATATACCTGGTCGGCTCTCCATCCACCAGGTGCCCTCCTCCATCCCCATTGGGCCACGGGGCCACGTCTCCACAGCAGGGGAGGGGCAAAGGGGCCTTCTCCCCTCCCCTGCCCAGCACCCTGTTCTGGGCAGGCAGGCACAAATCCACCCTCCTGCTAAGGGCATTTGGGGGGGAGGGGGCATTCTCTTACCACAATTGCAGATGAGATTTTGTTAATCATATGGTAAACTGTATGGATGCAAGCAAAGATGTCCACTTATGAATGTGGGTTTTTCTCTCTTTCCCTGGGTATCTTTATGGTGTAAAAAAACTACATACAAGATACAAACTCCTTGCCCTAGGAGTCGTAGAAGGAAATTTTTATTATTATTATTATTATTATTATTAAACATTTATAAAGCGTCAGTAACAACCTGGCGCTGTACAGAACATATAATCAGCTGCGGTCCCTACCTGTGGCTTACAATCTAAAAGACAAGGAGGGGGAGACAAGGAGAGGGGACAGCGGGAGAGACATGGGAGAAGACAAACAAACATTCAGGCGGATGCGAAGTCTCAGGTGCGTGTACTTGGCTTGGTTACAAGGTGGTCGGTAGCAGCAGTCAGCAGAGGAGGGCTGACAGTAAGAGCAAGGGGAAAGACTAGAGGGCATTGGGAAAGGCAGCATGGAAAAGGTGGGTCTTGAGGAGGGATTTGAAGGAGCGGAGGGAGGAGGCGAGGCGGATGTCGGCAGGGAGGGAGTTCCAGGCATGCGGGGCAGCGAGGGAGAAGGGACGAAGGCGGTTGGGCGAGCAGGAGAAGCGAGGGAGAGCGAGGGAGGGGACAGCGGAAGAGCGGAGGGCGCGCGCAGGAGCGCGTAGGGCGATTAGGTCCGAGAGGTAAGGGGCATGAAGGCGCAAATTTTACTCATTAAAAATCTGCCCCCCCGCCCCAAAACATACTTTTCACCTATGTAAAAAGCAAGGCAAATTAAACTTACATATTTGCATCTGTCATCTTTCTATAACAAATTTCCAAAACATCACCTCAGACATAGCAATTCAGCACAGCAGTTCATTCTCCTGACATTTATTTTTGTGCTGCATACTAAGGCTGCTTGCCCATGTTACACAATCTAAATGTTAGATAGGAATTAACATTAGATTGTGTAATGTGGGCAAGCAGCGTTCCTCATTCAGCAGGGAAATTAACATTAGTTTCATCACTGATGACAGGGCAGGAAAATTCATCCCTGTCACTCACGTGAGTAAAAATTGACATTAAATTTGAATGTGTGCATACAAATTTAACATTAGTTAAACTAATGTTAAATTCTAGGAAGGGTTAGGGGCCACGGATGAGGGAGGGTAGGGAAGGGAGGCGCCCCGCCCCCCCAGCCCAGCCCAGCCCAGCCCAGCCCAGCCCAGCCCAGGGAAAGAGGGGGGAGGACAGCTGGGGGACACACACTCACCTGGCCGGCAGTGGAGCAGCTCTGGCAGCGCAGTTCAAGCTGGGCATGTCAAGACCTTCCTCTGAGGTGCAGGCCTGCCACATCATCAAGCTGCGTCATCATCAGGCTGCGCCTGCAGAGAAATCACTAACATGCCGGGCTCAGGCTGCACTGCTGGAGCCGCTTCATGGCTGGCCTGGTGAATTGTTGGGTTGTGGGCTGGGGAAAATGGGGGGAGGTAACCACCCCCCATCCAACCCAATCCAGGGGGTGGGGGGAGGAGCAGGAGGGCCAGAAGGAAAATCGGGGTTCTGGGAGCTCAACGTGGGCACGGATCCATTGCTGATTCATCTCACTTTAAACACACGTAAGAAATCAACCTGGGCATGTAGCTCATGTTGATCTTACGTTAGTGCTATTTTCTCATGAGACTGAATCTCACAAGAAAACATAGAACATGGGCAAGCAGCCTAAGTAGCGAACATTCTAATTCCAACATGACTACATAATGAAGAAAAATCTGTACGTGCACATTGCAAAATGAATACACAGTGTAACTTCAGTATAACAAACCCAACTGAGACCAGAGGTAAAAAAAAGTTGTTCATTATATCCGGGTGTTCACTATAATACTGTTTGGTAATTTGCTGCATTCAAAGCAACAAAGAAATGTCAATTTAAATGGAATGTCAATGTAATTCACTTTAATGAAGATTACTTTGATTACCATTGGAATGTCAATGTAATTCACTTTAATGAAGATTAAATTACTTTGATTAACACTTAAATCTCCTATGGTTGAAAAAAATCACTGCACTAATCTGTTATGGGGGCCTATGAGACCCAAGATGGTTACAGGGGGGGGGGGCAGGGGGAACCAAATGAGATCTATTTGAAAGTATTCCTTTTTTAATATTCAAAACAAGAAATTTTATAAATTACAATACAGGGAATACCATTGTAAAGGAAAGGTATTGCACACTAACCCTGTCTGACTCTTATCTGTTCAGGAATAAATAACCATGGAAGTTATTTATTCTTCACTCAAGTGGTTCTGTTAATGTTAACTTACTGGGGATGTGAACACAATGGAAACTGCTGTCATGACAGGGGGTGGGGTGCAGGGCTGGCTTGCTGCACATTCGTTTGGCTCCTTGCCCTTCTGCACGCTGGCACATTTGTTGTGCCACCTGATACAGTCAGGACTGAGTTGGTGGTGGGTTTCTGACCTGGGTCGGGTTGCAATGACAGCACTCTGCCGTCACTTTTGTTTCCACCCAATGTAGGTGGTATTTTTGCCTTTGCCTCTTCACAACAAATATAGGCTTCCCAAACCAATCTGTTCCACAGTTTACCTTTCATGCAATTAATTTTACTGAAAAATTGTGTGCATACATGGAATAATTGCTATATGGAGACTCAGACTCAAATAACTTACTGGTACATTTTTTAAAAACACAAAACACATTAGAGGCACAACTGAAAAACAATCAATAGTTAAATTTAGTTTTAATTTCCATGCACCCACACTTTTCCTCTGTTTTTCAGCACCAATCGTCTTCCTTTGCAGGTTGTGGGCAACACTGAAGCTGGGGGGGCAGCTCCTCTGTTGTCCCCTCACGTGGCACCGTTGTGGTTGGGGACAACATGGAGGTGTCAAAGCCACAATATCTGCCGTCTCCACTGGGAGTAGGGCTAAGGGCAAGCAAGAACTGACTGATCAGTGTTGGCAATGCTGGTGGATTGGGTTAGTTTCCCCTTCCTCTGGCACCCACTTTCTTTGCTGCACACAGTTCTTCTTACCCAGTGCTCAGAAGAATCTGCCTTTGGAGTGGGTGTCGGTGTTTCCATAGGAACATCCTTTCCTGCCACATATTTGTAGTGGAGCAGTGCTACATTGAAGCTGGTTCTATGACAGGAATAATTGCTTCTTCACTAATCCCTTTGCCAGAAAAGGAGTAGAGGGAACAGAACGGTCACTGTTGAAAAATGATTCTGGGTGGGGTATATTTCATCCACCCCTGTGTCCTCTCCCCCGTGGCTCCCTGCAGCCTGGTGAGGTCAGCTGTGTACACCGCAAAGGGTTTTCCCATAACATACTGCATTTGTAGTGGAACAGGGTACTGATACTTCTGGGTCTGGACTGGGTGTACATGCAGTTTGCCTCATTCCGACATTCTGAACAATAGTGATATGAGTGCTGTCTATGGTATAGGGACACTTATTTATAAAAGGATTCTCATTTAGTATTACCCAACCACAGCCAAATCCCCAGTCTTACAGTGTCAGGACAGCATCGGGGCAGGAAGCAGCAAGATGGTCCCTAACCCCCAACTGTCCCCAGTCCCAATATTCTGGACAGTATGAAGCCAATCATTATCATGTTGCTGCAGAAGCAGGGCAGGGGCATCCTAGTTTCTCATAGCTGTCACTGACAGCATATGCTGTAATGGCACTGCAAACCCATGCTTGTCTTCAGCTAGCCACTTGGGAGGTGTATGCAGTGGCGGCTGGCCTCCCATGGCATTTGGGGCGCTGACCCCACCAAGTGCCGAGGGCCTGCCAGCGCCGCCGTTTGTTTAAAAAAACAACAACAAAAAACAAACCGCACCGCCGCCACTTCCCACAGTGCTGCAGCTGAGCTCCTCCGTCCACACAGCACGTATAGGACATGCTGTGGAGGGAGGAGCTACGGGCTTCCATTGCACTCAATGGGCGCAAGGAAAGCTCTCACAAGGGCGCTTGTTGAAAGTGCCCTGGCGAGATGCCTTAGGCTGGGCACCTGAGGCAGGGAGCAGTGTGCATGCGCGCTGGTCCCTGCCTGACATGCTGAAGGAAGAACATGGCTGCCAACAGCATGCTGTTGGAGAGCACAGCTCTCCAACTGTCCGCCGCCAGGCCAGCCGCTTCCTTGTTGCCGCTTGCCCCCAATCTGCTGCTCAG
>QEPC01002983.1:1056132-1082302 GCA_003113815.1 Sphenodon punctatus | reverse complement strand
CCCCCCCCCCCCCCACTCTCTCTCTCTCACACACTTTTCTCCCCCCCACTCTCTTACAACACACATGCACGCATCTACTTTTCTCCCCCCTGCACTCTCGCACACACACACACACGCATGTAGACTCTTCTCCCCCACTCTCTCTAACACACAAACACACACGCATTCACTCTTCTCCCCCAACTCAGTCTCTCACACACACGTATGCATTCTTCTCCCCCAACTCACTCTCTCTCTCAAACAAATGCACGCATCCACTTTTCTCTCTCCCACAAACACACACACATGCATGCACTCTTCTCCCCCCCACTCAGTCTCTCTCTGACAAACACACATGCACGCAGTCTTCCCCCCCCCCTCAGTCTCTCTCACACACACACGCATGCACTTTTCCCCCTCACTCTCACTTTTTCTCTCACAAACACACACGCACGTACGCAGACTCTTCTCTTCCCCCCCCCTCACAAACACACACCTATGAGCCCCCATAAGTATTAGCAGCTGGAGAAATGTACATGGAACATGTACAGTGCACTCCTGTACAGTGCACAACTAACCACAGGGTCACACAACTTTATTCATGCTGTAGTCAATTTCATGTCAGTTGCATTTTTGCAGCCAGCATCTGCTGTACCCCGCATGTGCCAACCAGGGGTACTGTTTTTTTAATGTTTAATAACTCCATTTTCACGGAACCAAGCACTGTCATCTTACAGTAGCAATCAGTGACTATCTCTCCTCCAAGGCTCTGAAGTATGGGGGCTCAACTCCTCCAGGGGGAGGAGATACGGATCGTTAACCATCACCACTTTTTGTTTGTTTTTATTTTCTCTCCCTCCCCAGCATTTTGTTTTCTTGGATCCTTGCCACTCTCCTCTCAGAGAGAGAGAGAGAAAAAGAAAGGGGGAGGGGAATGGTCACGTATGTTTGGGAAAATGTGTAGGTCAGTGGAACATTTCCTGCACTTGTGCAAAGGCAGGCAGGGGCAGGAGCGCTCTATTTGCTCGCTGCGGCTTTCTCTCTCCCCACTTCTCTCCTCCCAAAAGCAAACCCGCTCACTTCCCAAAGGGGGGGGGGGCGATCAGCAAGTCCCTTTTGATCCCTGACCCATTTTACTTACAGCCGGGCTATATTTCCCTTTGCGAGCGAGATCTGCTAATTTGCAGCAGCAGTCGCTGCCGCCGCCGCCTCCTCCCTCACCCTGCAAAATCGGGAGTCACATACTTCCTATTCCTGACCCTGATGGTCAGGAGGGAACTGGCCCAGGGCTTTGCCCCGAGAGCTCTGCTTAGGGGGATTGGGGAGCGATGAAGGCTTTGCTTCGGAGGATGCACCCCTCTTGCCTTCCAGGCATTAATTATAAAGGGAACTGTTGGGACTGCAGCCCCTGTCACCTTCCTGCCTGTCTCCTCCATGCATTCAACTTAATGCACCAACAGGAGCTTCATCCAGCAGCCCCACTGCCCCCACCTTTCCTTTTCTCCGGGGGTGGGGAGGAGAAGAGGAGTCAGAACCTGGGCAGGGCAAGACAGAGAGGTCTGCTGCTTGGCCGGGGCAGCCCAGTCGAGGGGGTGAGCGATGAGCATGCCCATGACTTGAGATGTTGTGGGGGAGGGGTGGATGGGAGTAAGAGTGGGGCTGGGGGAGTTGCTGGGGGGAGGGGGAGGAGAATAGGAGNTTCCTATTCCCGACCCTGATGGTCAGGAGGGAATTGGCCCAGGGCTTTGCCCCGAGAGCTCTGCTGAGGGGGATTAGGGAGCAATGAAGGCTTTGTTTAGGGGATGAGCGTCTCCATGGCTTGGGATGTTGGGGTGGATGGGAGTCAGAGTGGGGCTGGGGGAGTTGCTGGGGGGAGGGGGAGGAGAATAGGAGTGGGGGTTGGGGTGGCATTCCAGGAGGTGCTGGCTCCCTCCGGCAAGCTTTTGAAGGAGTTGCCCCCGCACCACCGGTGGCTCAGTGCTGCCGCAGCAGGGAAAAGCCCCCTCCCCTGACTGCAGCAGCTGTGCACACACACCCCACCCCCGAGAGTGATCCCATCTGGTGGCAGCAGTAGCAGCTTGAAGGAGCTGCCTCCCCCTGTGGCTCCAGGGAACTACCAGGGCGCGCTGGTTGGGACTCGGGAGCCCAAGGGGAGGTGAAAAAAGGGGAGCAGAAGCCTCGAGGTGACTAGCGGTGGCGGGGAGCATCAGACAGTTTGATAGCAGTGGAGTGGGAGGAAGGAGCGGTCAGTCCCTTCCCTGCCTCCCTTTTCTCCGGGATCACAGCTTTCCCCGCTGCTCGAGAAGCATGGGCAGTACTGCACATGTGTTAGCCAGCAGAACCGATTTTTAAATTTTAAATAACTCTGTTTTGGCTGCACAAAATGCTCTGAGACTCCAGAAGCACTTGTTGTCTATCTCAGACTACAAGGCTGTAAAGTCTCAGGGCTCAACTCATCCGGGGTGAGGAGATATCTATGGTTCAAAATTGTGAGGACGGTGTGCATTTGACCACAACCAATTAACGTTTCAACAGTTATAACATTTTATTTTCTGACTCAATCTTCTTCAAACTTTCCATGTATGACGGTCCTCACAAACAGAACCATGGATAATATTTCAGAACTGTAGCTCGAGCTGTTTCATTAATATCAGGGCTTCAATAGTCTCCTGTTTACAATGGAGAGTGGTTGTGCATTTAACTTCCTTACAGCTACTGCTGTAAGAAAATTTCCAACTACCGTATTGCTTAATTAGTGACAGTCTTCTTCTGGTGAAAGGAGTTTGCACACTTCATAATGATAGTAAGTATTAACTAGCACCTAGTTTAGATAACATTCCATTCAGTAATAGCTTATAGTCCTATAAAATAGCAAGTAAAGACATATGGGAGGTACTCATTCTTCAAAAGCCACTGTATCTGCTGCTTTAGAGCTGGAATCTACTTCTATAAAAAAATCATACCCAATAGCATGCAGCCACTTAACATTTCATGTCAAATAGGAAGTAGCTGCAGAAGCAGCTATTTTGAATTTGTTATCTTTTCTCATAGTATTGTACTGGATTAGTTCCATCAAGTTTCTTCATCCCCCACAAAGAAAAGACTGCACATGTACTCCTCTCTTTGATTTCTTTTTCCCATCTTGAGCTGGCGCTAAACCTTCAGTGCAAGTAGACATGTAATTTACTTTGTTGCATATTAAATCATGGTATGCACAGTATCCTATTTTCTAGTAGATCGCTGAATCTAGCATACCAACTCCTCTTGCAATAACAAGTATTTTTTCATTAATTCTGCAAAATCATTTATTCTGAAAATCTTTATGCATGTTTTTCATACCACAGCCACATGTCCCAAGTTGTACCAAGCATCTGCTGCCTCTTCCTCATTTTCAGCCAGAGAGAATGCACGTTCAAATGAGCTCAGAGTCATATCGTATTGCTGGGCATAGAAACAACAGAGGCCCAGATTGTTAAAAAGCTGGCAGTTGTAAACACCCATCTGTAGGAGCCGTCTAGTTCAAGAGAAAATATTTCTGTTATAGTTTACTGTGACTATGAATACCATACTAAAATAGCATTACCCTTTGCCCCCATCCCAGAAGACTAAGAAGTGATTAAGGTCATTACATAACAAGACAAAATAAAAGGGAACTTAAAGCAATTCTGAATTTAAAAAGTAAAAAAGGTTACTTTTTGTGTCATAGGCCCTTTTCACATGAGACACCCCCACCCATCTCCATGCAGTTTTACTGTGTGGAGATGGGTGGAGGCTCCCCGGTGAAAGCTGCAGGGGATGGGGGGTGCGTGTGCGCTCCAGTGCTACACCCACCTCCACCCATCACCCATGCACGGAGCAATGGGCTCCAATGTCCAATGCTCTGTGGGTGGAGATGGGTGGAAGTGGGTGTGTTCCTGTTCCCACCACGGCTTCACACCCATCCCACCCACCATGGTCCATTTAAAAATGGCCCTAGTCTTACTTTTGTAAAGAGGTGCTGAGAGCCTGTCACAAACAGTGTACGCAGACTCCTTCTAGGATCTGAATTGGTGCCATGTAAAAAGGTTCCAGAAATCAGATAAAACTATCTACTTCAGCTTTTCAAAATATGCTTTAGTTGATTTTGCTGCTGAGCAAAAATAAAAAGAGAAGGTAAGAGACAGGTCGATAGCTGGCGAGGGAATCAATGTCAAGCAATGGTTTCTTGAGCAGAGGCTCCACCACTGCCTCCTTGAGACAGTCGGGCACTCTGCCCTCCCAAAGGGAGATGTCGACCACCCCAGCCAGCAATGGCCTCATTGTCTCCCGGCAGGCCTTAACCACCCCGGACGGGCATGGATCTAATTCACAAGAGGTGGCCCTGACTGCCCCAAGAACATCCATCGCATTGGTGGGTGTCACGACTGGAATTGATCCCATAAATTCAGACACGGCGGAGCTTCTCTAGCTTTTAGTTCCCCTAGTGTAATAAATGCAGTGTCGAAGTCATGGTGAACACGAGTGATTTTATCCACAAAATAATCCACAAATATGGGGACTTATCAATTAGGTAACCAATCTCATTGGGTAAAAATAGACGTGACACTGGTATGGAGGTTTCCTGCCCTGGGGAACAGCGGCTACCACTCTCCGGGTCGGCAGAAAGCACTTAATGAATGTGCCTGCGACTTGAGCAGTCAGTGAGCCTTCCCCTGCCCTGCTCCCAGTGTCCTGCCCCTCATCATGATGAGCAGCCATGGCAGCTAATGATGGGCAGCTGTGGTGCTTGGCCATGGTGGTCCCCGCAGTGAGGTCAAAGAGACATGCTGGCCTACTGTGGTCCACACTGGTCTGCCTGGGTGGCACTTGGCCTTGAATATGCACCTGGGATCTTCCAGAAGACATAGTCTGGGCCAGTCACCCACCTTGCCTGGGGCACTAGCGGACCAACATCTGGTGGCTGGGGAACAGACGTGTGGCTGAGTCCGCGGGCCATAGTGGTCCCGCATCACGTCTATTTTTATGCATTGATGTATTTTTCATATCCTGCCGTTTGATATAGATACAGAAGTTATTGGGCAGAGGATTAATTATTATTATTAGCAAGCATTTATATAGCACAAGCAATGTACCTGGCGCTTTACAAGGTAATGGAATAGACACGGTCCCCACCCTAGGGCTTACAATCGGGGGGGGGGGGGCGGGACTAAGGAAGGGGAAACAGAGGGAGAGACAAGGAGTGTAACATTCACGAAGATGTGAGGTCTCAGGTGCATGTGCTTGGCTTGGTTATATCGAGAATGATGGCTGGCTAGTCCATGTGGTGAGGATATGAGTACAGACCTCAGGTAACAGATTGTACTGGATGGTAGGTATCAGTAGGAGTTAGGAGAGGGGAATAAGGAGTCCGGGAGGGCAGATTGGAAGAGGTGGGTCTTGAGGAGGGATCTGAAGGTATGAAGGGAGGGGGCGAGGCAGATGTGGGCAGGGAGGGAGTTCCAGGCGTGGGGAGCAGCTAGGGAGAAGGGACAAAGGCAGTTAGGGGAGCAGAGGAGGCGTGGAAGGGTGAGAGAGGGGACAGAGGAGGAGCAGAGTTCACTGACTGGAGTACGGAGGGAAATTAACACAGAGAGGTAGGGGGGTGCAAGGTTGTGAAGAGCTTTATAGGTGAAGACTAGGAGCTTGTGCAGGATTCGTTCAGGAAGGGGGAACCAGTGAAGAGAAGAGAGGAGGGGCTGCACGTGGTTGAAGCCATGGGCAAGGTGGATGACCCTGGCAGAAGAATTTTGGACTGAGATAAGAGGAGAAAGGTGAGAGCAGGGGAGACTAGTGAGAAGGAGGTTACAGTAATCAAGGCGAGAGATGACCGGGGCATAAACAAGCGTTTTGGCAGAGGACACACAGAGAAAAGGGCGAATCTTAGCAATGTTATGGAGGGAGAAGTGACAGGATTTGGCAACAGAGTCAACATAGGGTTTAAAAGAAAGGGGTTAGTCAAAGATGAAGCCTAAGCTACGGGCTTGGGGGACGGGAAGGATGGTGACCCCCATCAATAAGGATCGATAGGGAGAAGGGAGAGGAAGGATTGTAGGGGAAGATAAGGAGTTCAGTTTTAGCCATGTTGAGTTTGAGTATGTTGAGACATCCAGGTAGAGATGTCAGAGAGACAGCTGGTGAGGCGAGCTTGAACAGACGAAGAGAGAGAGAGTAGAGAGAGAGAGTTGAGTGTCATCAGTGTAGAGGTGATATTGGAAGCCATGGGAGGCAAAGGGTTTGCCTAGGGACAGGGTGTAGATAGAGAAGAGGAGAGGGCCAAGGACAGAGCCTTGGGGAACACCAACCAAGAGGGGAAGGGAGGAGAGGGTGGAGTTGGCAAGAGACATCTTGAAGGAACGGCCCGAGAGGTAGGAGGAGAACCAGTCAAGGACGGAGCCACAGAAGCCAAGGGAGTGAAGTGAGTCTAGCAAGAGTGAGTGGTCAACAGCATCGAAGGCAGCAGAGAGGTCAAGGAGGACAGGAACGGAGTAGAGGCGATTAGATTTAGGCACAAGAAGATCATTGGTGATCTTGGCGAGAGGAGTTTCAGTAGAGTGAAGGGGCGGAAGCCAGATTGGAGGGGGTCAAAGGAGGAGTTGGTAGAGAGGAAGTTGAGGCAGCAGGAGTAGACAACACGTTCAAGAAGCTTGGAAGCAAAAGAAAAGAGTGAAACAGGACGGTAGCTAGAAGGGTCAAGAGTGGACTTTTTGAGGACAGGAGAGACAAGATAATTAGTCACCTAACTTGGTGAATTCTTTTCTCTCCTGCATTCCGGATAGTCCTCCGTGCGGGTAGTCTCTCCCTTTGACTACTGGGAGGCAGATCTCAAAATTTCTTCTGTGCATGTGCGCCCAGGCTACCCCTTCCCTTCTTGTCCAGTCAGTTCCAAAGCAGAGGATCAACCTATCTCCATTAGCATTGTCCTTGCACCTACTAAATTCACTTAACAAGTGACAATGAGGAGTAACCTAAACAGTTTAAAACCCTAAGGAATTCAGTAAATCTGAACTTTATTTAAACCTTGAGGTAGTCAGTGAACCTAAACTCCCTACCTGGCAACAGGAACCTTAAACACTAGGGCTATTTCCCAAACCAGAATTCTTTATTTGACAGACATGGTCGGGTGCCCTGAACTAGCCCCACCCTGCGGAGAGTGCTGTTTGGCAGGGTGGGTCAGAGGACTATCTGGAATGCAGGAGAGAAAAGAATTCCCCAAGGTAGGTGACCAATTCTCTTTTCTCCCCCTGCTTCCAGATAGTCCTCCATGCGGGATATACCCGAGCAAGTTACCCTTAAGAGTGGGAACAAACAGCACCGGAGTCATCCAGCACTGATTGCAGCACCCTCCTACCAAACGCCGCCGCAGCTGATTGGTATACGTCTATTTTATAGTGCTTAACGAAAGTATGAATGGATGACCAAGTGGCCGCCCGGCATATCTCGTCATACGATGCCCTAACCCTGAAGGCATACGAAGTAGCTGCCCCTCTCACTGAATGTGCCCAAATCTGAGTGGGGGGAATCTTATTCTTCGCCCTGTAAGCCTCTACTATGCATTACTTTACCCACTTAGCAATGCAGGTTTTTGAAGCCTTAGTTCCTTTGTACCCCTTCCTGATATTAATGAATAAAGCTGATGATTGTGTGAACCCTTGGGTCCTTTTTAGATAAGTTTTAAGTGCCCTACGCACATCCAATTTGTGCCACATTTTTTCTTTAGGATGTGTTGGATTTGGGTAAAAGGATGGAAGTACTAAGTTCTGGGCCCTGTGGAAAATCGAATTTACCTTGGGTACAAAGGCTGGGTCTACAGATAGTATCACCGATTGCCTCTGAAAAGAGCAAACGTTTTCCTCCATGGAGAGAACTCCTAGTTCTGAACTCCTTCTAGCTGATGTTACCGCTACAAGGAAAGCTACTTTAAGAGATACCATATAAAGGGATATGTTACACATTGGTTCAAAGGGCGCTCTCAGGTGAGCGCATCTAGGACTAGGTTTAGATTCCAGGAAGGGTGCCTATGGACCACTGGGGGAGATATCAACCTTGATGCTCTTACGAACTGTCTCACATGCCTATGTTCTGAGATGGGTCTATTGGATAGAGCCCGCAGAATGGAATCCAGAGCCGCTGCCTGTCTGGCCAATGAATTTGACTTTAACCCTTTGTCCAGGCCAAACTTCAGAAACTCCAGAACTTCTGGGACACCCGGTCTACATGGGTCCTGGTTCCTTGTCCTTGACCATCCAGCTAAGTCCCGCCATGTGGTCCTATACGCTCTACGGGTGGCTGGTCTCCTTGACATCAGCAGGGTTGAGAGGACCACTTCGGAATATCCCCTTCTCTTTAGGGATGAGCGCTCAACCTCCAAGCTGTCAGTCTCAGAACCTGCAAGTTGTCATGCAGCAAGGGGCCCTGGTTGAGGAGGTTGGGATGTGCTGGTAATGTCACCGGGGTTTGCTGACTTAGCTGAATCAGATCGGAGAACCACGGTCTCCTGGGCCACCATGGGGCTATCAGAATTCATTGTGCTCTTTCTTTACATATTTTCGTTATCATTTTTGCAATAAGAGGGGCCAGCGGAAAAGCATATAGCAGACCCTTTGGCCATGGCTGGTTCAGAGCATCCACTGCTACTGTACCGCTGGACGTGCACTTGCTCATGAATAATGGGAGTTGTGTGTTCTCTGCGGACGCAAACAGGTTGATTACTGGTAGGCCGAACCGCTGGGTCAGCATTCTAAAGGTCTCCCTGTCGAGGGTCCATTTGTGTGGATCTATCGTTGTCCAACTCAGCCAAGCCGCTTGGGAATTGTCTGTGTCCCTGATATGGAGTGCTTTCAGCGATAATAGATGAGACTGTGCCAGAGTAACAGATTGCTGGCTTCCTGGTGGAGGGGGGGAGACCTCGAACCTCCCTGATGGTTTATATAGGCTTTTGCAGTGGAATTGTTCGTGTACACCAGCACATGGGGCCCCTGGATCGACGTGACCATCTGTCTCAGAGCTAGTCTGATTGCTTTTAGCTCTAGGAAGTTTATGCTCTTGGCAGCCTCTCTCCTGTTCCAGAGACCCTGCACAGATCGCGTTCCTGAGTGGGCTCACCAGCCCCCTAAACTGGCGTCTGTAGTGACTACCATTCTGTCGGGTTCTGCCAGCGGCGTGCCCACTGCGAAGGTTGTCGGGTTTAACCACCAAGACATGGAGGATCTGCATGCTGTAGTGATAAGTACCTGAGGGTTTAAGCCGAGAGTTAGCTCTCGCTGCATAGGCCGCAGCAACTGCTGTAAGGGCCTGAGGTGTAGCCGCCCCCATTGCACTTGTTGTGTGCAGGATATGAGGAGCCCCAGGAGCCTGGCTAGAGCTTTCAACCTCATGCTTTTTTGTACCTGAACCATGCGGGATAGCTTGTATATCTTCTGCTGCTGGCAGATTGGGATGAACGCGCGGTCTAAGCCAGTATCTATGACGACTCCCAGATGTTCCAGTCTGCGAGTGGGGAGCAACGCGCTCTTTTCCCTGTTGAGTAGAAAACTATGCTGCATTAGGTACTGAATGGTTCTGTCTCTGTGTAATATGGCTGTGGCCTCTGATTGAGCCGTGATCAGAATATCGTCCAGGTAGGGGTATATATGGATCCCCTCTCTTCATAGGTTTGCTACGAGTGGGATCAGGAACTTTGTGAAAGTCCGGGGGGCCGATGACAGGCCAAAGGGGAGGGCTCGGTACTGCCAGTGGACATTCCGGTAGCAAAACCTGCGGAATTTGCGATGGTCTGGTGCTACCGGTACATGGAGGTAGGCATCTCTGAGGTCTAGGGACACCATCCAGTCTGCCTGTCTCAGGCTCTGGGAGATGCATCTGACTGTCTCCATTTTGAATCTTTGGTATCTCACCGATTGATTGAGAAACTTTAGGTCCAGCACTGCCCTCCACCCTCCAGAGTTCTTTGACACTAAGAACAGGATTCAGTAGAGGCCTGTACCGCACTCTTCCTTGAGCATCCTTTCTATGGCAAGGATGTTTTGTAGTCTGTCTATTTCAAGAAGCATAGTCTGGTGTTTTGTCTGATTTTTTGAGGCTGGAGAAGGGAGGAATCTTTCTCTGGGGCTTTTTTCGAGTTCTATTGAATATCCCTTCTATACAATGGACAATACCCACTCATCTGAGACAGAATTTTCCCATGCTTTCGAGAAGTTGGACAGCCTGCCCCCCACCCTGCCATCCCCGATACAGTCATGCTTCCTGCTTGGATTGGCCTGCTGCGGGGCACTTAGATTTTTTTCTTATCAAACCTGTTGAATTGGTTGTTCTGGTGAAAGGAAAAACTCTGGGGTGGGTCTCTGTTGCAGAAGGGCTGGAATTTCCTGAACCCCCCTGAATTACCCCCAAATTTGAAGGAGGGGCCCCAAAAGGGCTTCCTTTTAGACCCGAATTGCTGGAGGGTCTTAGTTTTGGCTTTGTCTGAGGCATCTGCTAAGACTTTGTCTAGCAAAATGCCAAACAACTTGAGGCCTCTATAGGGACCTGATACTAAAAGGTTCTTTGCGGTGGAATCACCCCGCCATGACCTAAGCCAGATTCACTTTCTGGCTGATACGCAACCTGCCACCAAGCAAGTCGACCATGTCATAGCATCCATGGTGGAATCTGCAAGCAGCAAGGTGGCGAGGAGGATACGAGAGGAGATTTTATGTAATCTCCTGTCGGAAATTTCAGGGTCCTGTAGTGCCTGGAACCATGGTAACAGGGCTCGGGTGACATAGGAGGATAATATATTGATTCTTAAAGAAGATGCTGAGTAGTCCGGGACCCTTCTGAGTGAAACCTCGACCGCTCTATCTATTGATCTTTGGGAAAACAGTCCCCTTCTGTGGGGAAACTGTCTGCTTGGTCAGAGATGCTGCAGCTGCATCCACTTTTGGATTTGTTAGCAGTGGTTCCTTCTTCCTGGAGAGGGAATACAGCGCCTCCTGTGCTCTGTTCATTCTGTGTGTCTTATTGGGGAATTTCCATTCCTCTAGGACGAGCCTTTCGAAGGCCTTGTCCAGGGGGACCCTGAGATCCCTGCCATGGATGCTCAAGATATAGTCCCTTTCCTCCTCCTCTTGTGAGTCAGAGGAATCGTCCTTAGCTGGTTTTTCTTTTAATTTTAGGGTTTTCGCCACCTGTTCCAGTAACTCCTCATGATACTGGGAGGGAATCTGCCTATCCTTGTCCCTTGGCTCTTCCCTGGGAGTCACGAATTCCCCTTCCTCTAATTCTGATTTATCCCCTTGGGAATCTTCAGAGGGGGAGTCCTGCTGATTTGACCTTGCTCCAGACCCCAGGGCCTGGGCCTCTTGAGACTGTGCTCTGAGGAATCCTCCTCAGAGGACTAGGATTTTTGCAATAGAGAAGGGCCAGCACCCCCTTGTGGGCGTTTAGGCTTCCCTGGTTTCTTGGAGGCCTTAGATCTAATTTTAGTGGGAACCCTCTTTCTTTTGCTTTTTTCTTGCAAAGTGCAAAGCCTATCTAGAGAGTCCAGCACTTTCCCCATGGTTAAAGCCAGGGATGCTACAGCGGTATCCTGCTGGATTGGTACTTGCGTTTCGAGCGCCGCGGAGCTGTCTTCTGCCTGTGCGCTCTGCATCCTGCCCCTGTTTGTTGGGCTCGTGTAGCCTCAGGGCTGCTGGGACTGAGGCTTCCCTGGCTGGGCTGACTCACGCCGGAGTGGAGTCAGCTCCGTGACGGGCGGAAAAGTGGCTGGGACTGGGCTGTTGCACAGTCTGGGACTCCGCCCTGCTCGCTTCCCCCTCTTTCCAGTCCTCCAGAGCAGGTCTTGGAGCTGTTTGCCCTCTGGTCCCGTCCGAGGAGCTCCTGCTCCCGTCCCCCGCAGCTATTTTAGTGCCTCAGACTGCAGTAAATGTTGTTTCTGTGCTCTGCTGCACCCCCGCTGGAGCGCCGCTGGAAAACCGCTTGTTGGTCTGAAGACAGAGAATGGACTGGACAAGAAGGGAAGGGGTAGCCTGGGCACACATGCGCAGAAGAAATTTTGAGATCTGCCTCCTAGTGGTCAAAGGGAGAGGCTACCCACATGGAGGACTATCAAAAAGCAGGGGGAGAAAGTGGCATGCTTGAAGGCGGAGAAGGAGTCAGTAGAGACGGAGAGGTTGATGATGTGCAGGAGGGAAGGGGCAACAGTGGAAGCAATGGAGGTCAGGAGGCAGGAGCGCATGGAGTCAAGGGGGCAAGTGGAAGGGTTGAAGAGAAGGAGGGGGGAGGAAGGAGGGAGAGCTGAGGGAGTAGGATGAGGAGAGGCGCAAGAAGTGATGTTGAGGCAGATCTTGTCTATCTTGGAGGTGAAGAACAAAACAAGATCCTGAGCAGAAAGGGAAGAGGAGGACAAGGGGACTTGAGGAGGGAGTCAAAGGTGGAGAACAGGTGGCGAAGGTCCTGAAAACAGGACTCAATACGGGAGGCATAGTAATGCTGTCTGGCAAGGGAGATAGTAGAAGTAAGGGAGGAGAGAGAAGAGAATTTGAAGTGAACGAAGTCAGAATGGGAGTGGGATTTGCACCAGAGGCGTTCAGCAGCACGGGTGCAGGAGCAGAGGTGGCGGATACTGGAGGTGAGCCAAGGATAGGGGTTGGGGGAGCAGGTCAGGCGGGAGGAGAGGGGGGCAAGCGAGTCAAAGGTGGAGAAGCGCGAGGCATTGAAAGCAGAGATGGCAGAGTTGGGGGAGGAGGAGAAGACTGAGGGGAGAAGGGGGAGAGAGAGGAGGTAAAGTCCAAGGGGTTAATGGCCTGAAGGTCACAGAAGGGGCGTGGAGACAGGGAAAAGGAGGGGGGCAGTGGGAGATGTTGAAAGAAGCAAGGAAGTGGTCAGAGATGGGATGGGATATTTTGATACTAAAACTTTGAGCACCTGTAAAACCGTAGTGCTATCTCCGGTTGATCTGAATAAAAGTGATTACTCCCAATGCATGCAATGGCTTCCACATGGGTGTTGTCTTGCTTTAAGACATCTTTATAGTATTCTGCAGCTGTTGTGATAATGTTCATTTCCTGTACAGAATAAAAAATATTAGAAAAAAATGGAAGCACATTTATTCTGAATTGATTAGTAACTGTTTTGACTCTCTTATTGCTAATAATTTTTTATTATGAAATTAAACAAGTTCATATTAAGCAACTTAAAATTTACCCAGCAATTGCAGTTTTAAAGCTCTTCAGCAATGCAGTACAATGTGCCACCACCTAAGTAAACACACCCATTTTATAGACAAGAATGCTAAAGAATAAATTCACAAGAATAAATTCAGTATTGCGCACATGAAGCCTGGATTAATGGCATGTAGTTAGGACAAGCCCACCTAAAACTGGTATATAGAGTGTTTACCAGGTGCTACTGGGTGGCTGCTGCTGTTTAGAGAATATAGTAAGATATATACACAGTGCTGTATAATAGCAACGATTTCCCCAAGTATGGGACTGTATTCATTTCAGACTGTTTACCCAGTCACTCTTATACAAATGTAGTTCCAAAGCTTTGTATGATTATTTTAAAAGCAATTTGTTAATTGAATGAGAATAAAAACAAGCACAAAGTATAACTATGTGCCTCTGGAAACTAAGATTGCAGTTTAATTAGTGTGTTTGTTTCATTGGGATGTGCCAATTAAGATGATTCAATAATGTCTAAAAATAATCCTGGGTTTATGGTGTTCGGAGAGTGTTTTCAGATGCCCTTTCACTTAGAGTAACAACTGGACCTAGGCCACATGTGCATTGATGGGTTACAATCACCAGAACAACACAACCCAGGTCACTCAAAGTGTTTTCCTCTGCGTAGAGAGGAGACCTTCTCCACAACACTCTATGGATCTTTGTGCATTTTATTGCTGCACTGAGCAACTCAACTAAACACAAATTAAAACTGCAGAACAGAAATATAACACATTTAAATATACAAGTTTCTCTATCTTTTACACATGAAAACAATAATAAATGTTCAGTGTAAAACCTAGTAAAAGCCTTTAAATAAAAAACTGTAGTGGAAAAGGGGGGGGGGGGAATGTATCTCTTTCAGTGCCTAAGGAGAAAAAGCGACATGAATGTGTGTAGTAGATATATGTCCCTTCAGACAAGTGCAAACCTGGATGAACAGTTGTATCGTTATTTTAAAACCCTGTTTATTAAGCAATTATTCTGAAGTCATGCGGCACAGCAAGGAACATTGTTCAGAAAAAATATTTCTCATGGAAAACTGTTGCAAAAGAATACCTGAAACAGGAGACATTAATAAAAAATGGTTTACATAATAGCGTTCCCTAGAATACTCATGACAAAATGCCAAGTGAAGTGACTTCAAACACTTTTTTGAAATCATGTTTGAAAGACTGAGGTAGCAAGCTCATAGATGTAGCAGAGGGGAGTGGAGGGATGAAAGTCAACCATTTCCCCCTATACAACCCAGAAATGTAACAAATGGATTACATTGCTGTGAGGGAAAAGAATCCAAGGGTGGAAATTGGAAACATTCTCTCAAGCACTTATGCTTTGAAATACTTATTTCCATAAGTGTCCAGTGCAAACCCTGATAATGTAGAACATTACTCTGTTGTCTTTTAATGCAAAATAGCTATGTCTTGCAGCAGTTTACAATGAAATTTTAACCATATATATATTTTAAAAGTCACTTGTTCCATTTAAAATAAAAATTACTTAAGTTCTGAAACATTTACACCATTCAGTAATTCTCATGGACTTAAATGAATTCACAATGCTGATGAAGTCAACAGTAATCTGTTGAACATGCAGTTTATAACTCAAGTGCTTGTTTCCTCTATTTAAGAAAATTGAAAAATTTACAAAACCAGGCATAAGGCTGCACGGTTGACATCTGAAAATATATCACTTCTTTAAAGCAGGTCTATTTGTCTGCAGAAGGGAAAACATATTTCAATTGGCCTGGTTTACCAGCTGAACAAATAAGTCTACAAGTTTAGCTTGATGTTATTTTGGGACTTCTGTAACGTTCTCCTGTTTGCATTAGTAATACTGGAGACTGGTATGCTGAACTTCTAATGACTTGACAGGCATATTGAACATTGTTCCTCTCTGTTGTACAAGATAGCAACCTTGTCTACATCCAAGGACAGTGCTTTATAAGCATACCTCATAGATCCTGGCAATCCCACAAAGAATGGACACTTCTCCAGGAAATCGATCTAATCCTTGTTTGAAGACATTTAAAGCTGTCAAAGGCTGGTCCAAACGAGAATATACCTGAGTAAATAAATGGTATATGCTAAACATGTAAGATACATTTCTTTAATGTCTACAGGGAGTGTAGCGGCCAAGTTGTCAAGAGGAATCTTTTATTGGACCAACAGTAATACCGGTGAGAGTTTGCAAGCCTTCCGACCACACTGAGCCCTTCCTCAGGTGAACAATAGCCTTCAGCAGCTCACTGAACAGCAGTCAGGTGGCACAACTTTCAGTCACTTCCCACTTTTGGCACATTTGATCCAGTGGCAAAATCATCACGTAGGGTACAATCCACCAGTGACTTGTCAAACTCCAACTGACTTTAATAGCAGAGAATTCAAGGAACCGTGTTCATTGTGCTTTTGCCATTGCTGCCAATGGGGAAAACACAGCAAACATGGGGCCCTGCCCATACTCATTCAGGTCCCCAGTTTGACTACTCTGCTACACTAGTTCTATTGAAAACAAAAGGCGGTTCCCAGGGGTAAGTCCCCGCAGGATCAGAGCCCTGGACCGTTGCTTCTGTAGAGAATCAGCAACTCACACATGCAGTTTGGGAATTAGCTGAGTCTCTTTATTAGTCATGCACACAGTTCCTCTGTTTCTGGGCTGCCAGTTCACCCTGCAGACCCAGCTTAGTCTCTCCAATAGACACTTCCACCCTGCTCAGCAGCAACCCCTAAAGTCCATTCAAGCCAGGCAACAGGCCCCTGGCTCACTCCAAGGCTTTCCAGACAGCAAGCTCCGTCCTGGGCACAGTCTTCCCCAATACCTTGGTCAACAGCTTCTCCGTGACCATCAAAGTCTTCAGGACACTGGAGAGCGTAGAGTGGCAGGGTTACTGGTAGACAAGCACCCAGGCACTCTTCTCAGCCCAAGTCCGGGGATTCAGGCTTCTCCACAGCAGGGCTTCAGTACCCGACAGCTCCCCTGCTGAAGGGTCCCATGAGATGTTGTCTATTCAGCTCCCAGGCAGAGACTGAAGCCCTCTCTGGCTTCCAGCCCCTTACATAGGAGGAGTGGGCACGGCCAGCTCTCCAGACAGGTCTGCCCTTGAAAGGCCAGTGTCCTGCCCACTCTGTCTTCTCTAACAGCCTGTATTTAGCTCAGGCTGATCTCTAGCTATGGGCTGGCTCTGCCATGCCCATGCACATGCTCAACCCTGGCCCATTCAGCCCCCTCTTAAAGGGGCAGCAGCCCCGCAAGGCTGGTCCCTGCTACACTAGCGTCACAACTTAATGTGCTTCAGAACTAAGCAAGGCTTATTTAGAGCACTTAAGTTGATGGAACAATATTTTGAATCATGTAATGTATAATGCTAGTTTAATACACTAACAGTGGAAACCAGCTACCACCGAAGTTTTCATTTAATGTAACAGGCAATCTAACATGGCAAAGAACTGGTAAAATATTACAAACTAAAGAAACAAGCACAGCTTTTATCTGTTCTCAAATGTCCAATTTTGAGTTTAAGCAAATATATTATTAATTATAGTAAACTTCAATTACTGCAGTGTGTGTGGTGTTTTGCTAACAAAATGAGAGACTCCCCTAAGGAGACACAATTGTGTCATTTTAATGGCATAATTGATAGCAAGAATTATTCGAGGAATTCTGTTAGGAACACTAACGGTGGAAACCAGCTACCTCTAAAGTTTTCAGTGCTGATTACCATCTGTGGAAAAGCAAGCTCTTAGATGAGGAGTGGAGAGTTTGTGAGTAAGCATGATATTCTCTGTTTTCAGGGGACTTGGCTCTCTGAGGAGGATTTGAATTTTATTGAGCTTGCAGGATATAAAAAGTTTGCTTTACCAGGAGTGAAAGGAAACAAGATAGGGCGTTTCGTAGGTGGGGTTATTACTCTGATCTCTTTGCAGCTCTCAGGTTGGTGTAGGTTGCTTCCAGTTTCGCTTAAGAATTGTCTTGTAATTGAGTGGGTGATTACGGGAGCTTTATCTTATATAATTATTCATCTTTATGTGCACCCAGAGATATCACCCTTTTTTGATGAATCTGTCTGGATTAAGTTGGATGTTTTGCTGGAGTCTTTGGAGATCTCTAATCCATCGGCAGTCATAGTTCTACTTGGTGACTTAAATGCTAGAACTGGATCTCAGATTTTAGAACCCCGTGATGATGAAGTGTTGAACTGTTTGGAAATTCCCTATAGGGTATCTAAGGATGTAACGGTCAACAAAACGGGTGACACCCTGTTTAAGGTTCTAGGGACTCAATTTTTTTATCCTTAATGAGAGACAGGACACCAATAGGTTTGGAGAATATACTTTTGATTCCCACCTTGGATTTAGCGTTATCAATTATGTTATAATGTCTGGTTTTTGTTATTAGCACTGCATAGATCTTACAGTCATGATCAGACCAGAAAGTAGCCATCACCCACTGAGAGTAGGTATTGTTACTGGTCCTCAGTTTTTGGCTTTGAAACATACTTCTTATTCCTCGAATAAGCAGCCTGGGAAACTGAGTGAAATGGTCTAGTACTGTTTGTGTACAAATATGGACATTTTATGTTCTGTTGACTTGTGCCATCTTAGAGGTATTGGTCTAAGGACTGATTCTTTTCTTGAAGCCCAAGGTACCTTGGTGTAAGGGGGCGGCGCTCGCAGCGCCTTGGGGTTCCCCTACCCGGGATCACTCCAGCCGCCCCCACGCCGCCTGTCTCGAGCCAGCCCGAGCCGCCAGCTTCTTCGGTTGCCCCGGCAACCGATCCCCCTAGCGGCAACTTGCCCGCACTTCCGGGTGCGGTACGGAGCGGAGGATCTGAGCCTGGGCCGTTGCGCCATTCCGCATGGCTCCAGGCACATCAGGGGACGGGCCCTTAGGGATAAGAAGCCGGTGCTGCGTGGAGACACCGCCAGTAATCAGAGAGAGAAGCTGGCCCCGCTGGAGAGCTAAGTGTTGCTTTGATTGATTTGACTGCCTTGTGATTGTATTCCCCTGTTATTCCCTCCTTGCCTCATGTTTGTGCTTGTGTTTACCTAGGTGTGCATGCGTGTAATTGGGTCCTGGTTATTTCCCTCTCCCTGGAGTGTGTACGGGCAGCATGAAAGCGGGTGGTGGGTGAGTGTGTGGGAACCCTTCCCCCCCCTTCCCTTTCCTCCACCCGAGCGTGTGTATCTCCTACCCCTCTCCCCCTGTGCAAACCTTGGGTCCTGCCCTCCCTCTCCACACCTCATTGCACTATTGTCCCTTACCTCCCTCCCTGCGTGAACGTGAGTGAGCGTGAGCGGATAGGGATTCCCACGGACTTTGGCCTTCCTCCTCGCTCTGCGCCCAATGATGATAAGGGCCTAGTCTCTTTGAGACTTCAAGGGCCCACCTACTATCCTGACAGGCAATTAGTCCAGGGTTCTCCTGGTCAGAGCTTGGTTATGTACGAAAGGGCATGTGTGGATGAGTGTTTGATCCCTTTTCCCTTCCCCCCACTGACACTTGGAGAAGATGATTTTCTTAAGAGGATAGTTACTAGAACAGTATCTATTTCAGCACAGTTTAGCTGTGTCTCCCGCAATAATTGGTTTGATAAGGAGTGTCAGCAAGCGAAGCTAGATTTATTATTTCGCGAAGAACTTGGTTTATTCAGAGACTCCCACATGCATGGAAGGCTTTTACAAGCGCTAGGACAGCTTATAAGAAACTGCTCTATAATAAGACGACTGCTAAATCCCTGCAAATTTGGGCTGAGTTGTAGGTTGCATCAAGACTTGAAGATTCTGCCAAGTTTTGGAAAATTATTACGTCCTTCCTGAAACCAAGGGGTTTAAGTGAGACTGTGCAGATTGAGGAAGTAACTTGGATTCCTTATTATAAAGCCGTGTTTACAGGGTCATCTGAGAACCAGGTCCCAGTTGAGTATGGTATTAGCACCAATGCCAAGGTGGATGTGTTAGTGAATACTCCTTTGCCTGAAGTTACGGAAGAGAGAGTTTATCAATACATTTCAATGCTGAGGTTAGGTTTAGGTAATGCCTCAGGTGTTGAGTACATACTTGCTGAATTTTATCATGAATTTATTTCTTGGTGGACTCCAATTTTAGATAAGCTATTTACTTTGTTTACCCGCTCTAAGCAGTTACCATCTTCTTGGAGCACGGCAGTAATAGCACCCATTTTTCAGAAGGGGAATAAATGTGATCCAGCCTGTTATAGACCTATTAGCCTTCTCCCAGTAATAAGTAAAATTTTTGCCCGTTTTTTTGCTAGAAGAACTTGAGGACTGGGTGGCTAGCAACCAGATTATAGCAGAAGAGCAGGCAGGTTTTCGCCAAGGAAGGTCGGTTATAGATATTTGCTTCACACTCACACATCTTGTGGATAAATATGTTTCGGTGAAGGAAGGCAATCTATATGTGGCCTTTTTTTACTTTTCTAGAGCATTTGATCAAGTTAATAGATCAAAGTTATGGGTCAAGCTTTCGCATATGGGCATTTATCATTATCTTTTGGATTTATTAACAGAGCTGCATCGAAACTCCACAGCCATAGTACGACTAAGCAATACTGATACGCTGTCTAAGCCCTTTGATATTGGAACTGGGGTCTGACAGGGCTGTTTACTTTCACCATTGTTCTTTAACCTTTTCATTAATGATTTGGTTAAGATTATAAATGAAACTAGTTGTACTCCACCTAAAATTATGGAGAGATCCTTGAGTATTCTGTTGTATGTGGATGATATAATACTGTTATCTCAGACGATGCAAAGTCTTCAACAGTGTTTGAATCAATTGGATCGTTATTGTATTGAGAATGATTTGAAAGTGAATCTGCAGAAATCTCAAGTTATTTGCTTCAGTTGGCGTCGAGTTCAGTATAAGTGGATTCTGGGAGAACATTGCTTACCTCAGGTAACAAAGTACGTATACTTAGGAATAAATTTCTCAGCAACAAGTTCTTGGGCTGCCCACAGATAAAACCCAATATTTAAAGCAACGGGTTCTGTAGCAGGGATCCTCAAGCTGTATAGGGCTTCAAAGAATAGTGGTATAATCCAGGCTATTAGTGTGTTTAAAGGCAAGGGGCTGGCACAACGTCTTTATGGGTCAGTGGTTTGTTTCTCTTGTTATTCTCATAATATGGAGAAAGTACAAAATAAATTTATTAGAAGAGTATTGGGAGTCCGTTCTTCTACACCACTATGCTTCGTGCAGAGACGGGCCTTTTTTCTGTAGCTGTGCTAGCAATGATCAGAGTAATTTGCTCTTGGGATAAGGCCTCTAGGATGGAACCAGCCTGACTTCCATATAAATGTTGGTTAGAACAGATGCTTCAAAATGTAAGTAGAAAGTATTGGTGGTGGAGTGGGATTGCCAAGGATTTGTCTAAGGTGGGTTTTCCCATGGAAACATATGGAATAAATAGGAGGGTCACCCTGAATGAAATTAAGCAGAGGCTCCTTGATATTACTATGAGAGAAGAGCTGTCTAAAATATCTGCAATTAGAATATCACCATGGTATTCCTTAGTAAAATCTCCTTTTTTATTGAAAGTATATCTGGTCGAGTTACAGGACTTTAACTTACATATGATATTGACGCTGACTCTTTTCAGCTGTTTGAGTCAGCTGTTATTAGTGGGAGATACCAGGGACGGGATTATTGTGGCAGATTATGTTTCTGTTTTTTAGATGAGGTTGAGTCTACCCATGGTCTTATTTAGGTGTCCATATTATGAGGATTTAAGAATCTGTTGGATTGCTCCTACTTCTGAAAGGAAACCCTTTTGTACTGAATCTCAGAAGATGATTAGTTTGTTAGCAACAAAAGATCCAGCAGTTATAAAAAAGTGGCATTATTTTTTCTTTTTGTGACTCGTAAAAGTAAATCTCTACTTAGTTGTATAGACTAAGTTGGAATGTAAGATTTTAGTTGAACGGATTAGGTTGAAATTGTCTATTTGTATTGTTGGCTGTCTTATTTTAGATTATTGTATATGTTTTTATAATGTAGTTTGTATTTTTTTTGTGAAGGCGAATAGCTGTAATCAATTAACTATGAACTACTAAAGTTTTCATTTAACATAACAGGCAATCCAACGTAGCAAAGAACTGATAATATATTACAAACTAAAGAAACAAGCACAGCTTTATCTGTTCTCAAATGTCCAATTTTGAGTTTAAGTAAACAGATTATTAATTATAGTAACAAACATTAATTACTGCAGTGCATGTGGCGTTTTGCAAACAAAATGAGAGGCTCCCCACAGGAGACACAATTGTGTCATTTTAATGGCATAAATGATAAGAATTACTTGAGGAAAGGATTTAAATTTTAAACTGATAACTGCAAAAGCAACAGGAATACAACAGCAGGATCAGAGGAATAAATTTGCCTAATATTTCCTAGCATCTCCCCTACTAACAAGAAAAAACAGTTCCTTCCTGTGGAGAAGGAATAAGGAGACTGAGCCTAGTTTTGGGGGAAATTGTTAGACTGACTGCATTAAATGACACTCTCAATTAAGCAGACATTTTAAGCAGTGGAGCACCAAGAATCTATTTCTAGCACTCTCCATCTGGGGATGTCAGTTTTGTACTGTATCTAATGCAGCCTTCAAAGCCTTCACTCTAAAGTTCAGTTTCTAATCTGTACAGCAGCTTCAGATGGATTTTAGTCTCAGAAATGTCTACATTAAGCCTTAAACCTCGGCAAAATGTCTCCATTGTGTCTGTCATGCTCATTTTCATTTGAAGTTTAACGTCTGAAGTTACTTTACTATTCCACGTTCCATAATAGCTTCTCAAGAGAGTGTTTCTGCAGCAGGAGAAAATACATGATAGTCTGGTTCAACTTTCGAGTCAGCATGAGTTTGGGATGGCCACACCACTCATAAAATTGGCAAGGCATCCCAAACAAGTGTCAGTAAAGATTGTGTCAGGGGCGGTGCACATTACAGGGTACCAGGGGCACTGCCCCATCTGGCCTCATTCCCCTCGGCACACTCTTCATATTTTTAAAAAGAAAGGGAAAAAAAACAAAAAGGAAAAAAACCCCACCTCACCTGAGTCCCAAAGGCACCGAGGGGAGAGGAGGGGAGGAGCCAGCAACCCGCTCCAGACTTGCTCCAAGTCCTCCAGGTCAGCAATCAGCTGGGAAACACTGGTGAAAAAAGGGCCTGGGGGCTGCAGGGGGGGAGAATGGGGCTTCTGGGGGGCTGCTTGGGGAGGAAGAGAATGGGGCTTCTGGGGGCTGCTTGGGGAGAAAGAGAGAATGGGGCTTCTGGGGAGATGCTTGGGGGGAAAGAGAGAATGGGGCTTCAACAGAGCTGTAACAGTGAAGCATGTTTTGGGGAATAAGTGGAAATCCCCGCTGCTCCTTTTATGGCGTGCTAAGAACTGCACATAACATTGTTGCCTTAAGATGAATTGCTTTACTTGCTCTGTGTTTGCATGATGCATTGCTGCTTTCCTTCTCCCCTCCCAAGCGTGAGGCCATTTTGTAAATTTGTGGGTCTACTGGTTGTGGCTACTCTTTTCTTAAAATGGTCCCTTCACTGTTTCACTGCTGCTCTCTGCTGGAAAGTAGTTTCTGGCCTCTCTGCTTGTGACTTCGAGACTTGGAGCATCTTGCCTGGGGTTTTTGTTGAGAAACAGAAATGTATTGTTTAAATTTTGATGGGGCTGGTTTGGTGCCAATAGAGGCCTGAAACTGGCCAAACTTTTAAAAAAGGCCTGTGTGTTTGGACAGGCATTTGGCTGTTGGGGATAGGGTGTAGATACTAGGGATGCTGGTCTGGATAGGCCTGGTTTGGTGAAAATGCAGCCTTCAAACTTGCCAAACTTCTTTAAANGCTTCAACAGAGCTGTAACAGTGAAGTATGTTTTGGGGGACAAGTGGAATTCCTCGCTGCTGCTTTTGTTGTGTGCTAAGACTTCACATGGTTTAAGTTCTGGTTTGCTTTTGCTTGTTCTGTGTTCGTTTTTGTATGTGCACTGCTAGTGCCCCCTGATCCTCTCCCAAACCCCTCAAGCATGTGCAAAAATGTGGCCATTTTCTGGTGCCCCCACCGGCCATGGCTACTTTTGGTTAAAATTGGTCTCTTTCTTGGCTGTTTTTGATGTAAACTGTCTGCTTTCTGTTTTACAGGTGGGGGACCTAGAGGCTTGGATGGAAGGGTTTTAATCTTTGCTGAAATGTTCCTTGCATTTTAAAATGGCCCTGACCTTTGCAGTTTGGTGGGATGTTGTGGCAGGCTTTTTCACTAACGGCTAGTTCTTGCATGAATGCTCTGTGTTTAGTTTCAGCAGAAACTACTTCTTACATTGCAACAGAGCTGCGTAGCATGTTTTGGGGGACAAGTGGAAATCCCCGCTGCTGCTTTTATAGTGTGCTAAGGACTGCACATAACATTGTTGCCTTAAGATGGCTTGCTTTGCTTGCTCTGTATTTGCATGATGTATTGCTGCTTTCCTTCTCCCCTCCCAAGCATGAATAGAGAGGCCATTTTGAAATGTGCGGGTCTACTGGTCGTGGCTACACTTTTCTTAAAATGGTCCCTTCATGGTTTCACTGCTGCTCTCTACTGGAAAGTAGTTTCTGGCCTCTCTGCTTGTGACTGTGTGACTTTGAGCATCTTGCCTGGGTTTTTTGTTGAGAAACAGAAATGCACTGTTTAAATTTTGATGGGACTGGTTTGGTGGCAACAGAGGCCTGTAACTGGCCAAACGTTTGGCCAGGCATTTGGCTGCCAGGGATACGGTGTAGGTACTGGGGATGCTGGTCTCGATGGGCCTGGTCTGGTGGCAATGCAGCCCTGAAACTGGCCAAACTTTTTTAAAAGGCCTGTTTGCTTGGACAGGCATTTGGTAGTTGGGCATAGGGTGTAGCTACTAGGAATGCTGATCTAGATAGGCCTGGTTTGGTGGCAATGCAGCCCTGAAACTTGTCAAACTTCTTTAAAAAAGGCCTGTTTGCTTGGACAGGCATTTGGCTGCCATGGATACAGTGTTGGTACTGGGGATGCTGGTTTGGATGGGGAGTGTTTGGTTGCTATACAGGCCTGCAACTGCTCTCCTTGTGAACAGAGGAGAAAGTAGCTAGGAGCATGGCAGAAGAGAAGGCTGCAGACAACAAGGAGACCCCTGTCCCCCACTGAACCCATCTCTTCCCCTTATTCTTCTCGTTAACCAAAACCAAACCCTTTCCCTCCTATTCTCCTCTGTTGTCCTTCTCTTCCCTTTCATTCTCTTCTGAGAAGAGAATGAGAAGGATGCCATGAAAATTGAGGATTCAGGATAAAGGTAGGCGATGGTAATGTAATCTATTTTTGTAACCTGATATGGTTAATTTGGACCCGGTGGGAGAGAGTGGATGGGACCCCAGTAAGAGGGCTCTCTATCCTTCAGTGGGAGTGCTTCTTGCTGCTGTGTGGTTCCCAGCGTTAACTAATGTAATGTCCATCCAATGTTAACCCTGGGAACTCCTTGCTGCTGGGTTAAGCCATGCCACTGGCCTACTGCTGCCCCTGGTTCCGGCCTGCCGGAGCAAAGCCGCCAACAGAAGGTTCAACCTACCCACTGCCCCACCAGCCTCAAAAGCCACCAGCCGCCACTGGATTTTGCACACACTGGGACTTCATATGCACAAAAAATATATATTCAAATCATTGGGTTCAGGCTTAGGGTGGAATCCTGATTCCATTAAAGTCAGTGGGAGGTCAGCCATTGACTTCAATGAAGTTAGGATTGCAACCTTTAAAGATTAACAGGTCTCCAGCTCTGAAAGAACTACTATAAAGCTCCTCTTGCAATAGAAAAGGGAATTCTCCCATTTTGCAATGAACGCATATGGGCTTCTCATTCTGGGTGGTCCCAAGGCGGAGGACTAAAAATATACTAGTCCCACTGAACTTTTTAGGTACTTCAAAGTCATTTATAATGAAAGTGCTGTAGAAATGATAAAGATAAGTAATTTCAGCTCTACCGACACCTTACACAGATTAGAATTTCAAGTTGTTACTCCAAAGGTGATCAGATTATTGGGAACATCTACTCACTTTAGCCAAGTACAGAATTGTATCTACCATGTCCTGCTGCTTGAGAGCGGATTTAAACTGTATTTCTGCTTCACGGTACAATCCTAACCTAGGAGAGGTAAATAAAAAGGTGCATAAGGTTTTTTATTCAAATAGTAAATTAATACACACACACACACACACACACAACTAAACAGGGACAAACTAAAGTGCAAAATTACACCTCCGCAATATTTAGCTGTGACTAACCAATTTAAAGAATTCAAATTTAGAAAAAATGTAAACTGAAGGCTGACGTTTTGTTTAATTCATATCTTCTCCATGTGAAGACAGAGGGTGCATGACCCACGCAGTGAACACCCATGGAGCGCTCCTGAAAAATCCGGAATGCCCCATGTGGACCAAGTTGGCCATCTCCGTGGACGGGGTAGCCATGCTAGGAGCCGTGCCCTTCTGATGCCCCACGCACTAACCGTGCTCTCCCCCCGCCCCCGTCCTCCTGCTCTCGTTTAAAATTGGGGCTGTATTGACTGGAGGAGCTTACTGCCACTATGCTTTTCCCTCCCCTTCCCCAGGTAATAACACCCAGGGCGGGGCCCTGTGGGCGCCAGCCCGAAGGCTGACACCCAAAGGGTGTCGGCTGTTGGCTGAGCCAGGGCGCCCGGGGGCCCCTCTGGTCGACTGACACCATCTTTGCTGCTGCTGCCCTGCCGATACCACTGCTGCTGCTGTTGTTGTTGCTAGACCCGCTGGCTCTTAGCGGGACTGGGGGGGATCAGGGGTGGACAGGTTTCATCTTGTTTTTAACTTGTGGTTTTAAGGGGTTTTGGGGGGAATGAGGTGGGTGTGGCTTGGGGGTGGGGGTCATGGGGAGTGGGTTAAGGTGGATATGGCCAACCCCCCTGGTGAGAGGAAGGGAGGTGGCCCTTGGG
>QEPC01002983.1:1023585-1038607 GCA_003113815.1 Sphenodon punctatus | reverse complement strand
GAGAAATTGGTTGGAACTGACAGGATTTAGCAAGAAGGAGGCCCACCCCACCACCCCGTCCTTCAGGGCGGGGTTGGTGAGAGAAGGAGAGACCCCCACAGGAGAGGGTAGCAGGTGTGACAGAGTCCGAGGGAGTGATCCAAGTTTCAGTAAGGGCAAGAAGCTGGAGGGAGCGAGAGAGGAAAAGATCATGTACTAATTTTCAGTGTGGCCCCTGGGACAGAAAAGGTTCCTCACCCCTGATTTAAAGAAAGGCAAATGGGGCAACCAATTATAGAATTTGAGTGCTCAATATGTTGGTCCCTTTAAACAGTCTTTGAATATAGGTTAGATATTTATTCACCAATAGCCCACACTCTTGCTTATTAATTCTCAAAGCACCCGCCAGGGTATGTCTCATTTGCTTGAATGGGGTTTGTGCTGACTAACTGCTTACATAGTGGACCAGAATGTAAGTGTGTAATATCTCATTTAGCCTCTCTACTTGAGAGGAATCCATCACTTTGTTCCTAATTTACCTAGATTACTGTTGTACCTACGCCTCCCAGTACTATATACAATTTGAAGATTGTTTTCGCACAACAGCTGAAGCATTCCTAAAGTTCAGGTCCCTTCTCCTATCCGTTCCTTCAGTTGCATTACATGTTAGATTTCAGATGCGACTATGGTGTAAAATCCATAATCACACAAGAATTGGAGAAAAATGCAGTACCTGTAATAACACTTTCCTAGTTGCACTTTCCACCACCAGTCCTTGAACTGAGCATTCTCCGTGCTATGTGCTGCCAAATCTAAAGCCTTTAAAAAGAAATCATGTAAAATGGACATAAGTTTCAATTCAACTAAAAAAGGCACAACTCAAAAACCAGCAAAGCATACAAGGAAGTGAAACACGGAAATAGGCATATTGCACAATTAACACTGTTAAATGTAAGGAGGAAACATTCTGTTTCATCTTCTTTTATTTCTATTACATTACATAGGTTAAAACAACATTAATTCAGAAGATTTTCTCTCCATGGTGCAGTATTTAATCCTACGCTTTCAAATAGTTAAATATAATGAAAGAGAAGAACCACAAAACATAGTTAATCAGACTGCTAAGCCATTTCTTTTGAGACTATATAGATTTAGATTTATTTACAACCAAATAGTAAACAGTCATCATGGTTTATAACAGAAATCAGGTATAAGTAAAACAATAATTTAACATTTTCTCCTAATTTGTGCAGCACGCACAGCAAAAATAGCAACTTTATAAATGCAGTCAGTACTGTGAGAATTTAATACAAACTCTCTATATTATAAAATGACTTTCCACACAAGAGAGGGAGAATTCATTCCTCTCTTAAATCTGCATAAAGCTGGCAATCAAATAAATAATGTGAGAGATCCTCCACAAGCCCTGAATTGCAAAGATGAAACCTCGTCTCTCGATAAACCCTCATATCTCTCCATTAATACTGCTGAGAAAAAAGTCTGGAAACACAGTGAGGCGAATGCTTTTCTCAGAGTAGGATTTTCCAGGATTTTGACATATTCTTCCGTGCCATACACTGTCTTTAAGGGAGGAATACCAAGAGACATCTTGAATCCACGTAATACAGCCAGGGTAGATTGTCTATGTCCTCTACCCTAAGGCACATATGTGGTAGGGCTATTTGGGGCAAACCCATATTTAAGTCCAGGACTGAGAATCCCAACATATCTAAAATGTCTTGGACACTGTCAAACCAAAGCAGTCTTGAGGTCAAGGAGCGTTCAGATTGTTCCTTCAGACAACATTGTGGCAATCTATCAGATTTCATATTAGAGATTCTAACCCAAAACCTTAACAGACATATATGAACTATAGCTGAAATTGAGATCACCCCCAACTCTACTCTAACCATCACTGCTGGTGTGTATCTAGGAAGAGCCAATAACTTGCAAAGGAATATATTCTGTAGAATTTCTAAACTAATAATATCCGCAGTACCCCAGACCTCTGCTCTATATACCAGTTGAGAGATTACCTTGGCCTTGAATACCTTAAGGGCTGGCTCCACTGAACTGCCCCCAAAGCGTCTGGAAAAAGATAAGACTGCTTCCATAGTTCTTATACCCTTCTTCTTAGCTTCTGAAAAGTGGGGGCCCCAATCACTGAAATGCGAGAAGGAAACTTCTACATATTTAAATACCTTGACCTGATCAATAATATGACCATCTATATGCCACTTAAAAATGTTTGGCATTTTGTCCAAAGGTCATAATCTTGGTCTTGTCACAGTTTATTTTCAAATGCTCTTGTTCGCAATACGTTATTAGATCTTTTAATAATCATGTCATACCAACTGGTGTCTGAGACAAGAGCACCATGTCATCAACGCAGAGGAAAACCGAAACAGCCACTCTAGGTGGAAAATAAAGTCTGAAACTATATAAAGACCCATAGGCCTACACATTTTCCCACAGGAAACCAGACTAAAAAGGCTTAGCAATCCAAGATTTATGCAAGTGGCCTCTTCACTTATTAACTTTCAATCCCATAGGCAGTTTTAAACCTAATTTCGTAGAGGAGCAGGCACCCAAAATTTCATAACAGCTTTATCTGGAAGTGAAATATGCTCTCTTTTGTAGCTGAAAAAATGCCATTAAGTTATATTGAGCACCATCCCTCCAATTCTTAGGAAACAAGGCTTCAGTGGTGCCGATCTCATGGCCTGCGGATCCCGTGCACACTCCTGCCTGTCCGCACATGCACATGGTTTCCGCATGGCACACTGTGCCCTCAATGGAGCTATGAAAGTTTCCCCTGCACACACTCATGGGGCATAGGATCGGCCCCATTGATTCAGGTGCCTATTGCATGAAATTGCATGCTTCATGTTTGGGAAAGCACATAAGAGCATTTTAAACAAATAAAAAATAAAAAATAATTTAAAAAGCAACCTCCAAGTGTTTATCTGTGATAATTTGTACAAATTAACAGTCTTTCCCCCTTAGTTCTCTTGAGTGTGGCACATGCTCAAGTACCAGCATGGACAGTTTTCTTAATTTCCCAAAACGCTCCATTTTTTAGTATTTGACAACATTCATTTGAATAACATCTTGATTAAAAAAATAAAATCAGTAACATCCCCTTTCCCTCGCCAAGCCTTCCAAATCAGAAAAGTCTGAGAGAGATGCTCTTCAGCACAATGCACTTGAATACAGCCCAGTATAACTGTCTTAATTTCCACAGATTAAAAAAACCAAAAAATGGAAGCAGCTTCAGTTTTATCTTTTCCTTTTTTAATCTCTGATTTTGGGTCATGACATACTGTGCTACTGTACTGACAAGCTGCAAAGCATACAATCTGCAGAATTACTTCATCCCATTTTCTCCCAGAACACAAGGTGTGAGAGAATAAAAGCCATATTATATCCGATACTGCTATTATAGCAACGCCACCAAAAATAGTCTAAAAAAGCTTTTAAACAAATGTTATGCAAAAGAATATATAAGGCAGGGAAGTTGTAATAGCACACAATTTTATCTCAGAATTGACTTGATTTTTTTATAGATAAACCAAAGAAATCAGAAGTGGAAAAGACCTATTATCTAATCCACCCTCAAGGAGCCAACACAATATTGTTCCCTAAGGTATATTTGACACAGCAAACCAGCAACATCCTTGCGTATCATAGATAATCCTGGTAATTTATAGGATAATATGATCTGGAAGCTACAAGTGCTAAAATTAGACTGACTAGTGAAAAATATTTAGTTGCTTTTATTCTTAGGTTACGTTTACACAAACTGCTACTCTGGAACAATGGTGATTTCCCCAAGGTTATCCCAGAATCATCGCATAATCTGTACCCCAGAGTATTCATGTGATGCATTAGCACTTCCATCGGTAGAAAAATATTCTTCAGAAGTACCTGTTACCCTGTGGCAGAGTGCCCCTTATGAGGTCCAGAGATAAGGCAAGGTTTCTATTACTATTTCTGAATAAGTACATTCACAGAAAAAAAATCTCCTCCAGCACAAGCTTGGGATAAAGCTATCCCCAAGCTATTTCCCAATACTACAGAGCCAGGTGACTGCTCCACAATGATTCCAAGGTTCCTCAAGGTAGCCAGGAAGCAAGTAGGCTGTTAAGAAGGCAGCATGGTAGCTTATTTACAGGCTTGCCCTCCTCAGTAATCCAAATCTTGAGTCAGTCCCCCAAATGGTCCAAAAGAAACTTAAAAATCGTAAGACAGAAAAATAAGTTTGGGCGCTTTTGATTTGTCCTTTGGCTTCTGTACCCTTATATCCCAAGGTATCTCCCAATATTATAGAGCCAGTTGACTTATCCATAGTTATTCCAAGGGACCCTGCATTTCTCGAGGTAGCCAGGAAGCACGAAAAGATCCCCTAGCAGGATGAGGATTCAAGGAAATATGTCACCAGGAACGGTGTTTCCTAAATGGTTTTAATTCCTCTTTCTGTTTCATAGGTTTCAGTCAACATGCTCTCTGTGACAGATAATTTAAATGGCATCTCATAACGCAAAAAATCAATATTTTCTGAAACACATTTAACAGGTTTCAAGACTGCATATATGTGTGCGTAAAAGCTTATTTGCACATGCAGATATCAGCTCTTGGAGAAGCAAGCAAAATGCATTCATATCCATGGTAGCTGTAGTTGAAGAATTCTTTTGAAATTTTGCCCCTGAAAATCTTAGTGTTTTCATTAAACATTAAAGCCTCATTAACTTTTACTAATTCAACAAACTTCCCCCAAAGCAACAGTTACATCAATAATAGCTGCCAGCACATTTCCAACCCTATATTCCACAACCTACCACAATTTTCAGTGAAATTTCTTATTAAGTGTAAATCAGTGTCTAATAATACATCCAGCGCTGTGACAAATGTTTTTCAACAACACAGTATAGGTATTGACCTTCATGCCAATGAGCATTGATAAGCATTAATACAGCTTTATTAATACAGCTGACTGAGGAAGACAGCAAAGAGTGCAGATTATATCAATCACAAAAGTTAGGAACTCTAGGATTCTTCTTACCTGTAATGATTCCTCTTTGAGTTGTATCCTCTCACCAAGTCCCTTTATAGGTATTTATTTATTTTACCCTGCCCTTCTCCAGAGACTCAGGGCAGTTTACAACATCAAAAATATAAAATGCATTAAAATCCCGTAAAACCCCATAATCATCCCACCCACCCTCACCCTTTATCCCCACCTGTCATCTACCAATCCTCCTCCCCAAACTCCTCTAACCAATCTCACCCAATCCTATTCCTGCCTACTAAATGCCTTGCCAAACAAAAAGGTCTTGCACATCCTCTGGAAGACAAAGGGCTTAGAAGAAGAACAGGCTTGGGCTTAGTTGGATCTCCAAGAGGAGGGAGTTGCATACTTGTGGGACAGCAATCGAGAATGCTCCCCTGTGCTCCCTTGTTGTAGCAACTTTGTGGGCAGTGGGCACTTGCAAGAGGGTGCCCTCGTCCAATCTCAGAGGCTGTGACGAGACATAGAGGAAGAGGCGGTCTTTCAGATACTCAGGGCCCAAGTCATTTAGGACTTTATAGTTTAAAAAACCCAACATCTTGAATTGTGCCTAGAAAGCTATTGGCAGCCAATGCAGACTCTGGACCAATGGTGTAATGTCTCCGACAGAAGGTGGGTCACCGCTTTCTGCACCAACTGCAGCTTCTGAACAGTCTTCAAGGGCAGTCCAACGTAGAGCGCATTGCAGTAATCTAGCCTTGAGGTTACAAAGGTATGGATGATGGTGGCCAGATCCAAATCTGATAGAAAAGGTTGCAATCTTCTCACTAGATGAAAGCTGGTAAAAAGCGCTCCTGGCCACCGCCACAACTTGACAATCCAGGTGCAGCAGTGGATCCAAGGGCACCCCAAGGCTGTGAACCTGAGTGACCAAGGGAGAATGGACCCTGTCAATGGCAGGAGTTCCCACCTCCCCCAGGTCGCAAGATTGGCCAATCACGACCACCTTGGTCTTGTCTGCATTCAACTTCAATCTGTTCACCCGCATCCAGTCCCCAATAGCAACCAGGCACCAGATAAGTACCGAGATTACAGACCCTGGGTCAGCTGAGTGTCCTCCGCATACTGATGGCACTTCACTCCAAATCTCTGAACGATCTCACCCAGGGGCTTCAGATACGCACTGAACAGAAGTGGGGACAAGATGGAATCTGCAGGACCCCACAAGGGAGCTCCTGAGAGGATGACAAGCCACCGCCCATCACCATCCTCTGAGTTCTCCCAGACAGGAAGGACTGGCGGAACCACTCAAGAGCGGTCCTAAAAGCCCCAGCCAGGTCCAGCAGCTGTGTCAACAACATCCCATGGTCAACAGTATCAAAGGCCGCCAAAAAATCTAATAAAATCAGCAGGGTACAATTTCCCCTGTCAATTTCCAAACGGAGATCATCAACCAAGACTGCAAGTGCAGTCTCCGTGCCATGCCCAGAATGAAAACCTGACTGACATGGGCCCAGGAAACTGATAGCATCGCGATGTACCTTGAGCTACAAAGCAACCACCCGTTCCATAACCCTCCCTAAAAGGAATAGCTGGCAGGGGAGTCAACATCAGGAGATGGTTTCTTGAGAAGAGGGTGGACAACCACAGTCTTAAGGCCATCAGGCATCCTGTCCTCCCTAAGGGAGGTACTGACAACCCTAGCCATCAGTGTCCCCAGTGTCTCCTGTCTGGCTTTCAGCAGACAGGATGTGCATTGATCGAATTCACAACTGGTCGCCTGCACCCCTCCAAGCACATCCTCCACATCGGTGGACAAGATTAACTGAAGCTGATCCAAGTAAACCAGACAAGACAGGGCCTCCTCAACCCCAAACTCTGACTTTGAACTCCAACAGTCAAGCCAAATACGAGCAACTTTGTCTGAAAAGTAGGTGGAAAACTTGTCATAGCAGCAACCGATGACTAACTCCAGGTGGAGATGGTCAGGATTTAATAAGCTATTCGCCACCTGGAAAAGCTCTAATGGATGGCACTTTGCAGACATTATGGCAGCAGCGAAGAAAGCTTTCTTCACTACTGCCACAGCATAATCCTTCAAAAACAGTCTAATGCTGCAGTCCGTCAGCTTTGGCAGGAGTTAAGCACCACCTGCGCTCTAACTGCCTACTCTCTCGTTTTAGCGGCTTCGGTTCCTTGTGAGAGGTGGGGAGGAGGGGACAAGGGAACCCACGGACCCAGCACCTGACTCACACTACACACACGGGACTCCTACAGAAGGAAGGGTACTCACACTTCGGTTGGGAAAAAAGTCCCCTCAGGATAGTAGGTGGCCCAATGTATTCCCTAGGGAACGAGGCCGTATCATCACAGGGGAGGAGATCAACAGAAAGTGTGAGCAGGCCCTTACCCGCTCTGCAGGGGGACCAGGTCCCTGCTCAACAATTCACCCTCTCACCCACACGGTGTACGGGGGGAAATCTTGCGGAGTGCACGGAAGGTGGAGGGAAGGGAGGAGAACCACGACGGATGGAGGAGGGGAGCAACCGACACCTCACTGTAGGAGGGGGACACCGGGAGGAACCAAGGGGGAATAGGGAGGATAGTGGACTACCAGTATACACACAGTCACCCAACGCTCTTCACCCACTCTACTCTCATACTGCACACACTCACCTCTCACTCGCCTTTCACTCTGCCCTTCACTCCAGACCACACACACGCAACGCTTGGTATTAGCAATCTCCAAACTTTCGTCAAGGGCCAGCTTCACAGCATGCTGATCATCGGCACAGAGGCACTGAAGGTTTCTGCCTAAATAGGCTTAGTTTCCCCCCCCCCCCGCTGCACCCGCAAGCGTGCAGAGCGCCGTGGCGTTGGCCCTAGCCCCGCTCCCTTGTCTCCCAGCGTGGTGGAGTTCTCTGCAGCGCTATCTTGCAGCCCCGCCCCTTCCGCTTGTACCGCCTCTGCAGTTTGGAGGGGTGCTTTCCCCACTTTGCCCACCTGTGTCTCCTCAGCCCTGCTGGCTTCCCCCATAGGGATGAAGGTAGGCGGGGACACCTCGTGGCCTGAGGGCTGGTTCGGGGGGGGGGCCTTCCCTCCCCCCTGCCTCTTTCCTCCCCGGGCAAGCCTACCCCACCACTGATGGCCCCGAATCCTGACAGTCCTCTGTATACCAGGGAGACCTGTGCTGCTGCCACAGAGGAAGCGGATGCCTGGGTGCCACCATATAAATAGCCGACATCCAAATATCGTATCATAAATTAACCAGGGCATCGATAAGGAGGCCTGGCACTATTTAGCACCTAGCTCAGAGCATAGCAAGCACTCTCCGCCGCCCCCTTCTCATGCCATGACATGTCCTCTGGGTGTATAAACAGTCCTTGCTCTCCACCCCATCAGTTCATATAACAGCCATTGCAAGCAGGGAGGAGGTAGGGTGTTGGGACTTGGTCAGTAGCTACAACTTGAAGAAGAATCATTACAGGTAAGAAACTTAACTTTCTCCTTCATTATCCTCTCATCAAGTTCCATTATAGGTAGACTAGAAAGCAATACCAGGCGGAGGGTTGAAGTAAAGAAACCCTCATGTGTTTATTTAAGAAAATAAGGAAAACAATACCAATCGATCATACCTGGTATTGGACTGGGCTGCTAAATCTATAAAGTGGAAGGAGAACTCCAGGTAGTAGCCTTGTCTAGCTCATCTAGCGGTACATGGCATAAGGCTGCCCCTGATGTGGCCATGGACCTTGTTGAACGTGTGCATATCCCTTCAGGGAGTGAAAGGCTCGTAGCCTTATAGCTCCTAATAATGTATGCCCTAATCCACCTGGAGAGAGACTGCTTGGATGTCCCATAGCTCTTATGCCCTGGGCCAAACAGAACCAACAGCAAGTTTGAGAGCCTGAATTCCGTAGTGCAAATGAGATAGTAAATGAGGGCTCTTCAGACATCCAATTTATGCAAAGCCTCCTCACCTCTAGAGGAATGAAATGGTGGGGAAAAGGCTGGCAGGGATATATATTGTCCTATATATAATTCAGAGACACCCTTAGGCAGGAAAACTGGATGTGGCTGGAGGACTACCTTTCCAGAGTGAAAATGGACACACAGAGGTTTACATGAAAGGGCCTGTAATTAATTCACCCTCCTAGTGGAGGTGATAGACACAAAAAAACACTTTTGAAAGAAATGATGGAAATGGATCCATAGGCTCAAAAGGATCCTTCATGAGGGTCCATAGGACCACATTTAAATCACACCTAGGGAAAGTGGCTCTAGCTGTGGGAAAAACCCTCAGTGCTTCTTTTAGGAAGTGCACAACCAGGGAATTAGTAAAAAGGGAGTCCCCATTGGTGGGAGCTCAGAAGGCACTTAGAGCAGGCAGGTGTACCCTGACTGAAAAGAGAGCAGCTCCTTTTTCTAACAATGGTACTATGTAATCTAGTAGAATAAGGATGTAGGCTTCTAATGTAAGAGATCCTTACTGTGGGCCCAAGCTTTGAAGTGCTGCCAGTCAGCCAAATAGCAACCCCTAGTAGAGGCTTTCCCGTAGGGAATATGCCAAGCACCTTTTGAGAACAACCTTGTTCTTCCGCCTTTAACATTTAAGTCTCTAAGCTGTTAGGTGGAGAGAAGGGAGGTTCAGGTGCCAGAGACTCCTGTTGTGTTAGGAAATGAGGTCTGGGATTTCAGGGAGTTGGTGATGAGGGGCTCATTCCAGCTCCTCGAGTTCTGCGTACCAGCATTGCCTAGGCCAGTCCAGGGCAAATCAGGATCAAGTCCCCTCCTAGCTCCCAAAACCGTCTGAAAAATCTGGGGATGAGAGGAATAGGTGGGAATGCATAAAGGAGTCCCCGTTGGCCATAGAGTCACTATGGCATCTCCCCTTGATCCCCTCCCCTCTCTTGCTTGAGAAGAAGACGGGCAGCTTGTTGGTGTGGTTTGATGCATGTAGATTGGCCACCAGGGCACACCATCTGCACACCAAAGAGCCAATGACCGAGTGTTTCAAGGTTCACTCATGTGAAATTGTGACAGACCTGCTGAGGTCATCTGCACGATCATTGTCCCTTCCCAATGTGTGTGTCACCACTAGAATCACATCTCGGGGAAGACACCACTCCCAGAGGATGCATGTCTCCTTCATGAGTAGGAGAGACCTTGCCCCTCCTTGGCAGTTAATGAAATACATTGCCACCAGGTTGTCTGTGCAGAGCATGACTGAACTTCCCTGTACCCAAAGCTTGAAGGCTTTCAAGGCCAGGTGAAGGACCCAGAGCTCGAGCACATTTATGTGCAGTAAGCATTATTCTAGGGACCAAAGGCCATTGATTGCAGTACCCTTAGAGCAGGGGTTCTCAACCTTTCTCCAGTCATGAGCACTGGAGTGACTACTTGGGAGCACTGCATAATTTTCATAAATGATTTGCATAAATATGCATAGATGACGGGTGCTTTTGGACAAGCACCTCCGCACCCACTACCCACCCACCATTCGCCCTCTACACGTTATACGGCTGCAGTGGGGCCCTATGGGGGCCCTGCAACATGTATAATGCGTGGGAGGTAGGTGAGGAGATGCTTGTCTAAAAGCACCCTAAGTCTCCCCTCTGCAATTCCATTTAATGTAAATTGAAGCAATTAACCAATCAATTCCAGTTCCTATTGACTTTAATGGATGAAAGGCTGTTTCAAAGTGCTCCTGAGCACTACTGACAGCTGGTTTGAGGAGCACTTCCATGCATCGCCTCGGGCACTCTGGTGCTCCCGAGAACCAGGTTGAGAATCCCTGCCTTAGAGTGTGCTCCCCAGCCCTGAAGTGAGGTGTTGGACATTATGGTCAGAGTTGGGCAGTGAACCCTAAACTGATGGTCAGTGTGAGGGTATCCAGTACAACCCATACTAGATATAGAGGTTCTCCACCTTGTGTTTGATTTGGCAGGTGACAGTTTGGGAGTGCTGCTTGTCTACCGTGCACCTATCTGTGCAGCAGCCTCCCTGCATGCTCTAGCGGAGTTGGTGTCAGAGGTGGTGTTGAGGTCCGCGAAGACAATAGTCTTGGGGTACTTCGACATCCATGCCGACACTGACCTTTGGGGAGCAGAGCGTGAGTTCATCATGGCCACCATGGACCTGTCTCAGAAAGTGATTGGCCTGACACATCGTGGGGGCATACATTGGATCTTGTGTTTTGCACTGGCCTTGAGGCAGGTGATCTGTTAGTGGGGGAGATATATTTATTTATTTATTAAATTTTTACCCCGCCCCTCCTGAACACAGATCGGGGTGGCTTAATAAAATACAATTTAAAACAATACAAACACTTAAAATACCATATAAACATTAAAATGACACATAAACAGGGCCTGGGATATAAATTGCTTGGGATAGGGGAATAAAACTCAACTACCCACCCACCTCCCCAAAGGCCCAGGCGAACAACCAGGTCTTGCATTTCTGCCGAAATACTAATAGGCTTGGGGCCAGGCGGGCCTCCTCCGGCAGGGAGTTCCAGAGACGCGGCCCAGCCACCGAGAATGCCCTCTCCATTGTGGGCCCCCCGCTTAACACGAAGGACTTCCAAGAAGGCACCCCCGGTAGACCGAAGGAGCTGCTCCGGGGCGCAGAGGGTGAGGCGGTCCCTGAGGTATGAGGGCCCGAGACCATGCAGGGCTTTGTAAATCAATACCAACACCTTGAATCTGGCTCGGTATGCTATCGGCAACCAGTGCAGAGCCCGGAGCACTGGTGTTATGTGCTCCCGGCGACCCGTCCCCGAAAGGAGATGGGCCGCCGCATTCTGCACTAGCTGCAGCCTCCAAACCAAACACAAGGGAAGCCCCACGTAGAGCGTGTTGCAATAGTCCAGCCTCGAGGTGACGAAGGCATGGATGAGGGAGGCCAGGTCCGGGCCGGAGACGAACGGACGCAGCCTCCGCACCAGATATAACTGGCGAAAGGCAGTCTTTGCGACTGCCTCCACCTGCCGCTCCAGGCGGAGGTCCACGTCCAGCTCCACCCCCAGACTCCGGACCTGTTGAGCTATGGGAGGGCGAACCCCCCCAATAAGGGGGGCCGACACCTCCTTCGCTCTCCCCACCACCATCACCTCCGTCTTATCGGGGTTGAGCTTCAGTCTGCTCTGCCACATCCATTCCGCCACGGCCTCCAAACACTGGGATAGCACCGAGATAGCAGGGTCTGGGTCTGCTGAAAAAGAGAGGTACAGCTGAGTATCATCAGCATATTGGTGACAACGCACCCTGAACCCCCTCACGACCTCCCCCAGGGGCTGCATATAAACATTAAATAATAATGGAGACAGAATGGAACCCTGCGGAAACGCCGCATGATAAGGCACGGGGACAAGATGTCTCCTCCCCCAGCACCACCCGCTGGCTTCTCCCTGAGAGGAATGAACGGAACCATTCAAGAACAGTCCCATCTAGACCCCCCAGGTCATGCAGCTGTTTCAACAACAGCCCATGGTCCACGGTATCAAAAGTGGCCGAGAGATCTAGCAGGATGAGAAATGTTGAACATCCTGCATCCATCTCCCGTTGGAGACTGTCGACCAAGGCCACCAACGACGTCTCGGTGCCATAGCCAGGGCGGAACCCAGATTGAAACGGGTCTAGGAAACCGATGCTATCTAGATGCGCCTGGAGCTGGAGTGCCACCGCCCGTTCAATAACCTTCCCTAAAAAGGGAAGGTTAGAGACAGGTTGGTAACTGGCGAGGGCGTCCACGTCCAATGATGGTTTTTTCAACAGGGGGCGCACCACAGCCTCCTTGAGACTGGGCGACATAGATATCAACAATACCTCTGTCATGGATTCACCATTACCTCCTGCAGGCCTTGCTCCTGGCATGTCTGCCCCCGGAAAGGTGCAGAACCAATTTGAATGGTTCACCCCCCAGAGGTTGATGGAACCAGAGCAATTCCAGATGGCTCTGGGTGAGATACCCTCTGATCTCGACAACTGTCTCATTTATGACCTTGTTGTATTATGGAATGCTCTGATGACTGAGGCCATTGATCGGACGGCTCCTAGGCATCCGCTACCCACACGACAGCACCACAAGCCTACTTGGTTTTCCGAGGAGCTGAGGTTGCAGAAGCGAGAAGGGCAGTGGTTAGAGCGATGGTGACATCGTTCTCGTGCTGAAGCCAACAGATTGCATCATAGAGCCAGTTTACGGGCCTATGCCATAGCTATGTGGGCAGCAAAGAAGTTTTTTGCTGCCCTCATAGCATCCGCAAAATCCCATCCAGCGGAGCTTTTCCGGGTGGTGCGGGGGCTGGTTACTCCAGCCTCCCTTCACCTGGAAGTGGAGTCATCTAAGACCCGCTGTGACATGTTTATGGATTATTTTGTGGAGAAAATCACTCGTATTCACCAGAACTTCGATGTTGCGATTGATACACATGAGGAACTGGAGGTTATGAAAGCCCCATCTTGTCCAATTGTATGGGATCAATTTCAGTTGGTGACACCCGCCGATGTGGTCAATGTTCTTGGGGAAGTTAGGGCCACCTATTGTGAGTTAGATCCGTGCCCATCTTGGCTAATTAAATCTTGCCAGGAGACAATTAGTCCGTTGCTGGCTGGGGTGGTCAACGCCTCCCTTCGGGAGGACAGAGTGCCAGGCTGTCTCAAGGAGGCGGTGGTGCAGCCGCTGCTCAAGAAACAATCACTTGACACTGACTCCCTCACCAGCTATCGGCCTGTCTCCAACCTTCCCTTTGTAAGAAAGGTTATCGGACGGGCTGTGGTCCAGCAGCTGCAGAGGCATCTTGATCGCGTCGGTTTTCTTGATCCCTCTCAGTCAGGATTTTGACTGGGTCATAGCACCGAGACTGCGCTTGTGGTTTTGGTGGATGATCTGCGCTGGGAACAGGAACAGGGTCGTTCGACCCTGCTGATCCTATTAGATCTATCGACTGCATTTGATACTGTTGACCATGAGATGTTGGTGACGCGCATGCAGAACTGTATAGGGATGGGCGGGACTGTTCTAGAATGGTTCCACTCATTCCTGACGAGATGAATTCAGCGAGTGGTGCTCGGGGAATATTTTTCATCATACCGGGACCTCTTGTGTGGAGTCCTGCAGGGTTCTGTTTTGTCCCCTCTCCTGTTCAATGTGTACATGCAGCCACTTGGCGAGGTGATCAGGAGGTTTGGCATGCGGTGTCATCAATATGCTGATGACACCCAGTTATACCTCTCTTTTTCAACAGATCCAGGCCCGGCAGTCTCGGTGCTTACCCGGTGTCTGACGGCTGGGGGGGACTGGATGAGGACAAACCAACTGAGGCTGAATCCTGACAAGACAGAGGTGATGTTGGTGGGTAAGCCGATGGAGATGGTGGCCCCCATCATTGACGGGATTTGTTCTCCATTGGTTTCCCAGGTTCGAAGTCTGGGGGTGCTCCTCGATGTGCAGCTCCGCCTGGATATCCAGGTGGATGCTGTGGTGAGGAGTGTTTTTCACCAATTACACTTGGTGCAATGGCTCTGGCCATATGTATTTATTTATGTATGTAAAATGTATATCCTGCCTCTCCTGCCCACAGGGCAGCGAACAACAATCAATAAAACAATAACAATTTTAAAAACAATTTAAAAATGCAATATGCGGGGAAAAGAAAAACCCTCCCCCCCTATCCCTCGCCAAAAGCCTGACGGAACCACCAGGTCTTACATACACGCCGAAAAAGCAGGAGAGTGGGAGCCAACCGAGCCTCCTCCAGAAGTGAATTCCACAGCACAAGGGCAGCCACCGAAAAAGTTATAACATCGGTGGCCACCCGCCTCGTCCAGAGAACCTCCAAAAAGGCTCCCACGGACGATCTCAAGGGTCGCACGGGCACATGGGGAGTGAGGCGGTCCCACAAATAAGTAGTGCCCAGGCCATGAAGGGCTTTAAAGGTTAAAACCAGCACCTTGAACCTGGCCCGGTGCTTTCTAGGCAGCCAATGCAGAGCCTGGAGCACTGGTGTCATGTGCTCCCTGTGACCCGCCC
>QEPC01002983.1:990644-1023144 GCA_003113815.1 Sphenodon punctatus | reverse complement strand
CTGGGTCGATGGAAAAGGAGAAGTAGAGCTGAGTGTCATCAGCATACTGATGACACTGCATGCCCTGAACCCCCTCACGATCTCCCCCTAATGGCTGCATATAGATGTTAAACAAGAGGGGGGACAGAATGGCACCCTGCGGGACTCCACACATGAGGTCCCGGGGGGGGCGGGGGGAAGACGTACACTCCTCCAAGACCACCCGGTGAGTTCTCCCGGCCAGGAACGAACAAAATCAGTCCAAGACCATTCCGCCAATTCCAGCACGGTCCCGCAGGCGCGTCACCAACACCTCATGATTGACTGTGTTGAATGCAGCCGAAAGATCTAGCAGGACCAATAAGGTCTGACAACCCTGGTCCAATGCCAAACGGAGATCGTCAACCAAGGCCACCAAGGCCGTCTCCGTACCATACCCAGGCCGAAACCCAGACTTGGAGGGATCAATCAAACCGGTGCGGTCCAGATGTTCTTGGAGCTGCCGTGCCACACCCCGTTCAATAACCTTCTCTAAAAAAGGGAAGGTTAGAGACTGGCCGATAACTGGCAGGAGCATCAGCGTCAAGAGATGGTTTCTTGAACAGGGGTCTAACCACAGCCTCCTTTAGGCAGTGAGGAACCCTGCCCTCCCGAAGGGAGGCACTAACGACCCCAGCCAGCAACGGCCATAACATCTTCTGGCTAGCTTTCACCAGTCAGGACGGGCATGGATCTTGCTCACGAGTAGTGGCACGAACAGATCCCAACAAGGACTCTATATCAGCAGGCACAACCATCTGAAACCGATCCCACAAAACAGAACAGGACCGGGCATCCATAGTCCCAAGATGATCCTCTGCAATAACTGTGGTACCGAAATTATGGCGGATGCGAGTGATCTTATCTACAAAGTACTCAATAAACTGGTCACAGCGGTCACTGGATTGCTCCAGATCCAGGTGGAGGCAGGCAGGACTGACCAAGCCTTTCACCACCCGGAAAAACTCAGCTGGATGTGACTTTGCAGATGCAATAAGGGCAGCAAAGAACGGCTTCTTTGCTGCCTGCACCGCCACAGCATAGGCCTTTAAACTGCTCTTATGCTGTGATTGATCATACTGGTCCCGAGTCTGGCACCACTGTCACTCTAACCGCCTGCTCTCCCGCTTTAAACACCGCAGGCCCTCAGTAAACCAAGGAGATGCCTATATAAATCTATGGTACTGTGTGCAGTTCTGATCACCCCATCTCAAAAAAGACATAGTAGAACTAGTAAAGGTACAGAGAAGGGCAAAAAAAATGATCAAGGGTATGGAATATATGAAGATAGATTGGGGCTCTTTAGCTTGGAGAAGAGATGACAGAGGGGATATGATAGAAGTGTAGAAAATTATGAGGGGTGTGGAACACGTAAATAGGGAGTGGTTATTTACCCTCTCTCTTACAGTACTAGAACAAGAAGTGGTAGCAGATTTAAGACTAATAAGAGAAAGTCCGTGAAGTGCAGCTAGCTTTAAAAAGGGACTGGATAAATTCTTGGAGGATAGGTCAAATTATGAATCGCCTTGTTGACATCTACTTAAAGGATAACGCAAAAAGTGAAAAAGCTGAACCATGTTTTGTTAAATCAATACATCTTTTCTGCCGCAGTTCCTGCTCTGTATTTGCAAATGCCCCAATGTTACCTGAGACAGATAATTACAAGGCTGAGGTTTTCACAATTAGAATCACAGATGCAGGAAGGGAGGTGGGCCAAGACTCCGAAGGCCCAGAGGTTGTGCCCCTGCGACTTGAAGAGAGTAGAGGACACTCCCCATGTGTTATGAGTGTGCCCTCTCTACGTAGAAGAGAGGACCAAGTGGATGCTCCCCCAGTAGAGGGGGAAAACGGCAGGTCGGTGCAAGACAAATCGGCCTATATATTCCACAATCTAACAACTTATTCACTAACGGTATTGGCCAAGTTCCCATATGTAGCACAAGTGAAAATAAAGAAAATTGTCCATAAAGGGAAGGTAGTTGTCCCCTCGTTTTAATTGGCTGGGAGTCATACAAGGAGTGTAAAACTGAAGAAATTATTAAACAAATAGTGGGCTCTACTTTAGGTCAAGTAAGAGAATTACCTTTAATACTCTGATAGTGTTTATGGGTTACTAATTTGACTGATCAGGTATATTATAGTGAACATTTTGGTTCAAATTGTAAATACGAAATAGTTATCGCTCTGTTCTTGGTCCACTCTATGACACAATCATTAACAGGGGTTAAGCTCTGTTGAAGCAACCCCTGGGAAGAGCAAGGCGTTGCTGTTGTTGTTTGGTAAGGAACGGTAACGAACGATGATAACGTGTTAGTTAATTAACGTGTACATTTCTGCTGATTTTTAGCACTCTAAATAGGATCTTTAAAGTACCAGTATAAAGGCACTTATTATATGGAGATATATTTTACTGTATGTGTTGTATTTATGTTTGGCCTATGGTCGTAAATAAACCATTCATTCATTCATTTATTCCATATTAGTCAAGCAGGTTTTGCGGATACAGCCAGCTGGCGCTGGAACAGGGAATGAACAGATTGCCCACTGTGGCCTGTGGGTACTTCTCGCAAGAGACAGAGACTGGCCGCTGTCGGAGACAGGATGCTGGCTTGATGGACCACTGGTCCAACACAGTATGGCACGCTACTTATGTTCTTATATCACCCCTCTGCAGATAATCTCCCAGTGTGTAGTGCTGAATCAAGCTATTACAGTGAAAGCTGTTTTCGTCAGAAACAGACCATTCACTTGTGCTTGTGCGATGAGAAAACGTACTGGCTTTTTCACTACTTTTGATAGTTCCTGTTCAGTAATTGCCATTGATTGGTACTTACAGTAACCTATTCCAGAAGTACCTACCTCCTCTAGGCAGGAGCAGCCACGCACCACGTAACATTCCTTATATTCTGCTTATGTTTGCTTGTGTATGATCACAAGTTCACTATCTAACTTCCATCATTTACCTTACTTGTTTGGCCTCCCTGTAAATTGTGTTTTGATGGGTGTATTTCAAGGGTTAGCCCTTGTTTTCTGCCAGAAACGGTTGTAAAATACTGGAAACGAACTGGTGGAAAACACAGAAAATCATCAAAAATTACCAAAAACTAACCCAAAATGCCAAAAAATGATGAACAATCACAGGCACCAATGTCGAAAACAGCAGAAGCTCGGATTCAATGGATGGGAAAATACTGACACAACTTGCAAGCACTCCCGAAAGATAGGTATTTCCTGATAGTATGGGAACAATCGTTCTCACCTCAGCTCTACCTGTCTGACCACCATGCAAGACTGTGCAGTATGGTGTGGAGGGTAGTAATCCCGAGTCCTGGGCATTGGAGGCCTCTTGTAAACCATGTGATGAACTACTACTAGAGTGGCTGAAGTTGCAGCCGAGCCAGGGGTGTAGTGAGAGTTGTTGATGCCATGAGCCCCAAAAGACTGGAAAACAAAAGGTATGGTTGTCGTGGGGCTGCTAGAATTGTAGTAGAAGTATCTCAAATACCTTGGAAACTTTGTGCAGGGGTAAAAGCTTTAACATGGACAGAGCCCAGTTGGGCCCCAATGAAGTGGGAAACATGGCTGGGGACCAGAGAGCATTTATCCCAATTGCAATCCCCAGGCTGGAAAAGAGGTGGCAGGCATATGCTATGTGAGATTCCAGTAGGTCAGGTGAGCTCGCTCTAAAAAGCCAGTCATCCAGATATGGGTAGAAAAACAATCCAGATCTATGAAGTGTAGCTGCCACAGGGGCCCAACACTTCATGAACACCCTAGGGGAGGTACGTAGCCCAGAGGGGAGTACTGAAAACTTATTTGTCCTGTTCATGCAAAGTGAAGGAACCAGCGATGGTGAGGGTGAATAGAAATATACATCATTCATATCTATGGTGGCAAAAAATCCCCCTCTCTGACAGAAGGGATATTCTGCCCCAATGTCACCATGCAAAACATAAAACGGTTAACAATACCTTTATTTAAAGTCCTTAGATCCAAAATGGGACAGCAGCCCTCCGACTTTTTGAGAACCAAAAAATAACAGGAATAAACGCCTGTACCTTGGCTGATTTATCAACAGTCTCTATAGCTCCTTTAACCAATACCTGCTGGACCTCTGCTCGGAAAGTGGCAGCAGTGCCCACATCCCATGCAACCTTGGTGATAACCATCCTTTTCCTTGGAAAGGAGAAAAACTGGATCCTATAGCCCTCTGCTATGGTGAAAATAACCCACTGGTGAGAAGTAATGGTTTCCCATACACTATTCACAGCGGATGTAAAATGTGGCACAAATTGCTCCCCCCACATTTTTATTGCCCATGTAAATTACTTTTGGTCATTTTTCAGTAAAGGTTGTTGTCCCATAACAGCTTGAAAGATTCTGAAAATCATTCACAACTGATGAGCTGTAAACAGGGGTTTAACAATTGAGGTAAGCCCCTCACACATTGCTGATAATGTGTGAAGGACAATGTCACTTTTATTACCCTTTTTTACTCCTCCACTGTCAGAGAAAGATGTTTTGGGGGACATTCTGAGTGGCCATCACATATCTTTCCTGTGCATGGTCTTTTGACTTCTGTGTCACACTGTCCTTTCAAATATTGGTACCACCTCTACTCAGTTAATTGACCAGCAAAATACCTTAAACTGCCTGCTAATAAGCACTCCTTTCAGCTCTAAATACAAATGGAAAGGAGATGGAGTCATCAACCAAAAGCCATGGACAGACAGAGAATTGGTCTGACCTGTAGATTAGAGTCTTTATTGACATTTGGCAGCAAGATAGAATACAGATTTCCCTCAGCAAAGTATATTGCACAGATCCTGTTTTTCAGAAAATTTCAACTGAGCTTGCTGCATTTATCACAGCGCTGCCCAGTGCAGATAAAAGGCAAAAAGCCTAAAGGCGGCATTTAAATTACAAAGGTTCCATAACAGCTGTTCAGGCAACTCCAGTAAGGATTTTCCTTACAGGGATCTCTTGGCTGAGTTCTTTACCCTCACTGGGGAGGTCGCTGTCCCAGACATTTGTCAGATAAAAGTAATCTGAACTGGGGGTAAGAAATTTGGGGTAACACCTTAATGCCTTCACCAATGGAGCAGTCGTAGCCAGGGTCAGAACTTTCAAGAGACACAGATAATGAAGAAACATTTATCTTACATTTACAAAATGTGTCAACTGAGAACCATGCAGAATTATATGTAGAGGAAGAGCAAAGAGCAGACGCTTCTTGGAAGGATGGTACAGGAAATCCCTTTGGGGAATTAAGAGGATTCCCCAGTGGCAATGCTGGAGGATCTTTCCCAAGAAGAAATATACCAATCAGAACCAGATCCATATACCAATCAAACACAAGACAATTGTACAGATCCTGAAACCCAGACTGCAGAAATGCAGGAAGATAACCATCCCACCATCACAGGCACACAGGCTGTGACTGTGCACAGGCAAACAATGAAAACAATAATGGTAATTGCCTTTTATTTTTCTTCATAGTCTCAAAGGGCTAGGCAATTCCCCCAAAGGACAACTGACAAAGGGAACCCACAATCCCCTTGCTGGCTAGGCAATGCCCCCTATAGTGAAACTTGTTGGAAATGCAAGGACTGTGAGATCATTGCATCCATTTGCCTAATGCAGAGTTTACAGAGGAGTGTGAGTAGCTAATCATCAATAAGCAGGCAGGAAGCATACTTAAGCTTAAGTAGCTTTATTAGGAAATACATGTAGGATAGGAAAGGCCTACATCTATGCTAAGTCCTAAGACTAGGTGTGTTCAAGAGGGAGGAAGGAAGCTCTCTGAGACACAAAGAGATGAGAAATCTCCTGGGGGAGGAGATTGACCAATCAGGTCCTGACAGGAGTAGGACAGATAGGATGGGGGAAGGGTTCCCTGATCTGTCTGTCTACTCCTGGTGTTTCTAGCAAACAAACAGGATGAGGTGCTTAGGGGGGATGCAACCAAAGGAATGTATTTCCAACACCCCTTCTCATCGTCCCGTGCACCGAATCATTTATGTGCACTGCTGACAATTCCCAATGCTTCTCGTAGCCTCTGGAAATTGTCTCTGGGTAGCGGTTTGGTCAGCACATCCGCTATCATTTCCTCTGTAGGACAATAAATCAGTTCAACAAGTCCTTTTTCTTGCGCTTCTCTCACATAGTGACGCTTGGTGTTGATGTGCTTCGACCTTGGCTTTATCTTTTCCATTTTCGTAAGCTGAATGCAGCTTTGATTGTCCTCATACATCTCAGTTGGCTTTGGTTCGTCTATTCCAAAGTCCTTTAGTAGTCTGTGTAGCCATACTACCTCTTGACATGCTTGAGTGGCTGAAATAAATTCTGCTTCTGTGGATGAAAGGGCAATTAATGACTGCTTCTGGCTAGTCCAACTGATTGCTCCGCCTCCATACAGAAATACATTTCCACTCACAGATTTGCAGTCAGTCTTGTCTCCGGCCCAGTCCGCATCCATATATCCCATCAATCTGGGGTTCTCGCTTGCTGGTAGTTTTAAGTTTAAATGCATTGTGCCCTTCAGGTACCGTGCTATTCTCTTGACTGCTATCCAGTCCCTTTGGGTTGGTGCACTTACTTTTCTGCTTAGTATTCCTACAGCAGCGGCAATGTCTGGCCTTGTGACGGTGGCTACATACAACATTTTGCCAATTGCAGTTCTGTACTGGTTGTCCTGTGGTAGGGGCTCGTCGTTGCCTTCCTGGCTTAGGAAATTTGTTTCCATAGGTGTCCCCACTTCATTAGCCTCTGTCATGCCTAGGCATTCTAAAATGTCCTTTATCTTTTGTTTTTGATTGAGAAGGAAACTTCCATCTTTTTCTCGTTCTATTTGTATTCCAAGATAGTAAGTGATACCTCCCAAGTCTTTCACCTCTATTTCTTTGTTCAGATTCCTGACGATTTCATCACAATCTCGTTTGTTTTCATGGCATACAATCAGATCATCCACATAAGTTAGAATGTATGTCCTCCTTTTATTTCTGAACCTTGAGTATAGGCAGGGGTCAGCTTCTCCCTGTATGAACCCCTCCTTAAGGAGCAATTGATTCAATTTTTCGTTCCAGGCTTTCGCTGCTTGCTTTAAACCATAGATACTCTTTTGAAGTTTGCACACAAGTTCCTCCTTCCCAGGTTCTTTAAATCCCGGCGGCTGCTGCATGTAGATATCCTCTTTGATATCACCATGTAGGAATGCAGTCTTCACGTCTAAGTGCTGCACTTCCATTTTTCTTGCAGCTGCTATGCTGAGGAGTGTTCTTATTGTGGTGTGCCTTACTACTGGAGCAAAGGTTTCGTCGTAGTCTTCGCCGTATTTTTGGGAATATCCCTTGGCCACTAATCTCGCTTTGTGGCGCGTGATTTCCCCTTCTGCATTATGCTTGGTCTTGAAGACCCATTTGCATCCAATGGCCTTTTTGTTTTCAGGTAGCTTTGTGAGTGTCCATGTTTTATTTTCATTAAGAGACTCAATTTCTTCCTTGGCAGCATCTCTCCATTTGCGCGCCTCACTGGTTTGCATTTTTTGAATGTCTTGCCATGTTGAGGGCTCCTGTGGTTCCTCCACTTTTGCCGCATAGGAGAATCTCGCTGCTGGCACTCCTTTGTTGTGTCTTTCAGAACGTCTCACTTCTGGTTCTGGTTCTGCTTCGGCTTCAGTTTCAGTATCAGCATCAGTGTTATCTTCTGGTTCCAGTTCTGGTTCTGCTTCAGTTTCAGCATCAGCATCAGTGTTGGTGTCAGTGCCCCCTTCTGGTTCAGGTTGATTGAACATGGTCAAATCAAATGAAACTTCAGCTTCCTCTTTTATCTGCAGTTCTGCAGTCTTTTTCTGTCTTGATGAACTTGGCCTCATTAGGTCTGGCATTTGATCAGTGCTTCCCTTTTCATTTTCATCAAAATAGACCACACTGCTTATCTTCACATTTCCAGTGTCAGTGTCCATTACTCTGTATCCCTTGCATCCTTGTGCATAGCCAACAAGTATCCCTTCTTCACATCTGGTGTTAAGTTTGGTCCTTTTGGCCTTTGGGATATAAGCATAGGCTTTAGAGCCAAACACTCTAATGTGCCCCACACTGGGCTTGTTCCCATGCCATAGTTCATAAGGTGTTGCTTTTGCACCTTTGGTTGGGAGCCTGTTCTGCAGGTATGTGGCAGTCATTACTGCTTCCCCCCAGTATTTGTTTGGCAGATTCGCATCCAAAAGCATACATCTCGCCATCTCTATGAGAGAGCGATTTTTTCTTTCTGCTACTCCATTTTGTTCTGGTGTATGCGGGATGGTTGTCTGGTGTTCAATTCCTTTTTGCTTCAAAAATTCTTTCATCTGTTTTGAAACATATTCACCTCCATTATCTGACCTTAGGATCTGAGGTGATCTTCCAAACTTATTGCTGGCTCTTGCAACATATTCCTTAAATTTCTCCAGCACCTGACTTTTCTCTTTAATCAAGTAAGTGAACGTGAACTTGGAAAAATCATCTATGAAAGTCAATGCATACTGGTTTCCTGCAATTGTTTTTGTCTTCATAGGACCACAGATATCACTATGAATGAGCTGTAGGGGGTGCTGTGTGGCTTCCTCCTTGCTCTGATGAAAGGAGGGCCTAGTTCCCTTTCCTTTTACACAGCAAACACATCTCTCATCTTTAGTTGCACATGAGTTCATTTTAAAATGTTTAACTAGGTCTGGAAGTGCATGCAACACATCTGCATTTCTATGGCCCATCCTTCTGTGCCATTTGCTTTCACAGTTCTTATGTCTGCAATCTTTTGCAGCATTTGCATACTGATCCTGTTGCAAGCAATCTACCTTGAATAGGCCATTTGAATCCAGCATTCCTCGCATAAAAAGCTCCTTTTCCTTTGAAATTCTGCAATATTTCCCTTCAAAATGCACTGCAAAACCTTTCTGTACAGCATACTTGACACTTATAAAATTATGATCCAATTCTGGGACATATAGAGCTTCTTCAATGGTAACTTTCATTTCCTCACCGTTTCCCAGATGACATATGAGTTTAGCCCTGCCTCTTCCTTGACAATAAACTTTCTCTCCATTAGCCAATCTTATAGGAGTTCTATAAGTCCTATCCAGATCAATAAATCTGTCTTTGTCCTTTATAAGATTTTTAGTTGCTCCAGAATCAACAAAGAAATCATGTGAAGCAGTCTCACATTCTATTCCTTCCACATTTTTAAGTTGAGATGCTTTTTCCTCAACCAGGCTGAAAGCCCTATCATGGCTCCCTTTGTTCTTTGCAGAGAAGCTGGGAACTTCTTGCTTGGTGCATTGATATGCGAGATGCGTGGTTTCCCCGCAATTGAAGCAACGCTTAACTCTTGCAGATCCTTTTGAATTTGCAAAAGGCTTCTTGTTCTCAGCTGCCTTGCAGGCAAGCTGTGAGGAAAAGTTTGGCTGTTCATTAGTTTGAGCCATATTAAATTCCTCAAGTTTCTGAATAACAACATCCAAAGATAGGTTATCCTGCATTTCTATTATCTGACAGACTGTTTGAAAAGTTGTTGGTGGTAAAGAGTTCAGCAGAAATGCCACTATCAATTCATCTGGTAAATTCAGCTTTTGATTTTCCAGTCTCCTGACTAGTTCAAGCAGGCCATTAACATGAGCTGAAAAATCTTCACTCTCATCCATTCTCATATTACAAAGTCTTTTAAGCATTTGTATCTTTGATATATTTGACTTCCCTTGATACAGTCTCTGTAAAATTTCCCACATATCTTTTGCAGTTAACTTGTCACGTATGTGCACATGTAAACGCTGACTCACCGACATTGAGATGATTGCCATAGCTTTGTCATTTTTCTCATCCCAGAGTTCTTGTGCTGCCCCTGCATCTGTAGGTCTGTTGGACTCCAGCATTTTCCTTAGGCCTTGTCCTCCCAGTGCCATCCTTGCATTATGACTCCAAGCTTCATAGTTTGTTGCTCCAGTGAGCCTCTCTGGAATGGAGACCTTCAGCATAGAATCCATGGTCACAGAGACTAAAATCTTTCTTTTCTTTTCTGCCTTTAAGATTAATGCTAGCACTCAATTTTACTCACTCTGCGCTGCCTTTTGGGTGTCTGGGCCCATAACCCTGTTGGAAATGCAAGGACTGTGAGATCATTGCATCCATTTGCCCAATGCAGAGTTTACAGAGGAGTGTGAGTAGCTAATCATCAATAAGCAGGCAGGAAGCATACTTAAGCTTAAGTAGCTTTATTAGGAAATACATGTAGGATAGGAAAGGCCTACATCTATGCTAAGTCCTAAGACTAGGTGTGTTCAAGAGGGAGGAAGGAAGCTCTCTGAGACACAAAGAGATGAGAAATCTCCTGGGGGAGGAGATTGACCAATCAGGTCCTGACAGGAGTAGGACAGATAGGATGGGGGAAGGGTTCCCTGATCTGTCTATCTACTCCTGCTGTTTCTAGCAAACAAACAGGATGAGGTGCTTAGGGGGGATGCAACCAAAGGAATGTATTTCCAACAAAACTGACAAAGGGAGTCCTGATAATCCCCTTGCTGGCTAAGCAGCCCTCCCCAGGATGAAACTGACAAAGGGAGCCTGTACAATTTCCTCACTTGGTAAGCCAGAGATGGGAGATCAACAGGGCTGGGGGCCAAATGTAGCCCTGGCACAAGTTTTTTGTTTGGTCCCGTTCCAGTTCCTGGATCTTGCCCCTGGATCCAGTTCCTACCTCCAGCCATGGAAAAACTCAGCTCAGCATAAGGGATCAGAGTTGAGGGCATGGATGCAAGGATGGGTAACAGATTCATGACACAGATCCATGATCTGGGCCCTCCTTTTCTTGAGTGCACCCCTTAACCACCACCTCCCCCAACTTCTATGCGGCGCTTGGAGCTTGTTCTACTTTTCAAATTGGACCCCAGAGGGAAAACGTTCCCCAGCCCTGGTTATTAATTATTATTAATTATTATTATTATTATAAACTTTTATATAGCGCCAGCCATGTGCCTGGCCCTATACAGAACATAAACATAGACGTGGTCCCTGCCTGTGGCTTACAATCTAAAAGACAGGGAGAGGGGACAGTGGGAGAGACAGGAAAGACGACAAACAAACATTCAGGCGGATGCGAAGTCTCAGGTGCATGTGCTTGGCTCATAGTACCTGCCCCCCTTCCCTCCACTCCCCCCCCCCCTTTCTTACTCCCTTTCCACTGAGTCTGAGTTCCAATCATTCTCCGAGTTACCAATGAGCAGCCCAAAACCCCAAGCCTGATCCTCAGAAATACTCGCAAATGGTGTTTTTTTTAATACTCAGTACACCCCTGGACGATATAATCCAAGGACATAGGTGGTGATGAGATTTTCCCACACCGCGAAAGGCTCTGGAGAAAACTCGTGTCAGGGTACATTTCCGATACCACTTCTTACCCTGATGCTTTGACTCGTGAGCGTTCTTGGTGTGGAGGGCAGAGCAGCTAGGACACGGTGACAGGCATCCCAGGGAAGCATGTGGCATTTTAGGCTTGTGGGGCACAGATGCATCAGTCAGGAATATTTGCTGCACAGGTAGTGCAGCACCTAAATTTACCGAAATCATACAGTGCTAACTAATCCAATGAGCACGTTGAAAGCAGGAAGAACTAACAGGGTTGGAGAGAAGGGCTATTTATACATGCAGAGGACATGACATCACAGTGCAAGAAAGAAAAAAAAGTGCCTGCTATACTCTGAAGCAGGTGCTAGATAGTGCCAAATACCTATAATGGGACTTGGTGAGAGGATAACAAAGAAGGAACCCTATCTGCAGTTCTCATTCATAAGAGAAACTTTAGGGAAGGAAGAAACAAGGATATAAACAAGTTCTACCTGCCATCGTAAGAGAGCTGAACTGAAAAAGTCTGGCACTTTTGAGGCCCCCTCAGAATAACCTTATCAGACATCCTGTTTTGCACACACAACTCTATGAAAGCTGCCAAGGATATAATAGATTTTATTCAGGAATACATTGTTTTTCACCTACATGAAAACATTGCTTTTAATCCTTCTTGTGCATATAAAAATAGTGCTAAATGGCATGTTGGAAGGAACAGCTACTTTTAAAAGCTTTGTATGAAAAGAGATATGTAGGGTGTAAGCAAACATGAAAAAACCCTCTAACAAGTGGGCGAGTACTATTGTTAAGTGGCATGATTTTTTAGAGGAGTAGCGTGACTTCTTTGCTACCATGTATTCACCATTCGTAAGCCCAGGTGATAGACTACGAGTACATAGCACTTGCTCATAGTCGTGGTGAGGTCTGTTAAGGAATTTTGCCATAGCAACATGCAAGTGGGAAGGAGAGGAGGTTGTAAGCTGCAGAGTGGAGTCCTCAACATTGCTGCTTTTGTTTAGAAGCTGTCGGGAATGGATCCAGGGACTTCTCCCCAGTCTGTTCTGCTCTGCTGCTGCTACTGGGGTAGTGGCATCAGGCAGCTGACCCAGGGAGCCAGCTCAGGGGTAGTTTCCATGTCCATTCCCTGTCACTGTTACTCCAGTGGCAGCAGGAGAAACTATGAGAGAGAACTGTGTGCTCTCCACCCTTGTTTCTAACCAACACTTCCGGTTCCCACCCCGCACACCCCAGCAGCTCAGGGGGTAGCAACTGACTGTCTACCAAACTGTTTTAGCAGAGTTCCCGATTACAAACGCATCTGAAATACCCTACAATCACAAATGTTATTGTGGGAATGCAACTATTGTGTTATGTAGTTAAGCACAGAAAATTATACACAATATCTATCACCACCCATTCTCCCCATGAGATAACTGCTTATACATTTAGTTAAAACCTTATGAAACACATCGTAGAGCCACCCCGAGCTGCTCTGTGAGCGGGAGGGTGCGGGGTAAAAGAATAGTGAAATAAATAAATAAATAAATAAATAAATCTGTTGACTCCTAATAGCATCACATAATTAAAGGGGAAAAAACTATTGCTCCAGTCAACACCATAAACTTTGTTTTTACATTTTTGGACTTTAAACAGCATCTTTTACCAGACTACTACTGAAGATAGTTAGAAAATATACACATAAATCTCAAGAGTAAACTGTCCATTTCTTTATCAACCCCTATTTTCCAACATAATCTTAAAGAGAAGCTTTCATTTTGGAGAAAATTGGGTTGGAAGAGCATATACACTAGGGAACTTAAGAAACTGACTGAAAGACCACTGACCTTGATGAGTCTTTCCTCGTGCACTGTGGGTGTTATCAGATGGACACGGGGCTACCCACCCCCAGAGCTGCTCCATGGGTGCTCCCCCGCATCCACCAGCTTCCAGTCCCACCTGGGTCTGGTTCAGATGGACTCAGTGGGTTCTCTGGGCTACGGTCTGCCCGTGCGGCACCCCACCCATCACACCATAGAGTTGTAGGCGACTGACCAACGGTCTAAGCTGGCGCCTGCAACTTTATGGTGTTGACTGGAGCAATAGTCGGCCGAAGGCGGAGCTGCAGTGTGGGTCTGCGCATCAGATGAACAGCTGTTCTGCTTCAGGCTGGTGCTCCAGGTTTAGCTGGCCAGCTCTGTCACCGGCACTCCATTTGCACATATAGTGGGCTGCCTTTAGATGGACAGGTCAAACCAGGGGTGAAGCAGGCAGAAGCAGGGCTACTGTCCATCTAAAAACACACTGTATGTTGTTTAAAAGCCAAGTATAAAAAAAGGTGTAGAGGACACCAATGTGCTTTTCTGCCCTTACGCAAACAGAAAGTACACTGAGCTGGTGGTTGCTGTGAAACACCAATATTGACCTTGGGCGAGGATTACTAACCAGTATATAGTATACAGTGCTGCTGTCCCTTAGGGCAAACTGTAATGATATCATCACTAACCTCTCAAGCATGTAAGATTTTAGTGTTCCACTCTTTAGTTGGACTAAGCTGACAAGAAGATGAACAATTTCAGAGCAAGTCTTTCGAGCTGTTCTGTTGTCACTGACATTTAGCCCAGAGAGTTTAATTCAGAAATAGCTTTTAGAAATAGATCAGTGTCTAATGAAAGCCTCTTATTGATGTTTAGATCACAAAAAGAAATGAATAGTAATAACAAACAGAGGAATAATAATTTCTGAGAACAGATTTGCTTATTTTTGCATTAAATAAAGGAGTAAGAAATGCAATGTTGGGTCAGACCAATGATTAAACAAACCAGTATCCCATCTCCAATAGCAGGTAACTTTGGTTGCTTCAGAGAAGCACACAACAGGTCATGATGGAGTGACCCACTCTCATTATTCAACTGTCAGAAACAGGGAGTGAAGGTCTCACTCCCTGACCAACTTCCTTAAAAGCCATTGATGGACCTATCTACGAATTTATCCAGTCCTCCTTTGAACCCAGTTATGCTCTTGGCCTTCACAAAGTCCTCTTGACAATGAGCTTCACAGCCTAATTATACACTGAGTGAAAAAATACTTCCTTTTGTTTTAAACCTTTGTTTTAAACCAACCTACTGTCAGTTATTTCATGGGATGTCCCCTAATTCTAGTATTTTGAGATGGGACTGATAACAGCTCCCTATTTACTTGCTTACACAACGCATAATTTTGTACGTTTCTACCATATGCCCCTCAGTTGTCTCTTCCCTAAGCTGAAGAGATCCAATCTTCTGAGCTTTACCTCATATGCAAGCCATTCCATATCTTTGATCATCTTTGCTGCCCTGCACCTTTTCCATTTCTACCATGTGTTTTCTTCTACATTGCCACTGGTGTACAGCAGTAACCTCCCTGGACAGAGAAACTGCTCTCCCTGTTACATAGATCCTGAACACATGCAGACAATGGCTCTTTAGGCCTCCTGACCATCTCTTCTACTCCCAAACTTCAAATCCCTCCTAAAAATCTACCTTTTCCATCAGGCTTCATGAATGTAGTCCTCATCTCTCCCCATGTGCCACTTCCTTTGTGCATTCTAGATCGTAAGCCTCTTGGAGCAAGGGCCCATCTCTAATCACAACTGTTAAGCACCAGGCATGCTGATGGTCCTTTGTAAATAGTAACAGCAACAGCAGCTTTGTCATCTTCTAGCATCTACGTCTTTTCTGTATCACCCTCAAGTGTAGGATTGCATTACTCCTAGCAGGTGACTAACTTTAGTGACCAACAGTGACTCCTTTTCCAAACATAGTAAGGAAATGATAGAAGAAATTACTGGATTGGGTAGGTAAATCTGGTGAACACATTTCTGGAGAAAGAAGAGATTAAGGAGATATTTTAGAAAAATGAGAGAAGACACAAAAGGGGCTTAAGAAGAAGGGAACTGCTACAATAAGAGAAATTAAAGTCACAGGAGAAGGAAAGAAAAGAAAGGAGGTGCATGATAAATAGAGCAGAAACAATGAAAAGAAGAGAATAATGAAGAGAGACATTAAAGAGGTGAGGTAGAGTTAATGTAAGGAATGTATCACAATCTGAACACACTGAACATTTATAGTAAAAGCTACATGTTTGATATACAAATTGAATGATAAAGTCAAGAAACACCTAACATGAAGGCAGAAGCAGCTACTAACATCAGCTGTTTCACTAACATGAAACAGAGGGATGGAAATGGAAATGTTACCTTATCTGCAAAAAGACTTTAATTTCTTTCATATTTCTAAGCCACTCCTGACAGGGTTGTCTTAGCTTTGACTTGAAAAGAGCTACATTTTGTGGCTTTGGATTATATACAATTGCACCAAACACTATCCTCTCCATGGATGACAGAATACCATTTAACTCATATTCCAGCATAAAAATTACCTTGGTCAACATGAATTTGTCAATCCAGCTATGGATGATTTGCTGTTGAAAACCACTTAAGTATTTTATTAAAGTATTTTCACTCATTTTGGTTTTGGTTTTAATCATGCCAGTATATCTAACTCATTTCATAGTTTCAAATCATCCACCTTTGATATTAGTGTGCTATAGCATGGCATGAAATTTCAGACTGAACTCAGAGTAAAAAATAAAAATTCAGTCGCCAGACTTTATCTGATATTAAACCATTCTTGCCCACTACACCCGGCCCTGAACCAGTCACCAGACTCAGTTTTCTAGGCACCAATTGCTCCTAGGCGCTTGCAAATTCCGTGCCCTGGGCTATAGTCCCTATTATAGGTCATATGTACTTTCCTCAGAAATTTCTACTTACTTAGCATCAAAGGGTTAATTAGTAACACTAAATGTTACATCTTCTGTTTTAATATGGTACCACAGAGGTTTGCCCTCATAGATTGACTATATTTTGGATGCTAGTGCTCTGGAGATCAGTAATATCAAAGAATTCTGTTCAACCAAACAGCATATGACTACAAATATGACACTCAATTAAACACATACTTTCTACTGAAAATACTGAAAACTGCCAACATAAAATACAAGTTTCCTGGTAACCATTGATTGACTGGTTCAAACATGGTCAAATGCCAGTACAGAAGAAATTAAAGATTTTTATTTTAGAAACAAGCATATTGAATTCATTTCTCCCTCACTGACAGCTTTTTAAAACTTGCATACATGGCTGTTTTTACACGGACGCCACCCACCCACGCACACCCATTGGATGGGTGGGGGAGAGTCCGTGTCCGTGTAAACATCCACGGACGCCACCCACCCACCCACACCCACAGAGCAGCTAGAAGGGAGCTGGAAAGCCTCATGGGTGGAGATGGGTGTCCAACACCCAAACGTCCATGTAAACTACAAAACAATAAAACCCATGGAAAGGGTCCGCCAAAACCACAGAGACACGGCTAGAGAGGCCCTGCAGGAGCCCATAAGTAAACACACCCACTGGGAGAGATGTTCCATGCCCGGCCGGGAGCCCTTAAAGGAGAAACGGAACAGGATACGGGTGCGCCGACTCCCAAAATGTCAGGCAGAAAAGTCACGGACAAAACCAAGGGAGCCAGCGCCACAACACGCGTAGGACGGTGCAGGGTAAGCTGAGGGACCCCGGGTACCCGAGGGGGGAAGGGGGAGGAGAAAGGGAAGCACCTGACCATCTCTTCCCCCCCCCCCTCAGTGCAGAGGGGGCAACGCAGATCCGGCTCCACCCGCATCTCCACTCCAAGCCGCGACCACAAGGCCGAGGGAGGAGAGCAGCGCTGATATCGAGGTAGGTGAGAAGGGAACCCACAAGGGCTGTGGAAACGATGGGGAAAACCTGGTCACACCGCTGACAGTACCCCCGATCCCCATGGGAGAGCGACCACACCCAGGAGCAAAGCACCATCGGGGAGACAGTCGAGGAGGGTCTAAGTGACAGTCAGGTACAGCAGGGGGAACACCCAGGGGGCAAGGGGGTGGGCCAGCCAACACCCCAAGAAGCCACTAGGGAGCAGCGGCACAACAGCTCACCCAAATTCATCCTCCCCCCCCCCCACAGGACACCACATGCTCCACTGCCACAACAGCCACCAAGCGGGCCCCACGCTACACAGCTGGTCGGCCCCCCACACGTGGAGTCCTAAAAGGGGAGGCCTGGTCCAGCACGGAAACCCAGGCATTCATTTTGGGGGGGGGGGGCGCGAGAAGGTCCAGCACAACCTGGTACGCCAAAAGGGTCTACAAAAGCATCACCCAGGAGATGCAGTAGCTGGAGTACAACAGGGATGTAATCCAGTGCATGCATCTGTCAAAGGATCTGAGGTCCGGATATAGACATATCAGCGACAACAATCTTGGGTCTGGCTGTGAAATGCGCACACAGGAGTTCGAGGAAGAGCTGGATTGATTCCTCTGCATGGACGGGGACATCGTGGCCTCCCATATCCACGGCACTGCCTTTGCCAGGGGCAGAAAGAGGGCAAGGACAACACCCCTCCTGCTCGATCCCACAGCGCAGGGGGAGCCCTCGGCCCATGGCGTGGCCAGGCAGGATGCGGGAGGTGACAACCCCATCCTAGAGGTGGAGGAGGTATCCCTGGAGGTGGAGAGTGGGAACATCACCCAGTGCCCCCAAAACCCACACGGGCAGACCCCACAGGGACAGGGGGCGCACGCGGAGAGGCCCAACCCCAGGGAGATCCCCCAGGAGGCGGAGGAATATGATCCAGGTGTGAGGCACGCCGACGGGAAGGGAGAGCCTGGCCAATGACAGCCTGGGCCCCAACATGGACGAATTGCAAAACTGACCAACTGTTGCTCCCCCAAACAGTCCAAGGGGACATGGAGGTGCGAAAGGAGGAGGTTGTGGCCCTGATGGAGGAGCTGGAAGCCATCTCATGGCCCTGCAACCGGGATATCGATGGTTGGTCTAAACCGACAAGGCAACGGTGGTGGGAGGTGCTGGGGTCACGCTGAGGTGACAGGGGGTTCAGCCGCGCGCCCTGGGCCCTGAACTGACGAGGACATGCATGGGACGGCTGCTGGGCCAGCATGAAAGGGAGGGGGGTCCTTGCACACAGGCACAGGCCAGAAACGGCTCACAGGGGAAGGTAGGAGTAGCCTAGCTAATTGATACCATCCCTCCTGTACACAGACGAGCATCCCGTTCCAGCACCGGCTGCAGTCGCCGGCAGTACAGAGAGGAATCACAACCAGCGGAGGAGGGAGAATCTAGGGAGGGAGGTGTTGGCGGAAACCAGAAAGTTGGCAGAAGCCCAGCTCGCCGGACAAGCAAGAACCAGGGAGGTACTGCAGCGGGAGGGGGAAAAAGACTGGGCAATAATTATAGCCATCCTCACCCAGTCCCGCACTGAGAACCTGTGGGACAGGCGCCAGGCTGCCAACCTCCTCTGCGAGCAGCGCCTGGAAAGGCTGGAGAGGAAGAGGGTCCGTGTCACGCTGAAACAAACCGCTGAAAGGTCCTTCAGGTGCATAGATGCCACACTGGAGGCCCTGAGGCGGTAACCCCAGCATGATACGGGCCCCCAAGCTGCGGTAGGAAGGCCGGCAGCCCTAGAACAGCAAGGCGCCCTCCTACAGGTGCAGGTGCCCCCTCCCCAGGTCTTCTGCCAAGGCTGGTTTCCCCAGTAGGTGCCCTACCCTGGCCTTGCTCACAGGGGCACCCTCTTCCCCATGGGCCCTATACAACACCAAGGACCCACCCGAGCGGATCCCGCCCCTCCCGGTTCCCCTTGAGCAGGCCTCAACACCACTCCACCAGGTCACGATCCCACCAACAACCACCCTGCACCCTTAGCAACCCCACCACCAGGCCCGGCCGCCCCAGAGGAGTAGGTGGGGTAGCTCTGAGAGCTTGGGGGTGAGGTGTGCTCTCGCCATGACCCATCTGTCACATAAGGGTGTGTGCACTCCTGGTGTTTCATCACCCTACTGTGTGTGAACGGTTGCAACAGGGGATAGCTGTTTATTCCTCTTTGTGGTTGTGGCGTTGCAAGGACATCCTGTGGACGGTTGCTATCATGTGGGGCTCTTGCTGCATGCTGGTAGCACCCCCTTGTTTAACTGCTACCCGTTCTAAACTTCCGAACCATCTAGTTTCCCCGCACCCACCCCTTTGGACGGCTATGCGTCTGCCAGGGGTTTTGCCACTGTGTCATCCAGTATGCAACTCTTGCTTCCTATTGGTCCATCCACTATGCCGTGCCACCCCCTGGGGTGTGTAGCCACGGGCTCCCCCTATTGGTTCCCCATAGCATACCCTGGTAACTATGGATGGGCGATGTGGAGGCCATGCTCCTGACTGTAGGTTCGGGCGGCTTGCAGGCCACTTCCCACCTGCATGGCCAACCCTGCTGGAGCGCCCTGTGGGGCAGTGGCTGGGTTGCCATGGGGGGTGGGATCTGGTGTGCTTGGACCTTTTTGTGGCTGCCACCACTTCCCCCACTTGGTTGCTGGCTCCCCATGTGTACCTCTCGCTTCCTCGTTCCCTCTAGCGTCGGTGATCATCTTCCTGACTGTCCTGTGCCTTGGCGAGATGGCAGGACAGCTCCAGAGGGTGGCATCGGAGCTCTTGGCAGAGGCCCCCGTGTACCAGGCGATATGCGAGTTGCCCTGTTAATGGTTGTCCCCCCGTCCCCCTTTTGGTGTGGGGATCCGTGGTTGCGGAGGCATGTCGTCTGCTTTACTGGTGCCCTCCCTCTCCCCTGTAGTGCAGGCGCTGATTACGAGTGGGCCAGGGAGGAGAAGGTGGGCAAACTCCTGCTCCATTTGGTGCAGTAGGTGCACCAACTGGCCCACGACCAGGTGGATTACTGGCACAGGGTGCGGGGTCGCAGGCCCTACTGAGGCTGCAGCTCCTGCCAACCAAGCCTATCTGTTGGAGCTCCCAGTGCTTGTTGCGCTTTAGGTTTTATAAATAAAGTTTGTTATTTCAGTTCCCCTTGTGTTTGTGTCCTCCTTCCCTGGGGTGTGCCACTCTGTCTGTGCCCTGTTGGGTTTCCCTGGTGCGGTTGCCTGTCTGGGGTTGCTTCTGTTGATTGGTTGCGTGGGTCTGTTCCTGTTCACTGGATCCCCTATGGTCTGGCACACTGTTTCCTTGTCTTCTTTACTTTGTCCCCTCTCTTGCATGGGTGCTGTAATGGTTCCCTCCCCCACCCCCGTCCCATTCACCGCACCCGCCCATCCCTTGTGTCCCTCGGGCCATGGGGGGATGGTTGCACATCCTCCATGGTCGTAGCCTGTCTGGTTCTGCCCCCCCACTTCCTTCCCGGTTGTATTGTTGGTCTCCCCCTGTGCCGTTTGCACCCCTGGCTGGTGCTTTGTTGCTGGCTGGTGTTTTGCTGCCACTTCCCTTGCGTTTGGGGCCGCCTCTGAGCTCTCTGCCATTCAGTTCTTGTCTGCTCCGTGGCCTTTGGCACCTGGCCCGGTCTCTCCATCTGTCTTGTTCCTGGCTCAGTTTTATGTTGCCTGGGGTTTCCTATGTGTGGTCGTACGTTGGGGGTCTGCGTGTGTCTCTAGGTATGGGCCCCATCCATTTCAGGTCCCACCTGTTCTTGTCGGTGACCTTGCTTGTTCCTGGACCCCTCCCCCAGCTGGAGTCCCCTCGCTCCCTTTGCATCCTGTGTTTCCCAGTGTTCCTGTGTGCATGGCGGGGGGGGGGGGGGGAAGCTGTTTTCCCTTGGGCCCACGGCGCCAGGCTGTCTGGTCTGTGTGCCGTGACCTGTGTGGGTTACTTTGTATCTCCTGTCTTTCCAGCTCCCTCCTCCCCCACCCTCGCAGGGTCTGGCGGTTTGGGGGCAGTGCCTTGTGCCACGACTTCGTTTGCCCTTCCTCGGCCATGTTGTCATGTCACTGTGCTGGGCACGTTTTCCCTTCCGTTCGGTGTCTTGGCAGTCCCTGTAAACATCTTGGGTGTTTCTTCAGTGTTTCCCAGGGTGGGTGTTTGGCCGATGGGTGTGTGCCGGCCCCTCCCCTTCCTTCCCACAACCCCCCACGGAGGTGTCCATGTACACGTCTCCCTGCTCAGCGCCGGTGGGTGTGCTCACCCACCCATCTCCACTCACTGGCGCCGTGGTGGCGTCCGTGTAAAAAAGACCCATGTTTCTGAAACCAAGCACAAAATATTACTGCCCCACCCATATCAGATGCTCTGGTGATATGCATTGGACATATACCTGCTATATTATAACTACTTCCTCCTGTATAAACTGGGAGCAAACATGTTTAAATCATATGCACATATTTCATTATGAGTCTCTTCTAGTACAGTACAATACAATACAAAGAGAGGGAAGAAACTGCTTTTGCTCAACTAAATTGAAATCCTTTAATTAATTAAGAGAACTGAAATTAATTTAAGACCAGGTTAAAGTACCATAGAAAACACTTCCTCCTGTTCAGCCTAAGCGTAAAACTTTAGGTTTTGAGGTAGTCTTTCCAAAAGGAAGCCCAAAAACTGAACTAACTGATCTTATAACTAAAGTGGACAAAAAAGAAGACTATACAATATTATTTATTTATTTTTATTTTATTTATACAAGAGGGGTCCATCCAGATGAATGACCTAGATCTTTAGAAAACCTAGATCTTTTCCATCTAACTTCCACGGTGTGCTTGTTGTGCTGTTTTTCTTCCAAAAACAAAAGATATCAACCTCTTTTAGATGTTATTTTGCCTTGTTGCAACAAGGATTTACTTAAACCTGAATATTTATTTCTATCCAAAGAAATAGGATTATAGCAGAAGTCTTGGCTCAGCTAAAACTGACAGGCATGAGAGAATGAGACTTGGTGAAAGTGAAGAAATGTTCTTCGTGTAAATTAAAGACTTACGTTCTTAACGTCGTTTTCGTGGTGAAAGATGTATTCAAACAATGCCTATAAGAAAAACATGTCAAGTTAGAAAAAAATAATAATACCCACTATAGATTCTCAGAATGTGGTATAGAAGTCACTGCTTTAAAACAGAAAACATTTTATACACTGAAACAAGGAGCAACCTGGATCAGTCTGTGCACTCAGTGTCCATTATCAAATTCTTTTTTTTATTCCTGGTGCAGTAGGAAATTACTAGGGTTGACCATAGCATATTGCTATTTGATGTTTTAACTTTAAAGATGCATTCTTAAGGCAGGTTACAACCTTTGGAAGAAGGGACTGTTAGAGTGACACTGTGAGGTTCCATAACTTGGCCTCATTATTTTCACATCAATTTTGTTCAGTTTACAAACAATGGCTCTCTTACATCTTGTACGATAGATATGATCAGCTTAGAAAACCAAGGTTGGTTGTTCTGGCATGCAAAGCAACTGGAACGTGGCTATTTATTTATTTATTTATTTATTTATTTGTTTCGCTATTTTTCTACCCCGCACCCTCTTGATCAGAGCAGCTCGGCTCATCCATACATCATCCCATTTCCCTATGGGGGTGGCTTAATGTGTAGCAAGGCCTGTACTCCATGGGGTGTTGTGTGAAGCAGATTTGCAGGGGAAGGAAACCCACACCAAGCCCTAAGTTTGTTGAAAACATATGAGCCAGAAGAGAATCTAGCTTAGGAACAACCAGACTTGCCTGGGCAGAGATTGATCCTGCCCAGACATCAGACCCACACCATCAATTGGCCAATCAGGTCAGCCAGCAACTGTATGATGGGGTGGAGGGGCAAGGGAGCTCTGCCTCACCCCTTTCCAGTGGATGTGGGGAGCTTTTCAGACTTTTTCAGCATAGGCACTCCCAGGAATGGTGCCCAGGTGCCCCTCTCTCTCCTGCCCCCAATTCTGCTGTGGAGATTACCAGTGGCAGGAGCCACTGCAGTTTTTGCCTCCCCCTTAAACTTACTGTCCTAGGCAGCTGCCTGTGCTGCTGCTATGGCACTGTCAGTCCTATCCCAAGCTCTGAGACATTATGACAATTGGAAAAGGGGCATGGCTAGGCTGGAAAGGGTGGGAAAGCTCCTTTGCCCCTCCCATTTTGGTGTGGCCACCCCTTTTCGGAGAGCCATGATGTCACAGTGTTTGGAAAAGGTGAGTGGCTCTGCTGAAAGAAACTGGATGAAGATTCCTGCACCCAAGCCCCATAAATTGGATGGGGAGGCAGTATCGCCCAGTGCATCACTAATCAACATCTTGGCCACTCCTGATCTAGCTCAACCTTTATAGCTGTGTTGATTTTTCAGAGTTAACAAAGGTAAAAAGGTACTCTGGTTAAAAGGGTGGGGGGAGGGGAAGAGAACAAAATAACAGACTAAGAATGACTGACTACACTTNGGGGGGAGTTTGTTAAATAAGAACGCTATTTTTAAATAGATAGCTTTCTGACCTGAACTGTAGTACAGGCAATTTTATGCTGTGGTTACCCCAGTGGAAATTGAAGTCTTCTGTTTACTCACAAACTGGTAGTCCAGATGCTTCCTTTCTCCCACAACCCTATTCCCCACTACTGGAATTTGATACCATTCATAATTACAAATATTACTTCTGATATCCAGGGTGGGTGTTGTGTTTTGTTTTTTTAAAAAGATGCAACTTAATTTCTAATTACTGAACATCAGAGTGAGCAGCTGCATTACTTATTCTATATATCTGAAACTTGAATTTTTAAGTTATTAACTCTCTGGTCACAGACATTTAAGATTAAGTACCTTACTGAGGTAGAGGCCTCAAAGTTAAATAATCCCATCTACATACTTACATTGCCCTACTACCCTGGTATCTGAGTACCTCCTTAAGTTTCTTAAGTATATTTAACATACTTAAGAAACAAGTTAGGATCAAATAGACAATTTTTACTTTGGTATGGCACCACATTGTGTGTTAGAAGTGGTTTCAATATATTGTGTATGGGGAGAGATTCAACATGTATACTTAGAATGCACAAAAAGAAAGCAAATAATAAAATGACAAAACGTGCCAATGGTTATTTTAGATTCATCAAGATTATTATTATAAGCATTTGTGTAGCACCAGCTGTGTACCTGGCGCTTTACAGAACAATAAGAATGACACAGTCCCTGCCTACGGCTTACAATCTAATAGAAACGGAGGGGGTAGACAAGGAGAGGGGACATAGGGAGAGACAAGGTGCGTAACAGTAAGTGAATGGAGAGCAAAAATGGCAGACAAAAGTAAATGCGGACAAATGTCTGTCATACTGGGTCATACCAATACTCCATCTAAACAGCATCCTGCCTCTGAGAGCAGCCTACTTGTTGCATTAGTGAAGTTTACAATAGGTCATAAAGGAATGACCCATTTTCTGAGTTCCACTCCCAGCCCCCAACAGCCAGAGGTCTCATCCCCTGACCAAACTGACTAACAGCCATTTATGGATCTATCCTTTAAGAATTTATCCAATCCTTTTTTGATACCAACTATGTTACTAGCCTTCAAAGAGTCCTCTAGCAATGAGCTTCACAGATTTATTGTAAACTGAATGGAAAAACACTTACATTTTGTCTTAAATCTGCTGTCAGTTATTTCATGGGTATTTTCAGACGTTACGGGGCCCTTTGGCCCCGTACCGTAACCAACGTCTTCGTTCCCCGCCGGGGTCACCCCTGCACGGCCCAACAGACGTGCCGGGGGGATCCCGGCGGGGAAAGTGGGAGGGGCCGGGGCCGCGCGGCGCAACGTGCGGCCGCACGGCCCCGCCCCCTCCACGCACCCCGCCGCCCGCCCTCCGAGGAGACGGGCGGGCGGCGGGGCCAATGCGGCCGCCGCGTCTGGCCGATCGTGCCACGGCCCGGGATCCCGCCGGGGATCCCGGGCCGTGGCACGCGGCCAGACGTTACTTTTTGTTGGCCACGGCCCGCGGTCCATTTGACCACGCTTCCCGGGACCTTCCCCCGGCTAGCCCGGGAAGCGTGGTTCAAATTGACCCCATCTGCAGATTCAGCGTGGCCAACATCTGGCGCACGCTGTGCAGACGTTCAGGGGCCTTTCGCCCCGCCGCGGGGTTCACCGTGGTTCAGTGTGGTTCAGCGTGATCTCGTCACGTCTGAAATCACCCATATAGGGTGTCATCTAGTTAGCATTATGCAACGGGATAAATACCAGGTTCCTATTTACTTATTTAACTACATTCATGATTTTGTAAACTTCTATCACACACACACACCCAGCTGTCTCTCCCCTTAGATGAAAAGTCCTAACCTATTGCGCCCTTCTTCATAGAGAAGCTGTTTCATGCTTCTGATAATCTTTGTTACCCTTCTTTGTACTTTTCCCGGTTCTAATATGTCCTTTTGAGATGAGGGGACCAGAACTGCATGCAAGGTTCAAGGTGTGGATGCACCATGGATTTATATAGCAGCCTTATGATATTCTCCATTTTATTTTCTATCCCTTTTGTTATAATTCCCTACATCCTTTTGACCTTTTTGACACTTGTTGCCTGCAGAGCTCATGTTTTCAATGAACTATCCACAACAACTCCAAAATCCTTTTCTTGAGTGATAATACCTAATTTAAAACCCAACATTGCATATATATAACTAAGATTATTATTATTTTCAGAATAATCTGAACTATTCATACTCAACAGTGGATTCTACATTAATTAAAACAATTAAAGAAAAAGATCTTGAATCATTGAGGACAACTCTGTCAATTCTTCTCTATTCAATACGCACTGGTGGTCAAAAAGCAAAATAGGATGTGAAAAAAATGAGACGGAGATAAGCACTAAAATAATGTGATCATCTTGAATATACCAAAGAACATATGAGGAAGAAACTCAGTGATGGGCAACAAAAATAGAGGTGAAATAAAAGTTACTCTGTGGAAGGTCTTTCCTTACAAAAATTCACCTCTACAAAAATCTGTATATGTTTGATATAGGAATGACTGAAATATCCACAGCTATAATTACTAATACTGCCAAATTCTTGGTAGGAATATAAAAATCATACACTCTGTGCTAAAGCTAATGAGCAGGCCTTCATAGATCAGATGTTATTCAACATCTGTGCTGCGTGGGGGTCTTGCTCCTTTTTCTGAAATGTTGGGTATTGGTCATTGTCAGAAACAGGTTCCTGGAATAGACTACAGCCTGATTGTATGCTCAATTTCTTAATTTCATGCATGCAAATTATTACAACATGACGGTGCCAAACATGCACACATCTTTTAGCAGTAGCTGTCTACTTTTTGCATGCGACAGACAGTGGAAGAGGAGGAGAGTGGAAACAGAGGATACCATATTTTTTCTGGTTACCAACACTAGCTGTGGGAACTTAATGGTTAAGAGATTTGTAATCACCTTGCACCATGGCAAGGCAATAGCTCAAAGAGTTTTAAAACTTTAATCAATGACTGCAAACACAAAATGAATGAGGAACTTACTAAGCCTACAGCCTAATCTCGTGGTTTTACTTCAGTTTCAGTGCTGCCTTCTCCTAAAAATAATAGAATTGCAAATCTTCAGAGCACACACTTTACCCAAATCTTACTTTAGATGCAAAATATTATCACCACATTTTACGAGCTTTCTAACATTGACAATTGTACTTGCTCCCTGTGGAGGTTTCTAATAAGACTGTTGCTTTGTACTGATTAGCCTAAGCCTCTTCTGAGCTGAAACTGATGAAGCCTGATGAGCTATTTATTTTTCACGAAGTTAATTTTTTTCCAAAAGGTAGACAGCTACTGCTAAAAGATATGTGCATGTGTGTTTGCATACACACAAATTATTACAACTGATGGTGTCAATTAAGAAAGTGAGCATACAATCAAACTGACTATTGTCTACATGTTCAGCAGTAGTAGCCATGCATGCAAATGTCACTTCACTTTTGCACATGAAACCCTTCCTTTTTTTGAAAACATAGCCCATAGCTTGTATAAGATTTGTTAAGCTTTTTTGAACAGGGTTAGGGAATCTTTTCTTTCCCATGGGGGCCACTTTGAAAATTCATATACGCTCTGCTTTGGTTTGGGAGTGTGATTATGTTTCGGCGGGGGGGAGGGGTTGAAGGGTTGTTTTTTTTCTTTTTTGTTGAGTAGTTATAGGGAATGTTCTGTTCCCCTAGTGAGAGTAGGGGGAGGGAGGGGCTCTGTTAGGGAGGGGGGTTCCCCCCCCCAGTGGGGGGTGTATGACCCCATATAAGTGGTTGTGGTTCTCCCCCTTGGGGAGGGTATGGGGGGGTCGGGAGGGGGGGGGGTCTCCCTTGCCTGCCGAGTGGGAAAGCCACCGGGGGAGGGCCGGGGGAGCCGGCCAGCGGGGAGGCCGCAGCCACTGGGGTCATGATGGGTTGGAGGAAAATATGGTCCCTCCGGGAGGCTGGTTAAATCTGTGAGACGGGACAGGTATCTGGTGCCTGTCCCCCTCACCAGCCCCTGGGCAGGCGGTAAGATGGTTGAGGATCAGTGGGCTCCTGGCCTGGGTCTGATGTTGTTTAACACGAGGTCAGTTGTAAATAAATCAACAGTCCGGGAGCTAGTTCTAGACCAGGCAGTCGACCTCATATGTATTACAGAGACCTGGCTGGACACTAAGTCAGGGCCAATTCTGGCTGATCTTGTTCAAACTGGGTACTCCATACAGTATCAGCCATGGCAAGGGGGTTGGGGGCCAGCGAAGGGCGGTGTAGCCATTATTTTTAAGGAAACATGGTCTGTGAGGAGGTCTCTGGTGCAAACGGTGTCAGGCGTTGAGGGCCTCCATCTGGCCTTGAGGCGGGGGTCTGTTGGTTGGAAGGTATCAGCTGTGCCCTTGTCATGGATGGATCATTACCTAGCACTACAGGCCAGTCTCCTGGCACATCTACCCCTGGAAAGGTGAGGAACCAGTTCGGTTGGTCCATCCCGGAGACTTATGGAACCGGAGAGGTTCCAGAATGCTCTTGGGGAATTACCTTCTGATCTCGATGACCATCCACTCAATGACCTCATGGCTTTCTGGAACACTCTGCTTACTGAGGTCATCAACCGAATGGCTCCTAGGCGTCCGCTCCCTGAGCATCGGCACCGCAGGCCCCCTTGGTTCACAGAGGACCTGCAGCGGCTGAAACATGAAGGGCAGCGGTTAAAGCAATGGTGGCACGGTACTCGGGCTGAAGCTGACCGATTGCAGCATAAATTTAGTTTAAAACCCTATGCTGTGGCTGTCTGGGCAGCAAAGAAGGGTTTCTTTGCTGCTCTCATAGCATCTGTGAAGTCACGTCCAGCTGAGCTTTTCCGGGTGGTGAAGAGGCTGGGGGGAGGAGGAAACGCTGTGGCCATTGCTGGTGGCGGTAGTCAATGCCTCCTTTACAGAGGGCAGAGTGCCGGGCCACGTCAAGGAGGTGGTGGTGGTGCAGCCTCAAGAAACCGTTGCTTGACATTGACTTCCTTGTCAGCTATCTGTCAGTCTCTAAACTTCACTTTTTAGGGAACGTTATTGAGAGGGTGGTGGCTCAGCAGCTTCAGGGGCCTCTGGATCATGTCAGTTTTCTGGATCCCTCGCAGTCAGGCTTTCGTCCTGGTTTTGGCACTGAGACTACGCTCGTGGCACTGGACGATGACCTCAAGACCAGCGTCAGTTGACACTATTGATTCCGTTAGATCTGTCGGCTGCATTTGATACCATTGACCACGAGATGTTGGTGGCCCACTTCCAGGACCAAGCCGGGGTGGGCAGACTTGTTATTGAATGGTTCCATTCCTTCCTGGCCAGGAGAACTTAGCAGGTGGTGCTGGGGGAATGTTCTTCATTCCCCCCCAGAACCTCACGTATGGAGTCCTGCAAGGTTCTGTTCTGCCCTCTCTCCTGTTCAACATGTACATGCAGCCTTTGGGCGAAGTCGTGACAGAGTTACACCCAACTCTACTACTCATTTTCAGCTCTATGGCCTGGGCCTTGCCTACCTGCAGGACTGCATCACCTCCCGGGCCTTAGAGTGGCCCCTGCGGTCAGCCGGGAGTGCCTTTCTCGAGGTCCCCCAAGTTTCTCGGGTGGCTGCTATGGGGAGGGTGTTCTCTGTGGCAGCATCAAGGCTGTGGCACTCCCTCCCGACGGAGGTCCACTTGGCCCTGGACCTTCCCTCTTTCCAATGACAGTGTAAGACCTGGCTGTTCCGCCAGGTGAGAGAGATGGGTGAGGGGATTTTAGCTCCACTATCGCTTTATATTGCTGGAATTTTTGTATTTTACCTTTTTATCTTGTATTTTTTTTATAACTATATTACAATTGATGTTTTGTAATATATTGTGTGCCACCCCGAGCTGCTATTGGCAGGAGGGTGCAGGATAAAAATGTATCTAAATAAATAAATAAATAAATAAATAAACAGCCCAGAAGAAAGCAAGCTGGTGCTCATCGTGGCTGTGAGCCACGGCAGGGAGCAGATACTGGGAAGGGGGTGGGGTGCGCGGAGCGCAGTGGGGAAGAACGCCTGTCCATCTATTAGGTTTTTCAAGCTTAACCTGTGAGTTGGGGCTGCCTGCACACACAAGAACTACACACAGGGGCTGCCCGTTTATTAGGTGGACACGCTAAACATGTGAGTGGGGGCTGCACGAACCAAACACAGACTCCAGTGGGCTATTGTCTCATCTGAAAACACCCATAGTCTTCTACAGCCAAATTACACTGGGAGTTCAATGTGAGCAAGTGACTGGGGTTTAATGGTGCAGCAGCCGTCAGAACATACTGCACCAAACAAAAGCTGAGAAACAAAGGTGTAAGGCAGTTTAATGTAGAGAGAAGCAGAGTGAAATTTGTTGAGGGTTTGTTTTAAAAATGTCACAGCAGGAGCTGAATTAAACTTGCATTTTTTTGATGAATAGAACACTCTAAAACTTATGTTGAAGCTGTTATGACTGGGTTCTCTCTCTCAGGGAACAATGACTTTTAATGTCTGATAGGGTCTCACCCCATCCCTGATCACAGTACCTTAAGACACAGCCAAAAAAATAAAATAAAGTTGTAACCTCATAATAATAAACTGTAATTTTATTTACATACTGCTTCCTCCCCTCTTTCCCTGAATGGTGCTTGAAGCACTTCACAAAATGAATGAAATAGGATAAAATCTATTTAAAATCCATTTAAAAACAAACTTAAAAAGGGAAGATAAAGAGGGAGGACAAAATGCATTAAGGGAAACCAGCGGTAAAGCCTTCAAAAGCACCTGGAGCATTTAAAAAGTCTCCACGCACTTTTTGAAGGAGAGGAGGAAATGAGATGAATGTCTGGATGCAACAAGGTCCACTGAAGGGCCATAGCTAATGCCTGATTGCCCACACCCTTAATGCAGTGGGATTAGTGGGATCCTCTAATGTCAGGTGGTTTCTGAGTGCAGATAGCAAGGGCATAACTAGGAGGGAATGGGTACAGAAGATGGAATCCCTCCCCCCCCCCCCGGCTAGGAAAATCCACTCCAGTGTGCGTATGCATCTACATGCATGTGGGCCTGGTATAGCTGCACCTGCTGTACCCATTATAGCTACACCCCTGACAAATAGCCATCAGGATGAGGTTCCAGGAGCAGGTCTCAAGCACAGCTAGGACCTATACTGTTCAGAGTCCTGAAAACCAGCAGCGCAATCTTAAATTCAATCCACTGCTCTATAGGCAGACAATGCAGAGTAAGCAGGGCATTTTGCTTCTGCTTACTGACAGTATAGTTCCATATGGCAGGGTCCCTTTAACAACCTTCCTTTAGCTAAGTGGAGCAGGGAAGTAGTTGGCCCCAGATTGAGACAGTGAAAAGTCAGAGGATCTCTCCTGGACATCGATCTTGCATTTACAGAATTAATGAAGTGAGGTTAAAAAAAAATACAAGAGTATTAATCAAAGTTATCACATACCTTTGCCAACTTTGGTTTCTGAGCATAATTTTCTAAATTCAGTTTAGACACATTTATGAAGGGACCATCAGGGTTTGTGAGCATAGAGGCCTGAAGAGGAAAAAGCAGTGCTTTAAATAAACATTTCAAACAAATGTCGGCAGAAACAACCTTTAATGTAGTGGCTCCCAACTGTTTTGTCTGTGGGATCCCATTGTGAGATTTAAATATAATTCTCTAACCTCAGACAGCAACAAACACAAGAGAAAGTATATCAAACAGCAGTCAGATTGCAACCCCATTCACACGTCGTGTGAACCCAACTTCGGATCCCAACCCACCATTTGGGAGCCTCAGTGGCATAGCTACCGTGGCGCGGGGGGGCTCAGTTGCACCCGGGTCCGTGCCCCTGGGGGCCCACGGCTGGCCAGAGCATCATGGCCCCGCTGCGAGGGGACCCACCCACCGCCGCCGGCCACCCTTGCAGTTGCTGCTTGCCGCTTCCCCCCCTCTGCAGCTTGGCGAGGCGAGCAGCTCGTCTCGCCACTCTAAGAGCTGCAGAGGGGGGGAAGCGAGTGGCAGGTGGCAAGGAAACTTTTTTTTTTCTTTTATATTGCCCGCGCCGGGTACTGGCCCCCGGGGAGGGAAAGCAGTGCAGTGCTGCAGCTCACCTCCTCTCCCTCCCCGGCGGGGCTAGAACGCGGTGCGGGCAATTAAACAAAAAAAAACCCAACTGCCCACAGACTCTCCGCGGCGGCGTTGCTCCAGGGACTTCGCTGCCTTCCTGTGCGCCTGCAAACCCAGTCCCAGTGCGAACTCTGCAGGGACTGGAATTGCGGGCGCAGGGAGGCAGCGCGCAAGTCCCTGGAGGAGCAATGCTGCTGCTGCTGCCGCTGCCGCACAATGGGGACCCCCGGGCCCAGCCTCAGGTTAGTGGTGTGTGCCAGCCCTTCCCTCCCACCCCCCCCAGCCCGCCACCCCTTTCCTCCCAGCCTGCCGCCACCCCTTTCCCTCCTGCCCCCCAACCTGCAGTGTGCCCCTCCCCAGCCTGCCTCATCCCCCTTCCCTCCTGCTCCCCAGCCTCCCCCCACTCCCCCTCCCAGCCTGCCCCCATTATTATTATTATTTATTTATTATTATTAACAAACATTTATATAGCGCCAGCAGTGTACATGGCACTTTACAAAGTAATAAAATAGATACGGTCCCTGCCCCTAGGGCTTACAATATGAGCGACAGGAGCTGGGGGAGAGACATAGGAAGGGGAACAGAGGGAGAGACAAGGGGTCTAACATTCATGAAGATGCGAGGTCTCAAGTGCACGTACTTGGCTTGGTTA
>QEPC01002983.1:930527-988815 GCA_003113815.1 Sphenodon punctatus | reverse complement strand
GTCTCTCCCCCAGCTCCTGTCTCTCAGATTGTAAGCCCTAGGGGCAGGGACCGTGTCTATTTTATTACTTTGTAAAGTGCCAGGTACACTGCTGGCGTTATATAAATGTTTGTTAATAATAAATAATAATAATAATTTGCATCTGTTATGCATATATAAATTATCACTAACATGTTAGCAATTCATTGCTTGATAGGCAAATACTATAAAGGATTAAAAGGATTTTAGTTAAACATTATGCATATTACCTGAAGGAATTTACTTAGCTTTTAAGCTTGGTCACTAGGTGGAAAAAAAATGTATAGCAAGACTCTAAGAACTAGAAACAAAATGAGAAAAACAACATTTTCCATTGCTCTAAAACATTAGATGACTTCAAGTATTGTGTATGTTTTTTTACTTATGTGGCACATTACAAGCCCATTCTTAGCAGTCACTTACTGTTCCAAGTCTGACATATCTCCCAGAAGCACTAGTAATTGGGCGAGCAGTGTGAGCAGTTCTTGGAGTTTTTATTGCCTGTTCCATAGTACCTGGTCGTCCACCTTGTGTACTGGGTCGCACAAACCCAGTAATAGGCCGTCCTGTCTGAGCCACTGGCCTGAAGGCAATGAAGAAATGTTGAAATTAAGAACCAATGAAGGTACTGTTTTGAAAAGGTATTTCTACAGTTTAACAATAAAGAAACCCTACACATTTAATTCAAGAATTATGGTTTACTTTGGGGGAAAACAGATGTGATGGCAGCAAGGCACCTCCCCGGTCCTCCCCGAGGTGGGGCACTGCAGATTCCACTCCTCGGGTTGGCAAGAGTGCTGTTCACACAAGCAGTCCTCCCCCAGTAACCTGGGCATGGGGGCTGCTGTCACGGGTCCCTCCACTCCTAGGTCGGCCTGAGGAGCTGTCCACACAGAACTCCCAGGCCCCTGTTGCTCAGCAGGATTTGCCCACCCCCCCGGAAGAGCTGCTGCTGAACAGCTGATGGGGGCCCCAGAGTTGTGCTCTCACCTGGCCGGAGGGTGAATGCCAAACAGCTGGTGGAGACTGGGTGAAGGTGGCCTCTGCTCCCCCACGGGGCCTGGAGGAGCATGCTCACCACAGCCCCACGGAACAGCTGCTTGGGGACCCTGGAAGAGCATACACATTGAGCCCCGCTGAACAGCTGATTGGGGGGTTGGCTGAGCGTGCTCCTCCAAGCCCCTTTAATCAGCTGTTTGGCAGGGCCGGTGAGTGTGCTCCTTCAGGCTCCTCGATCAGCTGTTTAACAGGGCTGGGGTGAGCATGCCACTCCGGGTCCAATCCTCCCACCTCAGCTTGCAGCACGGCCAGGCAGGCCTGTAACAGATGGGAGGGAGACCATTAGCGGCTGGGCCTTCGCCTAGGCTGCGTTGTCAAATGCTGCCGTCCAACTCATCCCCGTAGCAGCTGGCAGCCCACCCTGGGAAAGTAGTGGGTGGAACCGACCAGACATGCAGGTGAGTCCCAGGCTAAGGCGGGCTAATGTCACGTCTGTTTTCACCCTTTGTTAAATATAATTATATACAATTCAGGGTTTCCTAATTAGGTAACATTTACCAGTTAAATCTGTCAAAAGCAAAGAAGCAAATACCTGACAGCTGGACTGGGACCACCACCCTGACTGGTTCCAGGGAGCTTCAATGAAGTACCTGGGCCTACAAGACAAATTGTATTGCTTACGATTTGTGTTTAGTTCCGTTAGAGTATACAGCACTTCACAAAGAGAATGAAGAAACTGCTCCTGCTCCACAGACTAATGGAAAACCTCAGGCAGCAGGCATGCTGGTATTATACTTATTAAATGTGGGTGGGTGGGTGTGTGTATTCTTTTTACAATTGGACAGATTTTTAAAATCCTCCAAAAAAGTTGTGAAAGAACTCTTTATACTAATCTGCCATTACTTCTTATTGCACTTATATTGCTGGAATACCTTTTGTCTTCATTGTGCTAGACACTGTACAAATATATACAGAACAGTCTGAGCTCAAGAAAGTTGTCATCAATTCAGTAAGTTAACTTGAAAATCCATGACTTACGTGCAACTTGAGCGATAGCATTTTCATCAAGCATCATTTCTGCTATTCCCTCTTGATCGACATCAATTTCATCCACGTAAACCATTTCCGTTAGTGCCCGTGTTTTCAAACACCAAGCAGCCTAGGTCAAGGATAAAGCCAGAATCCAATTTTAAAAACTAGTAAGTAATCTAACACACATACAAATACAACAGATTTTTAATAACTACACTACATATATTTTGGTTGACTACAGCAGCAAGCAACTAGGACAGATGGCAGAATTTTATGTCATATATATAGACAAAATTAGAGATGACCTTAACCCTTGGCTTGTCACGAATTAAACATTTTTCATGTGCTGGGGTAGAATTCTACCATACGAAGATTTTTGTATGGGGAATAAAAGTGTGCAATAAAACTTCATTTTATGTGTCTCAGTACCTACACCCTATGCCCTGCATGAGCGCATGTGTACACACACACACGAGATAGAGTCGGTTTTGTGGGGTATGTTGGCACCCCAATGCATATTCAGTAACCAACAAAAGTTGTGTTCCTTTATAAAACTAGACAAGAGAGGCAAAGTAGTAAAGATAAAAGATATCATTTTACTACTTTGAGTCTATTGCCTATATTTGAGACCAACATGGGAAACCTTACTTTCTCTACACTTTATAAAAATACTAATTTTACTGAAACTACAACACCTAAATAGAAGTTCTGAGAGCAGATAGTTCTGTCTGTCCAAGCTAATTTTATTGAAACTACAGCACCTGCAGTTTTGAGAGCAGACAGTTCTGCCTGTCCAAACTTTTTTTTTTTTAACCAGGAGAGAGCTTAGAAGCTGCAAGTCAACTATCCATTAGTTCTGGCCACATGTGTCATTGTGGGAGCTGGAGCATGTCTTTGTGGATATTTAGGGGCACTTAAAGGCACTTACGGGTTGTTAAAGTCAGTTAAAGCCTTTCAAGGCTACTTCAAGTGTGCAAGAAGAATTGAAAGAAAGCTGAGGTGATTTTCCACCCCAGTGACTTTACATTAGCCAGGGCAGAAATCCACCCCATATGGAAAAGTCAATTGTGTCTGGGATAGTTTTCTACCCTGGGGGTATTTTTGTTTGCAGAAAACAAATGATAAGGTAACTGGTTGTACTTTGGGTATGTTGTGTACCAATGTCCTAAAAAGACAAAGTTGGAGAGTCACTAACTTGCAAGTTTTTGCAAGATATATGCACCCAGGGGAGAAACTCACCACAACACATAAGACAAGGGCTTAAGCAAGCAACTGCTTGATATTCTGAAGTTTAAGACTTATACTGCCCCCAATCTGTTGCTAATTAGCTAATTAATATACTTCTCTTATTCACAGCAAAAGAAGAGAAGAAACAATATCTCAGTGCTATCATCCCTAGTCCAGGCAGTTTGGTATCAGAAAAAAATCAACCTGCATTGAAGAAAAAGTTACCAACTAGGACATTAAAATCTCATTGGCTTTCTACACCATCCAGTATGTTATAAACTGACTTTTTAAAGGAAATATAAGGATACAGTCTTCAGGTGGGATAGTATACATGCTAGCTGTTAGGGTTAGGAACATCATGAAGGTCCACACAGATATATGACTGAAGAGCTGTCATGTCCGAGGGACCTAGTCCAGGATCCCAACCAGTATGTAGTAGTGCCTTTTGTTGGTGGCAAATCCATCCCAGGTTTTGCACAGGACTAGAAGGCAGAGGGCAATCTAAAGAAGGCCACTGTTGGCTGCATCTCAGCTGGGAGCAGAATAAAGTTACTTTCCTGTTTTCAATCAAGGAGACTGTGCCATTTATTTCTGAAGCACTGGGACACAACAAGAGCAAATAATTCTTCAGTAGTTACAGGGAAAGCTCAATGTAAACTGTTCGTTTATCAAATCAGAAGAAGAGAGGGAACTTCCCATGATAACAACAGAAATACTGGGCAAGTAAAATGAGTGGAGATCTAATTATTCTCCTGGTAACTTAATACAAGTGTAATGTGCTTACTGAATTGCTGAGGGGAAAGCCTGGAGCTTCAAGAACAATCGCTGACCTTGTTTCAGATACAGAACAGATGACCATATGCTGCAGCATAAGATTTATTATAAAAATAATCATGTTTCCCCTTTTCCCCAATGCAGGCTACAACAGTCGAAAAACATACTACTTGTGTCTGCTCCTAACAAAATTTAAGGTTAACTAGGACAAAGAAATCATCGTTTTGTTTGGACTGATCTGTAATAAATGCAGGGAGTAAGGTAGAGAACCTGCTGCAGTAGGGGCCCTCCTTCTACTTAGGGCCACAGGTTTTCAGACTGTCTCAACACTCCCCTCAGATTACCAATTGCGCAGATTACCTCCCTTCAGGTTTCCATCCCATGTCATTTTAGGGACAACTACAGCAACTGTATCCATGAAAAACCATCCCATAGCAACCACATCCATGAAAATGACTATCAGGAAAGCACTGTATTTTAGTGCAGATAAACAGCTGGAAGAGGAGCACATCTGGTTCTCCATAAAACTAGAATAGCCTGATGCTTAATGTGCTGGACTTTGAACTAGGACCTCCAAGTTAAAATCCTGGTCTCACTGGCTCTCCACAAATGTAAAATTTGTATACTTTAGTAAAGAGAAGAACGGTACACAGTCACACCAGGAGGACCTGACTCTGTCATGGATCCATTTCCCATTTTATAACTTAAGTTGGAGTTTGTGTAGTAGCCTTTTACACAGCAGGTACACTGCCAGCACTATATAAATATAACAACATTCAGAATAATCCACAACTAACATTTAATCTCATCTCATGAATCCCAAAGTATCACCTCCGTGAAATGTATACTTCGTAACACCATTCAAATTTGTTCCGCCCTTTCATATCTATGCATTTCAGAGCTGAATGCAGACTGGTCTTTGATATCAGGAATTTGTACAGTTAAATTGCCGCTAAACCCTAGTGAACGCAAGTGATGCCATAATGGTGGCAATTTCTCCTGAAAATCACAGCTTTCTTGGTCTAGATAAGGTGCTGGCACCAGTAAAGCTTCCCACATTGTTGGCTATCGGTTGGTGAAACTGAGACTAATTCATAGTAAGAGGAGACCCACGTAAATCTTTACTGCTCCCCATTAAGTTATACCAGGGAGGAGGGTCCGCCCTCCCCCCGGGTTGGTTTGCTTTTGCTTTTGAGAGAAAAGAAAGTAGCATGCCTTACTGATCTTGTCACCACCAGTCAGTTGTTAGAAATTAAGGCTCTTAGGCAGTGCCTCCACTTTCAGCCCCTCTAACCGGTCAGTGTTGCTGGGGGGGGGGGGAGAGGGGGGGAATGCGTAGCCAGAATACGCACGGGGATCAGCCGGTCTGAACACACACACACACCCCGTGGTTTTTCTGGCAGACATGTGCATGTATGCAGAGCAGGAGCATTCCCTCCTGTAGCCAGAATACGTGCGCGCGCGTGGGGGGGGGGATGTCTGAAAGTGGCCTTAGTCAATTTCAGATTACTATTATTAGCAAGCATGTATATAGCGCAAGCAATGTACCTGGAATTCAAAGTAATGGAATCGACACGATCCCTGCCCTAGGGCTTACAATCTGAGAGACAGGGGTTGGTGTGTGTGTGAGACGAAGGAAGGGGAACAGAGGGAGAGACAAGGGGTGTAACATTTACAAAAATGCAAGGTCTCAGGTGCACGTGCTTGGCTTGGTTACATCGAGAATGATGGCTGGCTGGTCCATGTGGTGAGGATAGGAGTACACAGACCTCAGGGAACATTCTGTACTGGATGGTAGGTATCCGCAGGAGTTAGGAGAGAGGAGTCAGGGAGGGCAGAGCAGAAGAGGTGGGTGTTGAGGAGGGATCTGAAGGTACGAAGTAAGAGGGCGAGGTGAATGTGGGCAGGGAGGGAGTTCCAGGCATGGGGAGCTGCTAGGGAGAAGGGATGAAGGCGGTTAGGGGAGCAGGGGAGGCGTGGAAGGGCGAGAGAGGGGACAGAGGAGGAGCAGAGTTCATGGACTGGAGTATGGAGGGAAATTAATGCAGAGAGGTGGGGGGGAGCAAGGTTGTGAAGAGCTTTATAGGTGAAGACTAGGAGCTTGTGCAGGATTCGTTCAGGAAGCAGGAAGCCAGTGAAGAGATGAGAGGAGGGGCTGCACATGGTCGAAACGATGGGCGAGGTGGATGACCCTGGCAGCAGAGTTTTGGACAGAGATAGGGGGAGAAATGTGAGAACACGGGAGGCCAGTGAGAAGGAGGTTACAGTAATCAAGGCTAGAGATGACCAGGGCGTGAACAAGGGTTTTGGCAGAGGAGACACAGAGAAAAGGGCGAATCTTAGCAATGTTATGGAGCGAGAAGCGACAGGATTTGGCAAAAGAGTCAACGTAGGGTTTAAAAGAAAGGAGTGAGTCAAAGATGAAGCCTAAGCTACAGGCTTGGCTACGGGCTAAGCTACGGGCTAAGCTACGGGGGACGGGAAGGATGGTGACCCCATCGATAAGGATCAACAGGGAGGAGGCAGAGGAAGCATGTGGGGGGAAGATAAGGAGTTCAGTTTTAGCATGTTGAGTTTGAGTTGACGTTGAGACATGCAGGTAGAGATATCAGAGAGACCGCTGGTGAAGCGAGCTTGAACAGATGGGAGAGAGAGAGAAAGAGAGGAGAGAGAGAGAGTTGAGTGTCATCAGCGTAGAGTTGATAGTGGAAGCTATGGGAAGCAATGAGTTTGCCTAGGGACAGGGTATAGATAGAGAAGAGGAGAGGGCCAAGGACAAAGCCTTGGGGAACACCAACCGAGAGGGGACAGGAGGAGGAGGCGGAGTTGGCAAGAGACACATTGAAGGAGCAGTCAGAGAGGAGGAGAACCAGTCGAGGACAGAGCCACGGAAGCCAAGGGAGTGAAGTGAGTCTAGCAAGAGTGAGTGGTCAACGGTATCGACAGCAGCAGAGAGGTCAAAGAGGACAAGAATGGAGTAGAGGTGATTAGATTTAGCCACAAGATTATCGTTAGTGATCTTAGTGAGAGCAGTTTCAGTGAAGTGAAGGGGGCAGAAGTCAGATTGGAGGAGGTCAAGGGAGGAGTTGGCGGAGAGGAAGTCTAAGCAGCGGGAGTAGACAACACATTCAAGAAGCTTGGAAGCAAAAGGAAGGAGTAAGACAGGACAGTAGCTAGAAGGGTCAGAGGGGTCAAGAGTGGACCTTTTGAGGACAGGAGTGACAGTGGCATGCTTGAAGGCAAAAGAGCCAGTAGAGAGGGAGAGATTGATGATGTGCAGGAGGGAAGGGGTGACAGTGGAATAAATGGAGATCAAGAGGCAGGAGGGGATGGGGTCAAGGGGGCAAGTGGAAGGGTTGGAGGAGGAGAGCAGGGAGGAGATGAGCGGGAAGCAATGTCGAGGCGGACCTTGTCTATCTTGGAGGTGAAGAAGGAAGCAAGATCCTGAACAGAAAGGGAAGAGGAAGGAGGAGGACAGGCGGGCTTGAGGAGGGAGTCACAGGTGGAGAACAGGCGGCGAGTATCCCAACATCAAGTCTCAATGACGAAGGCGTAGTAATGTTGTCTAGTGAGGGAAATAGCAGAAGTAAGGGAGGAGAGAATTAAGGGAGGATTATTGTAACAGTACTACAGCTTTCAGAGTTTTTTATTAAAGTAGCAACACTTGGGGAGAAAAACCTCAAACAAAGAAATTACACATAATATCTTGATTGCAAAACAAGGAAATAATCTACAATGATCAATGGACGAAACTAGTGAAAGTTCATCAGGTATTTTTTTTAGGAGGGATGGGGAAGGCAAAACTCATGTCACACCTCAAAGGCACCAGAATGTAGATTAATGGCACCGGATATGCATTTCCATTAAAAATGCCACAATACACATAACAAATATACCTCAACATGCCAAATGTGTACCTTTGATTGTAGAAAAAAAATAATCATATTTAGAGGGAAAAACAGATTATAAAACCATCCATCCAGACAGTGACCTGCTGTTTACCCAGCACAGAGCAATATGCAACTTTTGTAGATCTATATAACACTAGACTATGACCTCATTTTCTTTTTTAACCCACTTATATTTGAAACACACCACTGATATGGGGGTATGATAGCGTGGCGCCACAAAACAGCGACGAAGCCAAAAGAGGACACAAAATGGCGGGCAAGTACGCCCTCAAAATGGATGCCTAGAGGTAGCTGCTGGAGTGGAGCTGAAGGGAGCACATCTTCAAGGAAGCAAGACTGCTGGGCCCAGCAAGCCCAAACCAGGCCCAGCAAGGGGCCCTCCAGGAACTACTAGATTCCCAGGCCTTCTGAAAGAAGACAAGCCGCACCACTGGGAATCCAACACCCAGGTGGGATTAACCTATATACACTGTATGGACTGTTTATGTTGTTATAAGGGATCCATCTGTGTTGGGAGAAGACCTTAATACCTTTAATACCTTACTCTAGCAAAATGACTACTAAACATAGCTTTAAGACCTGTTTTTCCTGTAACAGGAAGATAGAGGCTGGCTGTAGGGGAGAGTGTGGAGGCCAATATTAATTTAGGAATCCCTAATTTGAAGAAATAACGGAGTACTGCAGGGTACCCTGTTCTTTGTCCGGGGTTTAGAGCTAAGTCCCCCAAAACCCTCTGAAGAAGGGAGTCCCTGTGACAGGGGGTCTAAGAGAATTGATCACAACTAGACATGGGATATATTTTAAAGTGTTGCTCTTAATATTCAAAACATTAATTTTATTTAATAAGTTACAGTATATGATACCACTATACAGGGAAGTTATTTGGCAAATACCTAGCTGACACCTAATACAAAAGAACACATTGCACACTAACCCTTTGCCTGATTCTTATCTGTTTAAGAAGCCATGGAAATTATCTTTTATTTAATTATTTTTCTCTTCTATTTCTACCCTGCCCCTCTCACCAACGGTGACTCAGGGAGGCTTCACTGAAGTGTTAGCAATTCTGTTTGTTGCATCAGAGGCCCTGTTCCCAATCTAAAACCCACTTGTACTTACCAAATCACAATTAAGGGAATTTCAGACTCCACTAGAAGATCGATACATCATATAGATGTATTCCTTAAGTGTAAGTCTAGCCACTCGAAGAACAACCAATTACAGCACAGCAGTATGATACAGCCTGTGCTTTCCTGTAGAAACCATTCACTAGGGGGCTCCATAACCAGTGCTAGGGGTGGGACATCGGGGCAAATATCGGCTACTGGATTTACCGGTTACCGGATGTTAAAAAACCGGATTGCCGGATCTGTGTACCGGTTTACCGGTAGCGGATTACCTCCCCACCCAGGGATCCCCTACCTTGCGCTCCGGGTGGCGGAGGCAGCGGCAGCGGTCCGACTCCGGCGGCTTCAGTGCTGGCTGTGGCTGCCGGCTTCAGCGCGACTAGGCCTTCCGGTGAACTTCCGGGTTTCCCCGGAAGGCCTAGTAGCGCTGAAGCTGGAAGCCACAGCCAGCGCTGGAGTCAGACCACCGCCGCCCGGAGCGCAAGGTAGGCGATCCCTGGTTGGGGAGGTAGGACTAGGTAGGGTGATCTGATCCCTGGGGTGGGGTGTGTGTTAAACCACCCCCCACCCCAGGGATCGTACCTGCTGTAATTGGTTGTTCTTCGAGTGGCTCCTCCCAGTCTCACAAATGGGTTTGTGCTTGCGTGCCCTTCTCTTACCGGCATATACCAAGCTCATATTCAAATTTTTCGTGACGTTCACACGCCCCCACACTATATGAGGTACCTTTCCACCTAAACCCAACAGTTCCTTCCAACCGCTTCGCTGCTTACTAGCATTTCTCCGAAGCTCATACTCTAGCAAAATGACTACTAAACATAGCTTTAAGACCTGCTTTTCCTGTAACAGGAAGATGACCACTAAGGCCCCGCATGGGCAATGTCTCCTCTGTCTGGGGTCTTCCCACAATCCAGAGGATTGCCATGAGTGCCTATTACTCAAGCCTAAGTCTCTCAGGGAAGGTGCCCTACGACTTCCAGCCTTGCTAAAGGAAATGGAGGACAAACAAAAGCGTAAGTCCCGGACGACTGATAAGCCGGTTCCCACTCCTCCGAGCGTTCCCAGTATTGGGGCACAAGAGACAGTGTCTGCGGCCACAACTCTGTCTGTCTCCGCTACCGTGGAGTCTCCTATACCTGGCCCCTCTGGGATACGAGGTACACACTCTCCCTCCCCTAAGAGGGCCAGACTTTTAGAGGACTTGGAGCCTGCTATTTTAGTAGATCGCTCCTTATTCCCCCCTTTCTCAGATGATGACTCTTTGATGTTCGGAGCTGGAACTATCTCCCCTCTCGCTCCCGTTTCTCCACTGACTATTATGTCACCTCTCTACACCGCTGATGAACATCCAGACGAACGTTTCACAGGCTCACCATTTCAACCTCCTACTATTCAGTGGTTTGCCTCCCCACAGCAGCAACCCACCTCACCTAGGGTCCAGCTGCCACCCGTTCCTTCTGCGGACCAGTCTTTCCTGTGGAATTTCTTCAGGGAACAGGAACACTCCAGAAGAGAAGACAACAAACTCATTGTCTCTTGTCTACAACAACTTATTAAAGCCACGGCGTCCAAGGCCTCAGCTACCTGTCCTTCGACACCCCCAAATGTCGGCGGTCCGACGTCGCCACCTCATCATCCTATTCCACCGACGTCGCCTGCTCGACCCCAGCTTCAGCCTCGACTCACGACGTCGAAGCCCACAACGTCGACAATCCAACACCATCGGATGTTGATGTCGACGTCGAACTGTCGACGTTGACAAAAGCAGCGGCTACCACAGCATCAACATCGTTCGCTGATGACGTAAAAAGGGCTTTTCTGCACCAACAACAATGCCAAAAGCGCAGAATTGAAAGGAGAAGGCTACTGAAGCCGTCTGCACTCCTTTCGCTCCCTCCTCCCGATCCGGAGCCTGTCTCTACCTTAGATCCTGTCCAGTCTCAGGATGTTAGTCCACCTCCTGAGACGCCGGAGCCTTTTGAATTGCACGACGTCGAGGGCTTGTCTCCTCCTCCTCCTCCTTCCGACGACGTACATGGCTCAACGTTGTCCCTGACGTCTGAAGATCACAAGGACTTTCAGTCTCTTGTCAAGAGATTTTTAAACACTTTGAAATTAGAGGCTGTCCCCATGTCTGAGCAGGACATGGACCCAGCTTTTGCTACCGTTGAACGTCCATCTCAGTCGAAGCTGACTTTCCCTCTCCTGAAAAGACTTGCTGTGGAAGCTGAAAGGATATGGGCTACTCCAGCTTCTATCCACCCTGTCTCTTCCACCTATAGCTCCTTTTATTTGTTCCCCCCTCAGCAGGGGTCTATTTTCTTTAAACATCCCCTCCCGAATTCGCTGGTCATTGCTACATCTGCCGAGAGGATGCAGAAGAATGCCCAAGACACCTCTCCAGCAGACAGGGATAATAGGCGGATTGACATTTTTGGCAGAAAAGCTTTTGCCTCCAGAACAATGCTGATGAGAACGGCCAATTACTCCACTGGTATGGCATCTTACCAGCATCATTTGTGGGATGAAGTCCAGCGACTGATCCCTCACCTTCCCAAGGACAAACAAAAAGTGTTGCACACTTTATGTGCAGATGGCTCTACAATTGCCCGCTTCCAGCTCCAGACTACGAGGCATTCGTCTGACACTGCTGCCAGAGGTGTGGCTAATGCCATAGTCACCAGGAGGTTTGCGTGGCTGTGGCGAACCAAACTGGAGTCCCATCATAAGTCCAGGATCGAGAACCTGCCCTTCGATCAAGCAGGCTTGTTTGCGAAGGATACAGACAAGGTCCTGGACAAAATACAAAAATCTAAGGCCACAGCTAGCAAGATGCGGATCTCCCAGAGGGAGGCTACTACCTTCCAACATTCCCGCCATTACCAGCAGCAGCAGCAATCGTACGTGAGACCTCAGAGACAAAATTACCCTCAGTCTCAGTCCTACCACAGGAGGTACTACCCCCCACAATTCCCTTACCAGGGGAAGTCTAGACCCCAGTACTCCTCCTATAAGCAAAAGGGAAATACTCACCAGCCGTTTCCACCTCCCCCTCAGAGACGTAGGTGACTGAGAGACGACACAACTTTGCCCTATCCTTTCACTACCATTCAACAAGTTGACTTTTCTGTTACTTTGTTTAATGCGCTCCCCGTTTGGGAGTCCATTACTTCTGACAAGTGTGTGGTTAATTTGATTTGTTTTGGTTATTCAGTTTCTTTTTCCACATTGCCCCCTCCTTGTAAACCTAGACCATCTGCACAGTTCTCTCGTTTGCATTCTGATGTATTGAATAAAGAGGTTCTGGAACTTTATCAAAAGGGTGTCATCGAATTGGTTCGCCCTGACGACATTCCAGGAGGGTTTTACTCTAACTATTTTGTTATAGATAAGAAGGGAGGTGGCCACCGTCCCATTTTGGATTTAAGGGCTCTTAATTCGTTTGTCAACTACCATAAATTTAAAATGTTAACTCTAGATTGCTTGTCTAATTTCCTGCATAGGAATGGTATGCAGTACTGTATCTCAAGGACGCTTATTTTCAGATCAGACTCCACCATAAGTGTAGGAGGCTTTTTAGATTCCTCCATGGTTCTCATCATTTCCAATTTTGTTCTCTACCCTTTGGCCTGTCATCTGCTCCCAGGGCTTTTACTAAAGTCATGGCACCAGTAATATAATTTCTCCAAAAGCAGGGGATAGTCATTTACCCCTACTTAGATGACTGGCTATTGGTAGCTGACTCCCCAGATTTCCTCTCCCAAAGTGTAAATTTCACTTTACGCCTGTGTTTTCTCCAAGGCTTGTCGGTTAATGTGCAGAAATCCACTCTCACACCCACCCAGAAGGTTTCCTATATTGGAGCGATCATAGATTCCATGGCAGGAATGCTGTTTACTCCTCTAGAGCATTTTCAGGATATCTCCTCTCTGATTAAGATTATTTCCATTCATAGATTGCAGCCTGCAAAAGTCTTTCAAAAGCTCCTAGGACTCATGGCATCTACCACTGCCACAACCCCTTTTACGAGGTTGCATATGCGACCCCTCCAACTGTGGTTTCTCAATCTGTTTAATCCTCTCGCTGACCCTCCCACCAATAAATTGCGTATTACAAGGTCTGTTTTGGATTCTCTTAGGTGTTGGTCTAGCAGAGATTTTGTGTTACAGGGTATGCCTTTCGATGCCCCTGTCCCAGTTAACATTCTGACAACTGATGCTTCCTCAACAGGATGGGGAGCGCACCTGGGGAGGATGGGGAGACCTCAGCATGACGGGGAGGTGGACTTGCTCACAGAAAAGGATCCACATAAATGCCTTAGAGACCATGGCTATCCTCTATGCATTGAGAGCATTTCGGCATCTTCTCCAGGGAATAGTCGTGACCATAACGACGGACAACATGTCAGCGGTCTGGTACATAAACAAACAGGGCAGTACCAGATCACCAGAACTTTGTCACCTATCCCTTCAAATTTGGCACTTTGCAAGACGCCACGGCATCTTCCTAATCGCCACTCATCTTGTGGGGTCACAGAATATGAGAGCGGATGTACTGAGCAGACTCACCCTAGACAACCACGAGTGGCAACTTCACCGAGTGTACACTTCCTTGACAGCTCGCTGGGGAATACCCACTGTGGATTTGTTTGCAACAGCAGACAACTCCAAATGCAGCCAATTCTGCTCCAGGGCTGCACACGACCCAGCCTCTATAAGGGACGCCTTCCTGGCCCCATGGGGACCTCATCTATGCTTTGCCTTCCCTCCGATCCCTCTTATACCAAAGATCCTCCACAAAATACGCACTCAGGGAGTCAATCTTATCCTAGTGACCCCAAAATGGACCAGACAACCCTGGTTCAGCGAGCTCCTCTCCCTGACACAAGCATCAGTCCCCTTCCCTCAGACTCACCTGCTCCTGTCTCTTTACCAAGGGCAAGTTCTACACCCGAACGCACGCTATCTGAACCTTTGGGCGTTCAGGGTCCAGACCCAGTAACCTCCCTTCTAGACAGGGTAACCCTTGTTCTAGATAGTGATATTAAACCATCCACCAAGAAATCGTATACCTCTAAATGGAAAAGGTTTTCCTTTTGGTTAACTGATAGACAGCTATCCTACGATCAACTCTCCCTGCCCTTGATCTTACAATACTTGTTACACTTGGCGGAGGGAGGTCTGGCCCTTTCATCTCTGAGAGTTCATCTCTCAGCCATAGCCAGACATGTTGTGCTAGACAATAATCAATCTTTATTTGCTCACCCTCTCGTCAAACGGTTCCTTAAAGGTCTGTCTAACCGTTTCCCCCCTCATAAGACCCCTATTTCACAATGGGACCTTACCCTAGTGCTTAATTTCCTTACGGGGGCACCGTTTGAACCATATCCAGATTCAGACCTCCTGCACTGGACTCTGAAAACATCTTTCCTGGTGGCTATCACCTCGCTCAGGCGAGTCAGCGAATTGGCGGCCATTTCCTCCAAACCTCCCTACTTACAGGTTTTCCCCGATAGGATTGAAATTTCCTCCCATCCATCCTTTATTCCCAAATGTGTTTCTTCTTTTCATCTATCCCAGAAGATAATTTTACCAGTGTTTTTCCTCCTCCACGTGACTCTAACACCTTCAGAACCGCCCACACCCTAGATGTAGAGAGGGCTGTCCTGGTTTACTTGAACAAAACACAATCCTGCAGGCGTTCTGACTTCCTGTTCATTTCCCCCTCCCTAAACAATCTGGGAAACAAGGTCTCTGCCCAAACTATTTCAAAATGGTTAGTCCAGGTGATTTCCTTAGCTTATCAGCATTCAGGGCTCTCTACCCCTCCTAATTTACAGGCCCATTCCTTAAGAGCCCTAGGAGCCTCCACAGCAGCCTTTGCTAATGTGTCTCCCCATATGCAGAGCGGCCACATGGGCATCTCCCCATACCTTTATAAAACACTATTCCTTGCACCTAGGTGATCAATCTCAGATGTCGGTGGGACTCTCTATCCTCAACTCTGTCCTCAACGTTAACTGACCTATGAATCTATTTAATTCACCAGGTACTTCTTTGCCTTGTTTTATACGATGAATGGTGTTTTTTCCTGTACTTATATAAGAATTGCTGGTTGCTTTTCATTTATTAAATATACATATGTTTATTGTTACGTCTGGTTGACCTTGCTTCATGCTTGAAAATTCCCCCACCGCCTGTCTCTAGGCTTAGTACGCTCCCATTTGTGAGAATGGGAGGAGCCACTCGAAGAAGAACAGAAGGTTGCTGCCTTGTAAACAAGGTTCTTCAAGTGGCTCCGACCATTCTCACAAATACCCACCCTTCCAGCCCTGCGTGGAATTTTCTTCTATGCCTTCAGGGTTGGAAGGAACTGTTGGGTTTAGGCGGGAAGGTACCTTATATAGTGTGGGGGCGTGTGAACGTCACGAAAAATTTGAATATGAGCTTGGTATATGCCGGTAAGAGAAGGGCGCGCAAGCGCAAACCCATTTGTGAGAATGGTCTGGAGCCATCTCGAAGAACCTTGTTTACAAGGTAGCAACCTTCTGTTCTTAAAACCAGAGTGTAATTGGTCCTTGCTGAGGGCAAGAAAGGGACTAATGGGAATGTGTGCTTTGGATCCACTGCATGCAAATGAGTTCGAGTGCCGTGTACAAAAAGGGGTGGCGTTAAGGGCTATAAAAAGGGGACCCTGCCCACTGTTCTGTGATGTCTCCTGGAGTACTTTGTATGACCTGGAGTGAAGCTTCTTCTGTGTTGTATCTGATTGTTGTTGAATCCTGCTGAACCGAGTCTCCTGGTGTACTTTGTATGAGCTGGAGTGAAACTTCTTAATTGTTCCTGTTGATCTTTAATAAAGAACTTGCTGTTTTGACATTGAAGAATACTTCATCTGATCCTTTCTGCCCAGGTGGTGTTAGAGGCATAAGGTCGCTGCTGAAATCTTTTGACCAGCTCATAACTATTAAAGTTCCTTCGTGCAACACTGTTAATGTTACCTGCGATCTAGAGACAATGGAAACTGTCAACAATTCATTTTACTGAAAAATTGTGAGCATACAGGGTATAATTGTTGCAGAGCCTCAAATACTCCAATATCTTACTGGTACATTTTTTGAACATACAAAACCCACTGGATGTATGATGAAAAAAATCAAATGTTGAAAGATTGACAACATCATATATAACCCTTAAATCAAAATAAATCAACTCTGATGTATTAAGTGTGAGTAATTACTTGGATTGTAAGTGACTCCACAATGCCTTTGAAGTAAAATTATCATCTGCATAAAAAAAACATATATGAAAACAAAAATGTTAACAGGTTGTCTCATCATAGTATGAGAATACTTGAAGAAAGAATAGGCTTTGTTTAGAGCATCACACTGGGTGTTTTTACACATACATTTCTTCTGCATGTTTGTGGTTACATCCTGAACTTTGTGTGTGTCTAAATCACTCACCCAGATCTTAAACATCTGGGTCTTTGAACTTCTGCATAGAACTTCTACCAGAAACCTTGTGTGTAAAAAGTTCTCCTGGTAAACTGCTTTGCTTCAGGTAGCTGTGGTTACTTGGTTTCCATGGCAGCCCCTCACGTCTACAGTTGTGGCTACTTTAGGCTGTCTCAGGGCAGTGTGCATGTGAAGAATGCATCCAGAACTTACTTGTTGACCTGTAAACCCAGAAGACTGAAAGACCAGCACTTTAAGGTGTGTGTAAAAGTGACCATCATGTGGTTTTTAAAAGAAATTGTATGTGTCTGGGGTATTTGGATCCCAATACTTTGGACATGCAGTAATTTCATTCTTGCATTGATGATGGTGGTTTTTACATGAGCAAGGCAACAGGGAGGGGGCGTGGCTGCTGTAGGTGGAATGAATAGGGTGCGTTTCAAACAGGTGGTTCCCAGCATGGCTACCCCAGGCATGGAGGCTGCCACCATACATTTGGCTGGCCCCACATGGAGCACTCAGGATTTCTTGTCAGTGCTCCATGCATGGCCATGAGTGGGTGCTCCATGGCTCACGGGAACACACATCTGGCTGCTCCACCTTCAGATACGTCGCCATGCGGAGTTTCATCTATCTGAAAACGCCCTATCATAGGTATCTAGCTGATTTCAATACCCTTCTAGTGATATTTTCCACTGGAAAAACAAACAAACCAAAACAACAACAGGTAGGATGATGGAATCCATGCAACACAATTGGCCTTATAGTCTGAGCACACCTGAAGAATGAAGTTGTACAGATTTGCTTAAAAAAACCCTATTTACGTTGTGCCTCCCTGAGGTCAGAAACTCCCCTTAATTCCTAGAAGGTTAAAAAGAAAATGAATTCATCCTCCAGATGTGTGACTGTCATCCACATTCCTCTATTCCTGTAGCTATTTATTTATTTGAATTTATATGCTGTCCTTCCCATAAAGCTCAGTGCAGCTCACAATCCATAAGAAAAAAAAAAAAATTCAACACACAATGAGCTCAATCCCATTCCCTGCTAAATCACTGCACAGCGATGTGCGTGCGCACTCTCGTGGAAACCACACGCACCGTCACTCTATGGCCCATTGTGCTGTCTGGAAACTGTACGCATACACACATTCTCTGCAGAGAATGGGATTGCGGCCAATAAAAACACATATCCCGCCCTCAAACTGCCTCCCTACTCTACAACCTTACCAAAAAAGCCCACCCAAGCTCTATTTATCCCTGCCTGCCAAACGCTCATTCAAATAGAAATGTTTTGCACTACCTCTGGAAGATGAATGAATGAATAAAATTTATTTACGGCTAGCTTTCGCCATTGCCTCAAAAAATACTCACACACAAACAAAACATAAAAAATATAAAATACATAACAATAACATTTAAACTTCAATGGACAAAAACAATTTGCCATTTATCAAAAATTCGATACTGATACAGCATCCTAATTTCTATGCCTTAATTGACATACTCTTGTCTCTACTTTACACCCTGCCTGATCAGGATAATTAACAATAAATATCACACTCTTCTACGGGCATTGCTACGGCAAAGCCTGATCCCTGTTCAGAAAAATAATAACAGCCTCCTGGTTATCACTAGTTCAAGCTCCCACAGCTACAACATTTTTAACAACCCACTTCAACTTTAACCAATTTGCCAGGATGACTAAACATACAACCCCATCCCCTTTAAGTTTCATATACCCTATTCTTAGTGGAACACATGCCTTGCTCTTCCACGGGGGTTGCTGCGGCAGAGCTTGGCCCCTGCTAAGGAGTATAATATCCTCCAGTTTAATACTGATTCATACCCCTAGATCTACTTCGTTTTGGCCCATATACTCTAACTTTAACCAATTCACCATAACGTCCAAGTATATAGCCTTATCCCTTTCAAGTTTCACATATCCTGATCTTATCCGCCAATTGGATATAAGTAGCCACCGCCTTACGCTCAATCTCTTTGGAAAGTTTCAATATATATTCGATTTTATGATCCAAATCAAGATACTCCTTCCCAAGGAATAATGGGGTAATCCATGTTTCCCTTATTGCTTCATATAACGGGCACTTAAATAAAATATGTTCAATTGTTTCCATTTCTCCCACCTGACAAATACAATTACGCCATTCATTGGAAAGAACCTTGTACCGAGCTTGAGTCACGACAGTCTCAATGAGTTGGCATCGCATTCTAGTAAAATTCCTGTGGAGATGTCATGCGCTCAGTACATCTAAGTAACCTTCAAAGCCAAAAGATTCCTTCACCCGGCTAAACCAGGGCGCTGCCTTCCATCCGCCAAGGCCGCCACATCCTCTTGCCTACCTATATCTAAGATTCTCTCTGTTATTTGCCCTCTTTGCTGTGCCGGCGACGCCTCTGGAAGATGCTCTGGCTCAAATGAGCCTCCTTGGGGAGTTCTATAAAATGGGGGCAGCAACGCCCTCCTGCGCATCCTGCCCCATGGACGAGGGTAACAGATGGAACCTGCAGGAGGGTGCCCCCGATCAATCATAGGGGCTGCAAAGGGGCATGGTAGGATAGGTGATCTTTCATATATGTGGGACCCAAACAGTTTAGGGCTTTAAAGGTCAAAACAAGCTATAATGAAAAAGAATGTAATACTATTCTCACAAGGCCTGAGCCTGTGAGGGGCTCTGCACCTCTTAATGTCCTTTGAGTAGCCTTACTAAAGCTGCCTCAGTTCTCAAATAACACTACTGAGAGCTCTCAATGTCTTGTGGTCTTGCTGAAAATCTTTCAGGACTGGGTCCCTAATTATGAATCGTTCATAATGATAATAATGATGATAGTAAGTTACACAGGAAATTCTAAACCAAGCGTTAGAAAATTAAAACAGTGGTTGTTTATAAATGGAGGATAGCCTGGAGGAGTCCTGTGTTTGGTCCAGGTAGCCCCCAGTCTGGGGGTTTCACGTGGCAAATCCAGTATACCGGCAGGTGCCATGCTCCGCCACCCCTAACTCATGAGACCTAGCTGTGGGGAATTCTAGATCTAGGAAGCTCCCTCTGCAGCTTGCTTCCTGGTTCCCCCACTCTCCCTCTCCTGCCTCCTTTTGGAAGTGTTTTTGAGCACTCCAAAGCGAAACTAAAGAGTAGAAGCCTTGGGGAAAGCATGAGCAGCTCTGACCACTAGGATCTCTCCAGGTGCTTTGTCTGCACAGACGCTGCACGCACCCTAAATAGATGGAGGTGGACACGTGGGCAAACATTGGCCCAGATTGGTCCACATGGTGGGTCTGCAATGCCCCAGTCCTATGCTGCAAGCGGAGGCTCCGTGGTGCATGAGAGCGCGCATCTCGCAGTCACCTAATAAACAGGCAGCGAACACAGGCTGACCACCCTCATGGTGTGAGCTATTGTCTCATTTATAAACACCCACTGTTCCTGTTTTGCCCTTGGGGAAAAGAGAGGAAGAAAAGAATTAATGGAGTAATTACATAATTCTTTGAGTTTCACGTTCAAAATTTTAGATCAAGAAACATAAATTGCTATTGATTTGACAGAGAGAACTTTTCTGCTGGTCCCCACTACTACATTTGTGCTGTGGCAGAATAAAGGCATTGGTTTGAAATGGCAGCATTAGCCTGGAATGCTCAAACTTCTTTAGGAGTAACAATGCTGATTTGTAGATGTTACATTGGCGCACAATAGAACACCTAATTGTGTTAGGTCTATTTTTTTCAACATACCAGGCAGATGACCTTAGGAGATTCAACGAGATCACATTCCTCTACCAAAAAAACCTATAGCAATAAGACAGGTTTTTTGCGAAGTTCTATTTAAGGATACTTTCACACTTCACAATTTAAAACGCTCACAAAGGCACCAAACATTTTTTTTACCACAGATTGATCTGTGACATGCAAACACTTCTACAACACATAAATCAACTGTCTCCTATGGAAGACATTTCCAGGATAATATTCACTACGTTGATTTACCCATGCGGGAAAAGCATTCACGCGTCACAAATGAACCTGTGGTGAATTACCACATAGCACTTTCTGTGGATATCTGTGGCTTTAACCACTTGAAAATGACTACACTTGAAAATACCTGTATTCTAATAGTGTGTGGAAACTTTTGACTTGGTGTATCAAAAACTATTTAAATATTTACCATTTTAGAACTGCCAGACATTAATAATTAGCTACTGAATGGTAAGTAATTTTTACACAAACTTGTTACTCTTTTCCAAATTATCCTAATACAGAATGAAAAATATCACATGCAGTTTGCAAACCGAGTGTAGGCTAGCTACATAGCTGCTACTGTAATCAATGTGAATCACAAGCTAACTCAGCACACTGCTCTCTAACTGAATTCTGAGCTAACATTTCCAGAGGTCCACGTGTTAGCTCTACCTCGATCAGGCTCCCGGTCAGTTCGCGGCTTGAAAAGAATGCGCGGCACCGTATCAGGTACGCGATTGCCAGCTGCGTCACGTGTACTCTCTCCTCGCGGGGGTTTTGAAACCCCGCGCGAGCGCACAGCATGATCGTCTAAAAGCGGCCTAAAAGAGGCCAAAGAGTTCCTGTTTTCTTGTACAGAAATTCACACGCTGTGTTCAGGTAGTTTCCAAAAAGCAGGTAGTTCTACAAGCTATAACCTGGTACTACTCAAAAAGGGGGAAAAGACAGGGTGAACTTTGTGTTTCTTACCCAAACAGTTTGTTAATGCTACTATGCACTTTGTTTATGGCTAAAATGCAAAAAAAAACAACCTATGCACTTGAGTTTGAACTACAGTTCCTGAGGTTTTGTGGGCTATCAAGTTATTTTATTAATAATGCAAAATGCCACCAATAGGAAGATGGAACTCCTTCAGAGAGATCTGGAATTTAACATAAGACTGACATTTCTGTAGACAGAACTCATCTTTTTTTATCTATAACGCAGTCAGTAAGTGACAAAGTACTTCAAGTATTTTTTCCATCTAATACTATCTGTTTTGTGGAGATAAATACCTCACGGAGATGCAGGGAAGAGGGATGACCTTGTTGGTAGTCGTAGCTGGACTGGCAGAATTAAAATGGTCAATCTTGAAGTATCTTGCCACCTATTACTCTCTGTGCAAAGCCACAAACCTCAACAGCTGTTGTGTGAACTTCAGCGCATAGCATCGTTTACAGATAAATTACGTTAATGTCAGAATCTGGGCATTCTAAAACAGGGTGCATGTGACAATGCGGGTACTAATCCAGTAGGAGCTAGGCTGAAACAATATAAACCTACAAGACATCCATCAGATAATAGCAGCTCAGACACACGCTTAATTCCAAATAGAGTCAAGTCACTGACCTAGGAAGCAAAATTTCCATATGCCACTGAGGATCATCCCATCTTCTTTTATCCTACACTGCATACCTAAAAGCTAAATTGAACTTTCTGCCACTGAATGCAAGTCAGAGATGCAAGCAAAACATTTGTCTCTTCTGGCAGAGAAAATATGAGCTATAGAATCTGACACTTTTCTTACATAATGCCAAGCCCCTGGACAGTAAAATACAAAGATCCAAGGTACTTTTTATCCATCAGAGCTTGATTCTGACCTACTTTGTGATATTTGACATAATGGAATTGATTACATCATTTCCTTTTTTTTACTGAAAACATCATGAAAATCAAATATAGATTCTGAATTCAGTTATTCATATTAAACACAGCTCTTTCTTACTATACATGCTCACATTTTTAAATCAGACAATATATAATCAAAACAATTCCCTCTCAGCCCCCCATAGCACAGCAAATTACAAACTTCCAAAGATAAGAAATAAATGACGCATCGGTGTTGAAGCCCCGTATTTTATTCACTAGAGAGAGCATTTTCAGAGTAGCCTCCGAGTAGTACACAGAATGAGGAATATGCATTGGCTTTTTCTTAACCACATCAACAGACAGAGGCAGGGGTTGAACTGAGGTTATGTTTAATCTGCAGCAGCGCTGCAGGAGTTCGCTTTTTTTATCGAGGCACCCAATTATTTATAGTTTACCCAGAAATTGGGAAGAAGAAAACATGCAACAAATAATGACACTGAAAATAAAGGCATGAACATCTCTATGCATAACCCTACTTGGCATTTTTAAAAAACTTTACCCGAGACACTGAATTCAAAATCCAGCTCCTGAAAAGAGCAAGTGCACACGTATAAAGGAAAAGACAAAACAATTTATATAAACAACCATATAACAAAGGCAAAACTAAATCAAAATATTCTGTGCAGTGCCCATGAAGCTCCCACCCCTATTTATTTTGCTCTTGTACATCTTCAGAGGCAAAAATAAATAAATTCCAGCTTTCATGTTTTTTAGGTCACATTTGCACAGCCAAAATCAATCATAAGCAATTTTTTAAATGGAATACCAGGAGGACAGCCTCGCATATCAAAGTTATACAACATCCTGAGAGACAGCTGCAAAGATGACAGACCTAAGGTGCTTTTAAATGAGATGCTACCACGTATGACCACGCAGGAGCCACTCCATCGTATGGTGGCCACTGACACATCGCCAGAAAAGACAAACATTTGCATGAAATTTACATATGCTATTATACTAATTTATGTAAATTTGTGGTGCAGAGGGCAGAGCCAACCCAACGGTTCAGCCAGTGGTGTTAACCCAGCAGCAAAGGGTTCTCCGAGTTAACATTGGAGGGAGTTTTCATTAGATAACCCTGTGAACTCCTTGCTGCTGTGAGAAACCCTGCCACTGGGGGATAGAGAGCCCTCTTACTAGGGTCCCATCCAATGTCTCTCTCCCACTAGTTCCATTTCTCTCTAGCAGAGTAAATCAATAGAGCCCAGGCTCACTGTGACGACAAACTAAGTGTCACATCAAGCTGGTAAAAACTACCAGTGATTCTCTACCATGTTTCTTGGAGGGACGGATCATTAAAAAATTAGGCAATTAAGGACTCATCTAATGCAGACCTTTCTCGTTGCTCTGTTTTTAGGCCTACACATCTGCCTCTGATTTACATAGCCAGCAGATGTACTTTTTATTCCTACCCTCCTCTGAATGTCAAGGTGGAAAAGAGCAAGCGTAATCAGACAGGAACCAAGTCCTGGACTCTTAGTGCCTACAAACTGTCCAATTTCTTAGATCTTATTGCAAACGAAGAGCAAATCCCCTTTTGCAGCTATGTGCACACACTACTTTGTGAACCTTAAAAATCCCAGTTCAACTGAAATCTTTGGAAAGAAAGTAAAGAAACAGCAATAATAAAACTGTTTGCATCATGTGGTGCCGGGCTTGCTCTTCCTTGCATTCTCCTTACATGACAGTTTCCACAATCATTTAAGAAATTAGAAACCGACACAGACCTGCTATTTAAGCACACTGTAAGGACCAAGGGGCCCGAAGCCCCGCCCCCAGGCACCCCGCGGCAACCCGCAGCTCCGGCGGGGGCCCCCGCCCCGCCAGCCGCACCCCCAAGCAACCTCGCCACAGACCCAGGCAGGGACCAACCTGCAGCCTCCCCAGCTGAGCTTCCTGACAGGCCGCCGTCTGTCAGGCCACAGGGAGACACGCCGCCGCGCCGCGGCCAGGCCCCAGGGGGCGGGGCCAAACAGAACTCCCCACCGGAAGTAACCCAGCCCCCGCCATTACGCTGCTCAGCGCGGCTCCAGCAACACCCCCAGCAGGGGGATAAAAGCCCGATGCAGGGCTAGCCACACTGCTGGGGATCGAGCCTTGTGCCCGTGAGACTGGCCCCCTCCTCTCTTTTGTGCGTGGTATTTGGACCTTGTGGCTGACGGAGAAAGGAGTGTGTCTGAGCAGAGTGAGTGCAGTGTGCGTGGGCGAGTGGTGGCTAAGGCGAACTTGGAGGTAAGGGTGCAGTCCTTCTGGGGTCAGGGGAGCACTATCGCCTGGGTCCCTTCCTGGTACGTGAGCCCTATCCAACCTTCCTTCCCCCCCAGGGCGGTTGCACCCCCGTTCCCCACCAACCTCACCCTCCTTTTCCCGTCCCTTCCCCTGTTCCCTCCTGCTCCCCGTGTGTGTGTGGCGAACGCAGCAATTGAGGCATGCGACACCCAGATGCCCTATGATGAGCCAGGCTGGGGACTACTTATCCTGTTAGCCCTATTCCACCCTGAGGGCGTGTTTTTCCCACGGTGCCTCGCTGCGTTCCTAGCTAAAGTGCGTGTGGGTCCACCCTCCGGCTCTCCCATCCTCCGTGTACCCCCTCCATTCCCCCCAAAATTCCCCTATAACCCCACACACACACACACACACACAAATGGAGTGGTTAAAACTCCTACATCTGCTAGTTCCTCCTAATTCTCTGTTGGGGAATTTCATTCCCAGTTTTAGGGTGCAATCCTGTCCTCATCGAAGTCAATGGCTCAGCTCCCATTGACTAGCAGGTGAGGATCATACCCTGTAAGTGCTCATCCAGAATGAACCAAAACCATAATGCAACACAAACATGCAATGGCCACTGAAGATGGTACATCTCCAGCCAGGCAGCTTCCTTATAGCCTCCCTGCAACTTCCTTATAGCATTAGCTCCATTTCTTCCCCTTACAGCATTATAAATTTTGTTCAGAAATCAATTGAAATCAATTTTCCTTGACATGGAGGAGGATTAGACCGTCCCATTTTCCAAAGGACACTCACAAGTCACGACTCCTGCTGTAAGTCCCTCTATCCCCCAGGTATAGTCCCTAATAGTCCCAGCGTTTTCCTTAGCCCTGCAAGCAAGCATCTTGCCCTGAGTGGCAAGAATTATTAGTAACTAATCTTTGTATCACAGAATTGTAGTCAGGGACCCATGTTCACTGTGTTTTTCCCATTGGCAGCAAATGGGGAAACACAGTGAACTGTACAACATGGGTCCCTGATTGTAGATTTGGGGACCTCATCCTTGGGTGTCATTGGGGCTGCTGGGGCACCACCACCTCCTCCTCCTGCCTTCACCCACAGTCAGAAGACTCATACCTAATCTTGTTGATGCTAAATGCAGGTAACTCTGCTGCTGGGCTACTCAGTCTCTCTCTCTCTCTCTCTCTCTCTCTCTCTCTCTCTCTCTCTCACACAGTTTGAGGGGGAGCCAGGATGTGGGCAGCCGCGCTGGGCTGGGATCTTGGCTCCAGTCTCCAGCTCGTAGGCCGCAACGGGGAAGGAACACAAGTCCGCTGCTGCTGCAGATAAGGATGCAGCCTATAAGGATGATCTGTGGCTAGAGTATGTGAAAGAACGTGGGAAATATAAACATCTACTTCAATCTAAAAAAGTTAGATATTCAGTCATGACCTGGGCTAGATTACAGGTAGCAGCCAATACGAAAGATACTAGGCAATTTTGAATGATAATCAACTCCACATTGAGAGTTACAACTGGGAATGTAACGCCATTGATAGAAGAGGAGACTTGGACCGATTTCTTTACAAAACTGTATGGTCGAGATCAAAATGAGTCAGAAGATGCAATTATTTTAGAGAATTTAGGGCAGTTCGCTAATGAGACTTCTTTTGATCCCCAGGTAAATGAGGAAGAGAGAGTTAGGATAATTAGATCGCTTAACTGTAACAAAGCTCCAGGCTATGATTATCTGATTGCTGAAGCTCTACAAACTAGTGAAGCTTGGTGGGCCCTGTTATTGACTGTTTTTTTTTACTTTGGTCAACAGGTCTAAGAGGGTTCCTGAAGCTTGGGGCTTGAGTATATTAACCCCTATATTTAAGAAGGGCTCACCTAGAGATCCGTCCTGTTATCGGCCCATAAGTCTGCTACCAATTCTAGGAAAGGTATATACCAAGATGTTGTTGGGACACCTAGAGAGACGGGCATATGAACATGCATTAGTCCCGGATGAGCAGGGAGGGTTTCATAGGAACAGGTCCATGATGGATAACTGCTTTATTTTGTCACATCTCATAGCGAAATACACTAAGATAAGGGCTAGGAAACTTTTCCTAGGTTTCATCGATTTAAGGAAAGCTTTTGACTTAGTCCCGAGGGGAAAATTATGGAATAAACTACGCCAACTTGGTATCAATAAGGAATTACTATCACTGTTAATCCAGGTCCACCATGGGAATGTGGTGAGAGTCAGATTGGGTCCACAAGGAAGGTTGTCAAAACCGATACCAGTACAGAAGGGGGTCTGACAAGGCTGTGTGCTTGCTCCCCTACTTTTTAATATCTTTATAGGTGATCTCATTCCTGCTTTAATGTGTAAGATTAGCCATTTGCCCAAGGTTAGGAATAGGTTAGTTCCTGCACTGCATGCAGATGATATACTATTGCTTTCCCAAACAAGAGGGGGTATGTTAAACCAACTGCGGAACTTGATAGTATACTGCAAATCTAATGAATTAACTATCAATTTAGACAAGTCCCAAATAATGGTTATGGGAGGAAGAGCCCGCAAATACCCATGGAAAATAAATGATAGTGAATTTACACAGACGGACTCCTATGGTTACCTAGGAGTTACCTTTAGTAGGAATGGGTTATGGAGTAGACACAAGAAACAAATCATGCTGAAAGCCTCAGTAGAGGCTAAGGGAATTTTAAGGTTGGCAGCTGGATCTATGCAGGTTAAGATCTCTTCCATTCTAAATGTGTTTAAGGTCAAGATTCAATCTATGTTGGTTTATGGAGCAGCAATAATTCCCCTGGAGAAATGCAGCAAGCTCGAGGCTGTTCAGAATAGGTTCTTAAGGAATCTGTTAAGAGTGTCTCAGGGCACCCCAGGCGCTGCATTAAGGGAAGAAACAGGCACTCTATCTATTGCCTGTATTAGTAAGCAGTATTATCTTTGATTTTGGAATAAGTTGTGTGATCAGGAGGAGCAGACCTTGATACATCAGTGTTTATTGGAGGAATTAACCTATGATGGGGCTTGGCAATCTCCGTGGATCTCCCATGTAGCCGCATGCCTAAGGAGTCTGGGATTCTCCTTTTCTGGTCTCTGGGGGGGAAATGTTAATCAGCGGGAATCAATGATCTCTAGTAGGGTAGCAGATATAGCCTATCAGGAGGACATGGCAGTAGCTTCTACATGGAGAGTGGCGCCATGGTACTCTCAAATAACGACTACTCATAAGTTTGAGGTATATTTGGATAAGCTCTGAGAACCGCCTTTGCACAGGAGCTATAGTCTTCTGCGCTTTCAAATGTTTACCTCGGTGGTTACATTAGGGCGCTATCAAGGCCAACCTTATGATGAGCGTGTCTGTCCTTGTAACAATAAGGAAATAGAAGACTTAACGCATATATTACTCCACTGTGCATTTTATGAAGAAATAAGAGAGGTATGGCTCAAAGCACTTTGGGTAGGGTTAGAGTACCTTACACCTAATCAAAAAATTATACGCCTGTTAACAACCAATGTTGAGGAAGAGATGAGATCAATAGCAACTTTTATTCACTTGACTAATAGAAAAGTAGATGCCCTAGGAGGAACTGGTTGTCTGTAATAGGAACTGGACACATGGTGGAATTGAACCATAGAGATTCTCCCTGAATGGCTATGTTAAAATTTATACTTGAGTGTCTGTTTTTATTTAAGGCTGGCTACACAGTTTACTACGTTATGTACCAGATTTTATGCTTTATGTGTTTAAATTTATTTAATGTTGTTATGTTATGTGTTGCTATATTTGTTATATTATGCCTTATTGTTTTTGTTGTTTGTTATTATCTGGTGACAGTGAAAACCAGTGCCAAAAATAAAAGTATCTATCTATCAGTCTCTCTCTCTCACGGTTTGAGAGTGAGACAGGGAGCCGGGACGTGGGCAGCCGAGCCGGGCTGGGATCTTGGCTCCAGCCTCCAGCTCGTAGGCCGCAGCGGGGAAGGAACACAAGTCCGCTGCTGCTGCCTCCAGCCATGCACTGCCTCAGCTGACTCTGCTCACAGCTACTTCTAATGCGCATGCATTTACCACTGCTGCACGCCAAAAAAACCTGCCAGCTGGGCGCAACTACACTCTCTGCACTTCCAACCATGGGGTCCATGGGCAGAAGTGCAGAGAACACAGCTGTGGTCAGTCAGCGGTGGGAGAAGGGAAAATTCCAGACAGCTGTATGGTCCGGTTCCTCTCTCCCACCACAAGCTGTCTGAAATACCAGGCTGTCCGGGCCAAATTCAGACCTATGGCCGCCCTACTCATCTGACTGCCCATTTGAAGGTGGTGTGGGAGGATGTGTGCTTCCGTGAGCCACACGGCACCCATTCATGGCCACTAATGGCACACAGCCAAGAAATCAGGAGCGTGACATGCAGGGCAAGCCAAAAAAGTGAATGGCAATGGGCACCCATGCATCCCCTACCCGTATGAACTGGGGTGACAACCCATGCCAGCAGACAGGACCCCGCTCATACGCACTGTGGGCAGGGGACACAGGCTTTGCAAGTCACAGGAACTGGCCACAAGCACTGGGGAGCCTGGTTCTCCAGCATTCATGCCCAGGACATGTCAATTTCAAAAGGCCAGCCCGGAGCGCTTCCCTCTTCCCCATGGTCCATGGTAAGGGAGTGCAAGGAAGCTGCCCATCAGAATCCCTCCCTATGCACTCTACCTTAGTGCCACTCAGTGGCCACAAACCCTCCCCCAATCACCATGCTCCTTTAAAAATACCCTTAGACAACTGTCTAGAATAAGCTAAGGTTTTAGGCATCACAAAAGCCCCAAGTACAGTACACACAAGGAAAAATGTTGCCATTGCACTTCCAGTACTTTTGGTTTAGCCAATGACCTACAAGCTGTGAGAAGGAAAGTATTAACTATACACAAAAATATTTTGTGACATTGTATGGAGTCTGCATTTGGGTACTGCCTGCACTAAACGTACCAAATAACTATCCATATGTTACTGCCATCAGTTGAAAAAGGTGAAACGTCATGGAGAATTCCTCTCCCATACACTTCAGAGTAACACTTATGACAGATGAATTTGAGGGCCTAAAAACATTACCAGATTATATTTTGTAAATTTATTTTATTAATTAGAATGAGTTGCTTTAAGCTCACATTTCCAAAATTAAGTTCCAAAATATTTGGATCCATTTCTAGTAGTTGTAGGACTTTCCACCAGTCAGAAGGAAGTGTTTAAATTTAGTGTATACTGTGAAAGCGGATATGAACTAAATGATTTCCAGCTCCATCAGTTACTTTTTCAACATCCAAACCTGTAGTGGAGAAACCCTGCCCCAAAAGCCAAATATGGCCAAGGGTTAGCTTTTATTTGACCCCCCATATCCAGCACTTATTTTCAAGGGGAAAGCAGCAGAGATGAGGGTGTGTACTCAAGAGTAGGGGCTGGAACTGCAGGCCAAGTCCACAGTCCAGAACCTTCCCTACTCTGAGCACTCACTCAGCCACTCTTTCCCGCATCTCTTTACCATACCCATATGATTCTGCCATCCACATCCTGGAGCTCCTTACCCATGACAATTGTGCCTAAAAGTGCTAACTGTCACATCCCCTTTCACTTGAAGAGGATGCACACCATGATATTTAAGGCTAGAGTAAAACATGTTAGAATAACCCAGCACGTACTAAAAATTCAGTGTAAACAAGGCAGGGAGTGTAGATTTCTAATACAGGCTATGCTCATACCTCCTAGCAGTCCATATTTAGGAGGAACAGTTCCCCTTTTGGGCACTGAATCCCACTGACCTCCTTTCAGGAGAGAGAATCTTTCTGGCCTCAGGCAGGCACCTCTTTCCTGGTTGTCCCTCAAGAAAAACACTTGAAAGACGATGAAATGACAAGGAACTAAGGCTACATTCACACCTTACGGCGGCACGGCAGCGGTACTCCCGTGAGAGGATGTGGCGGATGCTGTCACAACTTCCGGTGTGAACAGGGTTTTGCCACAACAATACTCATGAATGACGGGGCTGGATTTTGAGCCCTGTCATTTGCGAGTATTATTGTGGAGAACCGCGTTTGCACCAGATGTTGTGACTGCGTCCGCCTCCTTCCCCCGCTGTGCCTTCTCCTCGCAGGAGTGGCAGTGCCACGCTGGCATAAGGTGTGAATGTGGTATAAGGCTGCTTGCCCACATTCCAATTTTCATGGGTCAGTCCCATGTGGAATTAGCAATAACAATAAGATTCCTGATGGGCTGCATGCCCACATTTTCTCTCCCACCCCCCACCCACCCCACGTGAAGTCTCATGACCTTAAAAGGATCCATGCACACGTCATAATTTTCATGTTATTTAAATTCACCCCATGCACAAGTTCCCATCTTACATAATACAGAACTTATGTTAATGTCAGAGCTGGATTTCACTACCTTGACTTCCATGATGGAAATCACAGAAATTTCAATGTAGAATGAGAAAAGATGCATGTGCACATTACACAATCTCATGCAAGACAGAAAATAACGTGAAATTGTGTAACATGGGCAAGCAATTATCAGCAGGAGAGATTCTGTCCCTCTTGGAATTTTGGGGTGGGTGCATGTGAGTACATAACTGCATGAGGGGGTGGAACCTATTGGCAGAGGGGCGGAGCTTGTCCCTCCAGCTGCCTGAAATGTTGAACGCTTTGCTGGTAAAGTTCAAACCTAATGAGGGTCGTCAGCTGTAACTATTCCAGGTAGTACATGTTAAAATATCCTCTGTCTTTAGAGTTTTAGCATGTTAGAATAATTAGCTAGCACACCTTTAATTCCTAATCACAAACCTCAGGTATTAACTAAATTCAAGCAAGGGATGCATCTCCCCATTGCATGAGACACTTCACAAGAGTGGCTCACTTATTAGCTTTTATCTTCTCAAAACAAATTCTGTCCCCAGTAACATACATGCAACAACTAGAGCTTAAATGAGTAATGAATTTATTACCTGTGAGTAACAGCCGATTTTTCAGGTAGCGCTTCAAGTACCTGACCCTATACCTGCAATGGGAACAAGTACACGCCTACCTGTTTTGGATTGAAAGTGTGTGTGTGTATGTGTAAAAATGCCCCCTAACTTTTTATTTTATGAAAAATTATTTTATTTCTTATTTAGACAGGCATTACATTGACAAGCTTTCATTGGAGGACCAAGTAACATAGTACTTGTCTGACATCTTGAATATTGCCACTTTTAATGTAGAAAGATAATACAAGAAAAAAGAAAACCCTCCCATTCTACCCCCACCTCTCAAACCCTATGCACATGGACTTATTGTACAAGCAGTGTACTAATTATTCTTTGGTTGTTTTCACACAGATGCCCCACCCCCCACACACATGTGCACGGGGGGGGGGCACCTGTGCGAAGGCTGCAGTAGGTGCGAGGGGAATCAGTGGGTGCCCATGGGAAAGGCATGAGCGGTGGCTCCTGCACTCCACCCACCTCCACCCATCACCCACGCACGGAGCAATGGGGGCCAATTCCCAATGCTCTGTGCGTGGAGATGGGAGGAGGTGAGTGGGGGTCCATGGGAATGCACCCACCCCCACCCCAATGGACACCTGTGCCCATTAGAAAAGGGCCTTTGTGACACTTGCATGGTATAGACTGAACCATATAGTCAGTCAGTTTATGTTAATCGTTGACCTTTAAACAATGTCTTTCTCAAGAAGATAGTGTACTTTCCTGTCTGGTCTTTTATATTTGTTGAAGAAAGTCCCATTCTGGAGACCACGTGGTAAGGAAGTCTTGCAGCTTGTGATGGAAATTTGCTCTCAGCTTCTCCATTGAGAGAATGAACCAAACCCTGTTTATCCAGGCACTGTGTGTCAAGCCAGGCGCGTTCTTCCAGTTTCTCATAAGTACATTGAGACCGGCGTGTATCAACATCACAATGGTATCCTTATGATGTTTCAGCAAACATATCTTAGGATAAACCCCAAACAACGTGATTTCTGGGGTGAAGGGAATGGCACAGCCCATTATAGTACTGATGTGGTTGTGGACCATTTTCCAGAACTTATTTACTTTAACACAGCTCCAACTGCAGTGGAGCAGAGATCCCTTTTCACCACAACCATGCCAGCACTTTGAGGAAGGAATATTATTACATTTGGCCGGAAGTGGCGTTTTGTAAAATCCAATTTAGTTTTACTTGAGGCTCTCTGACTTCAAGTGAACTAACTGATTTAAACATTTGCAGCTTGAGCATCTCAATTTGCTCCTTGGACCAGGCAGATCCCAGTACTTACAATCATTTTTGAATGTATTTTGGAGTTTCTGAGTACCATGCACTCACTGGGGCCTGATATATCTAAGAAATCATTCCCTTATGGGATCCAGGTCCTAGAACTGTCACTTCCAGAGGCTGTGCAGGTAATAAATATTCCTTTTGAGTTTCAGGGGAATCAACTGTATGCTTTAATTGAAAATACTCCATAAAGCTCACTAGACTCTGGAGCAGGCTTTCCAGATCTGCCAGTGATATGAATGCTTCTCCCTGTACAGTTGTTGTATCTTAAAGATTTACTTATTAGACAATCATAGAGTTTAGGCATGCCGAATGGGTGTTCTTTTATTTTGTCTTTGATACCTGACCGGGGGGAGAGTTTATTTTTAAGCCAACTTTCTTTTTGCTCCTTTGCCGGCTTTGCCAAGCAGCCTTGGCGAAAGGATGCTGATTCTGTAGGGTGCTTACAATTTTTTTTTTGCCCAATAAAATATGATCTCTAAATTCTCCAATATTAAGTGTGTCCCTTTCTATATTGATCCAAGACACATCTTTGTCAGCTGCTAGCCAATGTCATACTCCTCTCAGTACTGCTGCTTCATAGTAGTGGTAAATGTCAGGGCACCCAAAGCCTCCTTCTGTTGGATGTTTATAGAATACTTTTTTTACTAATACGTGGAGTTTTGCCCTTTCAGATAAACCTGAGCAGACTCCTCTCCAGTGTACAAAAATAGGATTTCGGTATGTCTATAGGCAACACTAAGTGTACAGAATCTTTGACAGTACCATCATCTTTAGCAAATTTATTTTGCCTAACCAGAATGTTGCAAATCTGTACCATGTTTCTTCTAAAAAATATCCAAAAAGTAGGTTATTTTGAAAGCTTTCAGCAGAGTTAGAGCAATCCTCTCTCTCTCTACCTGTTTTGGGGCATAGAGTGATTGTAGCAGAGTTAAGAGAGTCTGGCATAGCTGCGACTTGAAGTATGTAATTTAAAGCATTATTAAGAGGGGGAAAATATTATAAAAAGGTTTGATAATATTTTGAGGGTAACCCATCAGGGCCAGGGGCCTTATTTTGGGGGAGATTTTAAATCACTTTTTTCATCTCTTCTTCTGAGAACTGAGGCATTTAAATATCTATTTTGTTCAATATTTAATTGGGGAATTTTATATTTATTCAAAAATTCCCATTACCTTACATATCTTCAATTATTGGAATTGCATAATTTTTCTATTTTTTACCAGGTTGGCTAAAAATCTGTCAGCTTCGATTTTCTCATAATAAAGGCATCTGATTTTTCTCAACTGCTTAGCTGTGTTAATTTCTAAAGTGTTCATCTCATTTCCTTGTTTACCTCTTTACTAGGGGTTTGTTTTGGGATATTTCCGCTCGTATTACTCTTTAGCTCTGTGTAAATGTGCCACCTGTGAAATAAATACACCTCTGATAACAGCTTCTGAGGCCTCCCATACAGTGTGTGGGGAAATATCCTGCACAGAGTTAGCTTTGAAGTATTCTACCAGTTCATCGTTAACAGTTTCCTTGACTACCTTTTGTTTGAATAACTGACTGTCCAGTGTCCAAGAGCCCTTAATTAGGTATTTAGGATCCCCTGCTGGTACCCCCAACTTCAGCATAATTGTCTGATACAACAGTAGGGAGGATTTTACAGTCTAAACACCTAGCAATTGTTTCCTTGTTTATTAATATATAGTCAATTCATGAGAACGACATATTAAGGGGTGAGTACAACTTATAGTCTCTTTGTGAAGGGTAAAAAAACCTCCAAATGTCAATCCAGCCCTTAATAAAAGAAGTTACCTATTAAGTTTTTTGAGTGCCCTTTCTGGGCTGTACCCGATTTGTCCTTGGCTGCCATTACACAGGTTTCTTTTTAATTTATTTTTTTATTTATATAAAATTTGTATCCTGCCCCTCCTGCCCACAGGGCAGCCTGGGGCAGTGAACAACTATAAAAACAACAAAACATTTAAAACAATTAAAAATTCCATATTATGCAGGGGAAAACAAAACACTCCCTCCCCCCCCAAACCCACCCACCAAACCCCTACCCCTCGCCAAAGGCCTGTCGGAACAGCCAGATCTTACATAATCGTTGAAATGACAGGAGAGTGAGAGCCAAACGAGCTTCCTCCGGGAGCGAATTCCACAGCACAGGGGCAGCTACCGAAAAAGATCTAACGTCGGTGGCCACCCACCTCACGCGGGGAACCTCCAAAAAGGCTCCCACGGATGATTACAGGGGTCGCACGGACACATGGGGAGTGAGGCGGTCGCACAGATAAGCAGGGCCCAGGTCGTGAAGGGCTTTAAAGGTTAAAACCTGCACCTTGAACTTAGCCCAGTGCTTTATAGGCAGACAGTGCAGAGCCTGGAGCACAGGTGTCATGTGCTCCCTGCGGCCCGCCCCAGTAAGGAGACGGGCCACGGCATTCTGCACCAGCTGCAGCCTCCGGACCAGCTTCTCTGGCAGCCCCACTTAGAGCGCTTTGCAGTAATCCAGCCTTGAGGTGATGAAGGCATGGATGACAGTGGCTAGGTCTGAGTCTGAGAGATATGGCCGAAGCCGCCGGACAAGAGGTAACTGCCGAAACGCACTCCCCGTCACAGCCACAACCTGCGATTCCAAGCTGAGCCGCGAATCAAGGAGCACACCCAGACTCCGCACTTGAGAAACCATGGGAGGGCGAACCCCCACAACAAGAGGAGATTCAACCACCCCCAGGCCCCCCAAGTCCTCGCCCACCAACATCACCTCTGTCTTGTCAGGATTCAATTGCAGATGGCAATTGGCAAAGCAGATGGCAATGCAGATGGGGGAATCCAAACCCCCACAGCTGATAGGCACTGGGAAAATAAGATTGAAGATACTTTCAAAAGCAAAGCTCCATGTGAATGTACATGTTAATGATATCTTTTTCTTGTAGTCATTATGTTCTCCATAATGGATCTTCCTCAAATTTTGCATATATGACCCTCCCACCAAATGCAACACACGATTAAATTTTCAAAATGAAATCTCAAGCCATTTATTCAAAAAAGTGCTTTTGTACGTTGCTGTTTATAATGGAAAGTGGTCCTACCTTTAACCCTTATAATTTTCTGGGGGTATTTTCCTACCCCGGGTGCACATTTCTTGCAAAAACTGCAAGTTAGTGGCTCTCCAACTTTGCCCTTTTTAGGACATTGCTCTTTAGGATATTGTGGACCCAAGTACACAATATTCTCAAAGGAAATTTGGTTACCATTAACCCTTTGGCAAAAATCTATCACAATACATTTTGCCATGAAGTATTTTTTGAACCTCAGGTTTTTCACCTGGGGTTAAACAGCTACCCCATCACATTTCATGTTAGCTTACACATTCCAGAAACGTCTGTGCCAAGGACAGGGGTAGAAAAAACACCCCAAGACACAATTGACGACAGGATTTTTTCAAGATAACGTATAAGGGTTAACTTTCTAACCACGACCACAGCTAGAAAATAACCAATGTGCAAGCAGCAAGGCTTAAGTTAAGAAACAAGAATTTTAGCAATGACATCACTTCTTTAAAGGAGGAATGAAAAATCAGTTCGTTCAATAATTATTGTATTAGCAATACGGGGGAGAGAATACAGTTCAGGGACAGCATTAAAGAATAACAAAACATTTACTAAATATCTATGGCTATATTTTGTTTGTTTGTTAAATTACAGAAACCCAGGACTAGTTCAATGCTTTCAAACTGACATATGGAACACAAAGAACAATAATCAGATTAGGCAACTAATCGGGATGATCGAGAGAGAGAGAGAGCAGTACAGAGGACTGTTTTCTCTAGGTCATGCTACTATAAACATGGAAGCCTAGGTCCATTTCCTTAAACTAATGGCTATAAATGCTACTCCTGCCTATAATAGTTTATGTATTCTAACTGCCAAGTAGTAAATGCAAGCTAGTGATAAGTCACCCACACCACTGTGTGTAGACTTTTTAAAAAAAACAAAAACAATTATTTCCTTCTCAAACCAAAGATTTTCTTTGTTACACACACAAAAAAATCCATTACTAGCTGCCAGGGATTTTTGTTTTGGTTTAGTTCTAACAGCATATATTCTCAGATTCTGAACTATTTGCATTTTAGAACCAACCTTTGTATCAAGAGTTCATAATGGTGAAACAAAATGAAAAGTCCTTACGTACGATTGCTAAAAAAAGTCGAGGCGATATCAAGAAGTTTTTATCTGACTTAGTGCATCAGATTGAGAATTCTGATATCTGGAACAATTTTAGTCAATTGTTTATGCAAGCTTTGATTCCTGATTGGCTCCACTAAACTTCATAGAAAAGAGATCCCAATCAGATAGCTTATTATATAAATCCTTTTCCTAGTAAGATCAGATAAGCTTCTTCCCCATTATACATCCAGCTCACATCATCTTTAAAAAGTTAATTTCAAACCTCACTAAATTAAACTCTTGTTTTTTAGAGATTAAAGAAATTGAAAATATTACTTGTTGGTGTTAAGTATCAAGATTTATTATCCACAAATTAATACTTGGCTTATGACATCATAAATGAATGAGCCAAAATATTCAGAGGACTAACCAGGGAGCAGTTTGCCTGAGGGGTCCAGGAACTTGCCTAACTTAGATATAACAGCTCAACTTTAGTAAGGCTTTTGTCACATGTGACATCCTCCAGAAAGCTGGAGAAACATGAGCTGGATGGAATTACCATAGTGGGTTCACAACTGGCTGAAAAGTCACACCCAACAAGTAATAATTAATGGAAAGGTATCAATTGGCATTAGAGGCCAGTCCTAGGTCTAGTCTTCAACATTTTCATTAGTGATTTGTAGAATTAAGAGGACAATATACACATCAGATTTATAGATGACACAAAATTGGAAGGGTTTGCAAACACTTTGTAGGACAGAATTAGAATACAAGGTGATCTAGACAAACCAGAGACCTGGACTGGAAGAAACAAAATGAGATTTAACAAAGACTAATGTACATGTAGGAATGAAAAACCAGTTGCATAAATATAAAATGGGGGACAACTGGTGAGGCAGTAGCACTGCTGAGAAGTTTCTGGGAATTATGGTAGATCACAAGCTTGACAGGAGTCAGCAATTGTGACACTATCCAAAACCAGCAAATGCCATTTTGGGGTGTGTTAACAGGTGCATCATTTCCAAGACTCAAAAGGTGATGAGATCACTTTACTTGGAATTGGTGAATCCTCACCTGGAATGGTGTGGCCAGTTTTGAGCAGCACACTTCAAGAAGGATGTTGATAAAGTGGAGAAGATTCAGAGGAGAGCGACAAAGGGAGTTAACAGATGACATGATGACTTCTGTCCCACAGAGGAGAGGAAAGGACTCCCCCGCCCCCCTTGGCCGGGTGAACTCAGACCATGGGAACAAACATCCCCGGAGCCTGATCTGGAGGGAGGAGAGCCATGTGCAGTCATGCCCTCGCACTCCCGGCATGGCCCCACCCCCACACCATGATGGGCAGCCACTGCTGCCTCTTACAGGCAGCCATAGCAGGCCACCATAGCAAATCCCCACACTCTGATGGCAGGAGGAGCCAGGGCCAGGAACAAACATTCCTGCTTGGGCCCAACTGGGCATGGACTGTAGGGCTGCTTTGTTCCGAGCCCAGATTTCCAGCCCAGCTGCCACAATGGGCACGGCTTGTTTTGGACCCACAATAAATGTTGACATTACATTGGTGCAGTTGGGCCAAAGTGGGACGAACTGGGACAGCGTGATGTCTATTAACATCCAAAGATGATAAAAGGGCTGGAAGACCAACCACGTAAGGAAAGACTGAAAGAACTGGGTATGTTTAGCCTAGAGAAAAGATTAAGTGGGAGGCATGATAGCAGTTTTCAAATATCTAAAAGGTTGCCACACAAAAAAGATGGCAAACATGTCTTCTCCCACAGTTAAAGACAGAATAAGGGAATGGGCTTAAACTGCAGCAATGTAGATTTCAGTTAAATATTGGGGGGCGGGAATCCTAACTGTAAGAACGGTTAGCATTAGGGTTAGAAGGTTCTCAAGATGACCCTCAAGGACCTTCCAACCCTATAATTCTAGGATTCTATAAAGCATGCCCAAGCTCCAGAACAGACGGTGGCAGTAGCCGAGACCTTGCCCTAGAGTCTTGACAGGGCCTTCCCTGACTCCAGTTGTCAGGGGGCCAGGACAGAAAGTGCCCAGAGAAGGTGGCTAACCTAAAGAGGAGGGCTGGGAGCTTATGAAGGGTTTACCTAAACTGTTTAAGGCTGAGAGCCCAGAGAAGGGAGCTCTCCTCATTTTAGGGAAAGCCAGGGGGAAGAGAGCAGCATGTAGTATAAATGCTTGCTTTTATTTGCATTGTTTATTATTTTGGTGACTGAGCTACCATACATAATAAAAAAATTTGGTGAAGAACCAGTGCATGTGTGGACTACCTGGAACTGATGTTCTACTAGTGTGTATCCTGTTATTCTATTTTAAGAGATGAGGTTAAAAAGAACTGGCCTGTTTAGTCTAGCAAGAAGGAGGAGAGGAGAAAGAATCCTACTTTACAAATAAGTTAGAGATTACCATGATAAAAGGGGAAGATGTATTTTAAATTAAAGGTAAATATGGGTGGAACAGGAAATGAATATAAACTGATCATGAATAAATGTAAGCTGGAAACTAGAAAAAGGTTTTTAACCATCAGAGGACTTACATTTTGAGACAGACTTCCAAGGACAGTTGTGGTGGCACTGAACCTGCCTAATTTTAAGATCAAGTAGGATAAATTGAGAGGTTACTTTGAATGGGTTTTTCTTTTGATGCTATAGGAAGTCCCACCCACCCACCCCCCAATGTATCTTGATGCTTTTTCCCTCCCTTCGTGTGAAGCACCAAGCTAGCCACAGCTGGAGGTGCAAAAAACAATGGAGTTCCAGGGTGCTGTGTAGAGTCTTATTTTGGGTACTTGATCAATTGCCATAGTTGGGTTGAGGAAGGAATTTTCCCCCCTCAAAGGTCAGTGACCATGGATGTTTTTCACCTTCCCCTTCAGCATGGCTTGCTTGTTAGAGGCATTAGGATGCATCTTACTAATACACTTCCTCTCATTTCAGGGCGTGGTGCAAGCTGGTCATGGCAGATCTTATCGCAGGCAGTATTTGTCTACCAAGTGACTAAATTTGGAGTGGGAGATGTATGCTTTGGTGCAGGTGTTTGGATGAGATGATCCTTGAGGTCCTTCTAATCTAATCAAATCAAGGACCAATAAATCTTATTTATGATAGGTTTTAATTCTAGAAACATAAAACAGTTCCCTTCTCTCTAGTCCATTGCTTACTTAGGAATCTAAGAACTCAACATGCATGGAACATCAAAAGAACACTAGCTGCACCATATGGACCTCCGAGACTGCTTGGAAGTTCTATAGGCATTCCACGGATCTCTCTGAATGGAAGGACTATGACTCTTACACATTACACCCAGTATGCATTCAGGATTGCCAACTCAGGGCACATACACTAGCATGTGCACATACACCAGCTACTGATTGTACGTGCAGCAGGTACCCTCAAGCTGTCTGGATGGAGTGGGGAAGGGGAGTCATCCCAGCCTGGCAGCAGGACCCAGGGAGCAGTAGCAGAGGGGGGCAGGAACAGCACTGGTGTAGGATGTCAGCTCACTGTCCCCAGAACCTGCTGCCACCACTCCTTGCTTGGGTTCTCCACCTCAAACATTCACCTGTGTCTATGGATGGCAAAGACAGGTTCCTGGGAACAGCGAGCGGTGGATAGCCCTGCGGATCTGTTGCTGTTCCTGCTTCCGGCTGCATCCCAATATAAGATGCACATAGGTATGTGGAGACAGGGAGGAACAAGCAGGGAGAGCAACACAGAAGCTCTCTGCTGTTGCTATGCTTTTCGTCTCTTGTCCCCAGGGCCGGTCTGAGGCATGTGCCACCCGTGCCCAGGCACATGACCCCGCGGGGGGAGGAGCTCCGTGCCACTGCAGGCTAAACACTGACAGATGCCGCCGGTTTGGGGTTTTTTCCCCACCGGGCATCTCCGAGTCAGTCCTCATGGGTGGGGGGGCGGTGTAAACTTCCTGGGAATCCTTGGCCAGTTACACGCTGCGGAGCTGAGCTAACACAGTCAAGTTGCAGGTAAGTAACCAGCCGTCCCTCATCATCCCCTGAAAATCCCCCCCCCCCAATTCTAGCGAGTGCTGGCTGGCCTTTGGGGCCCCGCAGCAAAGCCTGGCACATGGCCCCTGAAACCCTTGGGCCAGCCCTGCTTGTCCCTGTTCGCACATCACAACACTGATGTTGCTTGCCCCACATCGTTGGCACGAATGACCATTCAGGCCCGAACAAGTGAATAGCTGGCATACACATAACATGTAAAAGCACGAAGAGAGAGGGCAATAGCACTTTATTCTTAATAAGAGTCTGTAGAGGGAATCCGAGCATGAAATGAAACACATTCTTGTAGGTTTCTTTTTATTTGTAATAAAGATTGAATAAATTGTGATTAGAATCAAAAGAAAGAGTTTTCTTTATTATTTGAGTGTGTCTAGGGTAAATGCACTACTGGGTAACGTAATTCGCTATTTCCATCTAAGAAGAGGATAACGAATTTTAAAAAGTCAGGGCTTGGAAAAGAGGTGTGTGAGAGAAACAGATCTGTAAAAATCATGAAAAAGAAGCCAGGGAACTATTATTTATCCTCTCTGTTAATACCAGAATTAGGGAAAACCCACACAACTTACCAGAAAGCAAATTCAAAGTTAAGTTCCCCCTTCAAGAGTTACACCCAACCAGTGAAACTCACTGCCATAGGACAACAGGAAAGGCAATAGTACAACTGGATTCAAAAAAATGGAGAAACCAGTCCATTACTGGCTATCAGGTAGACAAGATAAGGGGATGCACAGCCTCATCCTTATGCTGTTGCTAAACCTCTGACTTCCTGAGTGAATGACAGGGGATGGATGACTCCATACATGCCCAGTCTTTTTACTTTTGTCGCCAATACTAGTAGCCACTGTCAAAGACAGCAAAATAGACTATTGGTTGGATGCAGTCTTGTTCCTACTGATATACACTCTCCTGAGGAACTAGGAAGCAGAATATTTTGAACAATTGTACCTCAAATATCAGCGTGCCAGCAGGATCATAACACACAAGGATAGCCAGGCTCCCTCCTTGGAAGAAGAAGGGCTCCTTTATAAATGATCAGATGCTAGTGAAATCCCGCAGGAGCTTGGGACTAATAAGGGAGCATTATAAAGCCAGACTTCAGAGCCGAGATTTCACTCGTACCCCTGTAGGAATTACCGACTTTCTTTAGGAAATGCCTACTCTCGCCCCTGGCTCCCCCCTGCGTCTTGCCACGCCTAGAGCCTCCTCCGAGCCCAGCAACGCCGCCCCTGCGGCCTGGCCCCGCCGGTACCTGCTCGCCGGGAGATTTCTCCAGCAGCTGGGAGCAGAGATCCGAGCAGAGCTGGAACTTCCTCCGCCTGAAGTAGCTCCAGGCGTGGAGCAAGGGGTCCATTTCCAGCCCCATCCTGGCACCGAGCGGGACAGGAGCAGCGGCCTCTGGTAGCCACCCAGCCCCGCCAGCGTCCCTCCCTGCCAAGCAACGCTTGAGCTCGGGTCCTAGCGCCAGCAGAGGCGGCTAAGCCACTGCCTGAGCAATTCTCCCAGCTCAGAGCGTCTCCCCGACCCTATTGCTCTGGCAAAAGAGGCGGGCACGGGCTCCTTTAAAGCGATGGAAGAGCCAGAGACTGGTGGTTCCCCACCGGCAGAGGCTTGCCCCAAATCGCAGGAGGAACGTTGGCCACTGTTCTCCCATACGAAGTGCAGCAGTAGGAAGGCTCTCCATTTGAGCCAGTCAGCACCGCTTTCCTGAGCGACAGCCAGGAGACAGACCTAAAGGGCTAGCCTGGAATGCCAACTGGCAGTAATGGCAATAGGCTTTAATGGGCTGTAAAGAAATGCCAAAGAGCTGCACTATCTTGGCATTATACAGACAATGTCCTGTGCTTACTAGGGCCACAGGGAATGACGGGAGAGGATGGGGGAATTGGCAGAATGACAAGTGACTGGGCGAAACGATGAGAGAACAAGAGGGAGCTGGTGGGATGACAAGCAAGGAACTGGAGGAAATGGATTAAATTACAAGGGATGGGGGATGACAAGAAGGTCGGAGATGGCTGGGATAGCAAGGAGGGGACAATGAGGAGCAAATGGAATGACAAGCTGGTGGGTGCGTTGATAGGAAGGAGATCCTGGAGAGCTGGTGGAATGACAAGCAGGAAAGCTGAAGAGAATGGGTGGAATAAGGAGGACGTCTTAGGGAATGGGTGGCATGGCATGGGTCTGGGTGTAATAAGGAAGGAGTCTCTAGAAAGAGGGGAAATGATGAGGGAGTTGGTAAATGACAATGAGTGTTTTTACACACACGTTTCTCCTGCATGTTTGCGGTTACATCCTGAATGTTCTGTGTGTCTAAATCACTCACCAAGATCTTAAACATCAGGCTCTTTGAACTTCTGCATAGAACTTCTACCAGAAACTTTGTGTGTAAAAAGTTCTGGTAAATTGCTTTGCTTTAAGCAGCTGTGATTACTTGGTTTCCATGGCAGCCACTCATGTCTACAGCTGTGGCTACTTTAGGCTGCTTCAGGGCAGTGGGTGTGTGAAGAATGCATCCAGAACTTACTTGTGGATTTGTAAACCAAGAAGATTGAAAGACCAGGACTTTAAGGTGTGTGTAAAAATGCCAAATGAGGGTGCTGTGGGGATAGGTGGGATGACAAGGGACAGAAGAGCCAAAAGGAGCAGGTGCAAGAACAAAAGGACTATTGGGGACCTGCGGGGCTGACAAGGAATTTGGTGGAGTGTCAACAAGAGAGCCATGTAGAACAGATGGAATGAAATGAGAGTGTGTGAAATGACATTCCATATAGTTCTCATTACAATTTATACATCTTTTCCTTCTTTTCAGTTCTATTTTTTCTCCATTGAACTTTACTGTTATTCCCTTTGGTTTCATTGCACATTAAGTATTTGACTTTGTCTGAGAAGCAGCTCCAAACCTGTGGGGTGTTTGTGCATGGGGAGATAGGGTTGATTGCCCGCGTGGGAGAGGGAGGTACTTGAAATGGGATAATTCTAGGGGTGGGACTTGGTAGGGATGGGCGAACGCAGTTTGGAGTTCGACCTGAACTCGGCCTGTTCAGATGACCGAACATGAACCGACCGAACCGAACTAGATTCCGAACATCGAAATGACCGAACAGTTCAGATCGCGTTCCGGTGGCAAAAACGTGTCTCTGGAAGGCAAAACGTGACAGGGAGGGGGAGTCAGCTGAGGAGCAGACTTCCAGGCAGCAGGGGTGGAGAGGCTTGGAGTAGCAGCCAGCCTGCCCAATCACCATCCCGTTTCACCTCAGATCACTGGCTTCGCAGTCTGCGATTGGCCATGGGCTAGGCTGCATGGAGCCAATGGGGCTTGCAGTGAGGCGGGCGCAGCAAGAAACAAAACTGATTGCTAACTCACCCTCCCCAAAGGCCTGGGTGAACAGCCAGGTTTTACAACTTCGCCAGAATGTCCAAAGGCTTGGGGCCAGGCAAGCTTCCTCCAGGAGGGAGTTCCAAAGGCGCGGTGCAGCCACCGAGAATGCCCTCTCCATTGTGGCCCCCCGCTTAATGCGGGGGACATCCAAGAAAGCACCCCCGGCAGACCGAAGGAGCCGCTCTAGGGCGCGGAAGGCGAGGTGGTCCCTGAGGTACGAAGGGCCCAGACCGTGAAGGGCCTTATAGATCAACACCAAAACCTTGAACCTGGCTCGGCACGCTATCGGCAACCAGTGCAGATTCCGGAGCACAGGTGTTATGTGCTCCCGACGACCCGTCCCTGAGAGGAGCCAGGCCGCCGCATTCTGCACTAGCTGCAGCCCCCGAACCAGGAACAAGGGAAGCCCCACGTAGAGTGCGTTGCCTCGAGTTCTGGGACCTACGTTACTGGCAGGGAGGGCTGTGGCTGGCCAAATTCTAGAAGCTGCCACTCTAGCCCCAGGACCTGCCATCATGGGCATCATTCCTTGCACAGAGGCGATGTCATTCCACCACATCAAGAAACAGCCACTCCAACCCCAGAACCCACCGACAGGGTTCTGGGGCCTACGTTACTGGCAGGGAGGACTGTGGCCAATATCTAGAAGCTGCCACTCTAGCCCCAGGACCCACTCTCATGGGTCTGGGGCCATCATTCATCGCACAGAGGTGATGTCATTCCACCACATCAAGAAACAGCCACTCCAGCCCCAGGACCTGCCGTCAGGGTTCTGGGGCCTACATTACTGGCAGGGAGGGCTGTGACTGGCCAATATCTAGAAGCTGCCACTCTAGCCCCAGGACCCACCATCATGGGTCTGAGGCCATCATTTCTCGCACAGAGGTGATGTCATTCCACTGCATCAAGAAACAGCCACTCCAGCCCCAGGACCCGCCACCAGGGTTCGGGGGCCAAGTTACAGGCAGGGAGGGCTGTGGCCAATATGTATCTAGAAGCTGCCACTCTAGCCCCAGAACCCACCGTCATGGGTCTGGGGCCATCGTTCCTCGCGCAGAGAGCCTTTTTCCAAACGCCCGAATGGAACCCAACCCAACCGAATGGCTGAACGCAGCGACCGTACCAAACAGCCAAACCGAACCGGACCCAACCAAACAGCCGAACCCAAACCACGATCTGTTCGCCCATCCCTAGGACTTGGGACAAAATCTTGGTTATACCGGTTCTCGGTTCTCATTTATCGGTTCTTCTCTCGGTATCTGATTTTTAATATTGTGGTTTTCCCCAGGAAAACTGTAATGTTAAAAATCCAATTAAAAAACTAATGCAAAAAAACCCGACACTGAGAAAAGAACCAAGATATCAGATTCATCTGATAGGCTCATTATTGGGTACTTTTGGTTCTTGGCAATACCAAGAGTCCCATCCCTAGATAATACCTTTCAAAAGTATTCACAGATCTCTACTACTTCCTCTGAACGTGCCCTTGGTTCTAAGGCAAAAGTTGAGGCTCGGCACTTCATCCTTTACAATTTAAGCACTGGCAGTAAGGTCACCAGACGACCCTTATTTTAAGGAAACAGCCCTTATTTCAGACCCCCCACAGATCCACAAAACAGAGACTTCAGCACCACTGTCCCCAATTTATTTATTTTTTGATCCAGTAACTGTAGGCAACAGTAACATTCACAAGATTGGATGGGATTAAGTTTTACAGCAATTACCTCTAAACCCAAAGACAGATGTTAAAGTCCTCTAGTTTCCTGAATTTAAGCTTACCCCCTGCTGCCTTTCACTTCAGTGAGAGCTGTTGATTGCTTAATGCTTCTGAAAAATCAGTTGGGCTGGAAGCTTCATGTCACATTTCCAAGATACCCAAAAAAAAACAACAACCTGGAATACTAAAAGTATTGTAGAGTTGAGCCATCCTAATAAGCATCCAGAGCTCAGTCCTGCATTTATTGCTCAAGCAAAAGACAGGTTAGAGTCAGTAGAAGTTTTGCTTTTTCATTGTGAGCAGTTTTGTTGTCTCTATTTTTGAGCCTTAATCAATTCTTTTAGATTTGGCAGAGAAGAATAAACAAGTATTACCTTTTAGTTATTGAGTAAAAACAGATGTGCGGCCAGCAGGACTGCTTCCTGAGGTGCCCTGGAGTGGAAACTCATGAGTGACTCAAGGCCTGGATCAGATTGGGGCACCAAACTGACATGCCCCAAACCAGGGAGCTGTCCCACCGCCCGCACGGCCTGAGTAAGGCTGGGACCACAACAAACGTGTGGCTGACCAGTCCCTCCCACACCGTGCTCCCACCATGATGGATGGACAGCCATGGCAGCCAATGAGGCACAGTCATGGTGGCACCTGGAGCAAGTATGGCATGCTTGCCGCAACAGACGTGCTTAGCCTGTTGTTGCCTGCTTTGACCCTCATGGGCCATTCTTTCCTTGGAGATTTCCCAAGGTGAATTGTGGGCAATTCGCTTTCATTGTCTAACTACTCTATTTTAACTTATTGCCTTATTATATGTCATATTATTTGGGCGTTCTTCACATGTACATGCATATGTGATTTGGCGTCTCTTTAGTTTCTAAGTTTTGTTTTATACCAACCCTGTTTCTTCCCCTTTCGTGTTTTCTTGTACGGTTATTTAGTCATTGACAATCTTACTTATTTGATTGTATGATAACTATTACTCTTGTTGTTCCATAAGATTAATATAGGGCTGAAACGAGAATGCATAGTCGGCAGGGTTTTCAAGATTTCTCATGCGAATCTCATGCGATTCTCAAAAAACATTTTACGCATGCGCAATAGCCACTGCGACCATTCTGTGAATGCGTAAAATGGCTGCATGGCCTTTTGTGCATGTGCGGCACCCGGTGGCCATTTTTCGCATGGACAGAACGTTTTTTGAGGTTTCTCTGAGATCTTGTGTGATTCTTGAAATCCCAGAAAACACTATGGACATGCGCAAATGGCCACTGTGGCCATGTTGTGCATGTGCGACCCCTGGTGGCCATTTTGCACATGCGCAGACCGTTTGCAGGGGGGAGGTGTTCGAGAATCTCGTGAGAATGGTGGCAAGATTCTTGAGCAGGAGCATCTCTGCAAGAACCACATTCTCGCCAAGATTCTCAAAGAGCTCAAACTCGTTTCAGCCCTAGTACAGATAAGGTTTTCTGTTTTGGTATGATTGTTATTTTTTATAATTTATTTTTTAAAGTAAATATTTTAGCAGGAAAAAAGAATTTGAAAGACAGCTGTTATCATTACATGCATGATATCAGAGGCAAGTAGCATACTAGCACAAACCATGCTTTAATCCTGATTCTGCCAATACTTGCACATCAGGAATAACTTTACCTTCATTGAGCTGTAGTAATTGCCATTTTTCTACCCCACCCTCTCCTGCTCAAGAGCAGCTCGGGGCAGCTTACAGAATACATAGATAAAACATAATAAAACCACACACATAAAATATCATTAAAACATTATGAAAATAGTTAGCCAAAATAGTTAGGTGCCAAAAATAATGAAATTTTATACTATAAGATTTTTTAACAGTCATGTTCTTTTCACTTATTTGGTTCCTAAGCCTTTATGGTGCACATGAATCTCTCAATGTTAGACTTTAGGAAGCCCCTAAAATCTTGAGAGTCATGTTAAATCATGACTTTTTAAACCCTTCATTATAGATGGTCCAAGCCCATTGTTTAGAGTTATTTAAAACTGCAAACACTATGGCACGTATTCTGTGGTCAGGCATATTCTCAAAGGAAATACAGGAAATCCACTCAAAGAGATTATGGACATTTACCCCGTAACTATTGATTTATTTAGCAAATTAGCTGAAGTTCTTCCATGCATTTTTATAAATGTTTGAGGCAACCCTTTTAAAAATGTCTTTTGTTAGCATTTTAATGTAATTTAGTACTGATACTGTATGGGGATGGTAGCTGAAAATAGAACACAAAGTCCAGGACATTTGCAGTTTGTAGAGATTTATCTTGAGGTTATTACATTTATTAAAGTTATTTAGGACTAAAACAGATCAAACTGGTTTGAGCAGGAACCACAAGGGATAAGTAGTGGCTGAATATTTTGGCCATTTGGTATTTTTAGAAATGGGTTTGCTTTTGTATAAGGTGCATTCCACCAGTTAAATGCAGTTTGGAATTCCTACAGAAGTCTGGATTTATACATTATCACCATTATTGTCATTGTTTGAAGATTTGAGATACTGACCTAGAACTAAATGAGTGTGGAACCTCATCTACCTTTCTACTTCGTACAGATACTACTTTGTATTGGTAACAGGAGGCGTGGAGGAGAGGGACAGGAGTTTACACTGTCCCACCTGAGCTATTACCTGAACTGTTTAATAACTAGTAGGGCAGCTGATATGGCACCTTTTACAAGAATTCAGTTCACGCCAGGCCCATAGTTTGTTTGTTTGTTTATTTATTTATTTTATTTATTTAACACATTTGTATCCTGCTCTTCCTACCTTGCGGCAGCCCAGAGCGGGTAACAACAATAAAATACAGTATAAAAATATAATATAAAACAATTAAAACATTTTGAAACATAATAAACAAAAGCAGGGGAAAAACACAACCCTCACCCAGCCCAACCCTACCACTCTCCCTCACCAAAAGCCTGACGGAACAGCCAGGTCTTACAGTTCTTATGGAAAGCTGGAAGGTCCGGGGCCAGACAGGCCCCCACCAGGAGGGAGTTCCACAGGAGCGGTGTGGCCACCGAGAACGCCCTGTCCTGTGTGAACCCCCCCCCCAGGAAACCCGGGGGACCTCCAACATGGCGCCCCTGGCCGACTGCAGCGGCCAATCTAGAACCTGGGGAGTGAGGCGGTCTCACAGATAGGCAGGGTCCAGGCCGTGTAAGGCTTTATAGGTTAAAACCAACACTTTGAATCGGGCCCGGAAGACTATAGGCAGCCAGTGCAGAGATCAGAGCACTGGTGTAATGTGCTCCCGGCGGCCCAGCCCCACCAGGAGCTGGGCCGCCGCATTCTGCACCAGCTGCAGCCTCCGAGCCATCACCATAGGTAGCCCCACGTAGAGCGCGTTACAGTAGTCTAACCGAAAGGTAATAAAAGCATGGATGGTCGTGGCCAGATCCAGAACTGACACCAGCAGCCGAAGTCGCCGCACCAGATGTAACTGGCGGAAGGCACTCCTTGCCATAGCCTCCACCTGGACATCCAGGCAGAGCTGCGCATCAAGGAGCACCCCCAGGTTCTGTACCTGGGAAGTCAGTGGAGGACAAAACCCCTCAAATGAGGGGGCTGTCATCTCCATCGACTTACCCACTAACATCACCTCCGTCTTGTCAGGATTCAGTCGCAGTCAATTAGCCCTCATCCAGTCCCCCACAGCTGTCAAACACCGGGTAACCACCGACACAGCTGGGCCTGGGTCGGTTGAAAATGAGAGGTACAGTTGGGTGTCATCCGCATACTGATGACACCTCACCCCGTGCCCCCTGATCACCTCGTCGAGCGGCTGCATATACACGTTGAACAGGAGAGGGGACAAAACCGAACCCTGCAGGAGCCCATTCAAGAGGTCTCGGTGTGATGAAAAATGATCACCGAGCACCACCTGCTGAGTTCTTCTGGTCAGGAATGAGCAGAAGCATTCAAGAACAATCCCGACCACCCCCGCACTTTCCTGCAGGCGTGTCACCAACATCTTGTGGTCAACAGTATCAAATGCAGCCGACAGATCTAATAGGACTAGAAGGATCGATCAACCCTTATCCTTTTCACGACGCAGATCATTGACCAAAGCCACCAATGCTGTCTCCGTGCCATGCCCCAGACGAAAGCCAGACTGAGAGGGATCCAGATAACTGACACGATCGCAATGCTCTTGGAGCTGCTGAGCCACTACCCATTCAATAACTTTCCCTAAAAAGGGAAGGTTAGAGACAGGCCAATAGCTGGCACGGGAGTCAACGTCAAACGATGGTTTCTTGAACAGAGGCCATACCACTGCCTCCTTGAGGCAGCCCGGCACTCTGCCCTCCCGGAGGGAGGCGTTGACCACCCCGGCCAGCAATGGCCCCATTGTTTCCCGGAAGCTCTTAATCAGCCAGGATGGGCACGGATCTAATTCACAAGAAGTGGCTCGAACAGCCCCCAGCACCTCCACCACATCAGCGGGTGTCACCGACTGAAGGTGAACCCATAAAATTGGACAAGCTATGGCCTCTACCTCCTCCACTGCATTAAGTGCGACATCGAGGTCTTGATGAATACGAGTGATCTCTGCAAAATAATCCGCAAAAAGGCCACAGTGGGCAGAAGATGACTCAACCCCCAGGTTGAGGGAGGCTGGACTGACCAGCCCCCATACCACCCGGAACAGCTCCGCTGGACAGGAACTTGCAGAAGCTATGAGGGCAGCAAAGAACTCCCTCTTTGCTGTCCGCATAGCCATGACATAGGCTCGTAAACTAGCTCTATGTCGCAATCTGTCAGCTTCAGCTNCCAATCTAGAACCTGGGGAGTGAGGCGGTCTCACAGATAGGCAGGGTCCAGGCCGTGTAAGGCTTTATAGGTTAAAACCAACACTTTGAATCGGGCCCGGAAGACTATAGGCAGCCAGTGCAGAGATCAGAGCACTGGTGTAATGTGCTCCCGGCGGCCCAGCCCCACCAGGAGCTGGGCCGCCGCATTCTGCACCAGCTGCAGCCTCCGAGCCATCACCATAGGTAGCCCCACGTAGAGCGCGTTACAGTAGTCTAACCGAAAGGTAATAAAAGCATGGATGGTCGTGGCCAGATCCAGAACTGACACCAGCAGCCGAAGTCGCCGCACCAGATGTAACTGGCGGAAGGCACTCCTTGCCATAGCCTCCACCTGGACATCCAGGCAGAGCTGCGCATCAAGGAGCACCCCCAGGTTCTGTACCTGGGAAGTCAGTGGAGGACAAAACCCCTCAAATGAGGGGGCTGTCATCTCCATCGACTTACCCACTAACATCACCTCCGTCTTGTCAGGATTCAGTCGCAGTCAATTAGCCCTCATCCAGTCCCCCACAGCTGTCAAACACCGGGTAACCACCGACACAGCTGGGCCTGGGTCGGTTGAAAATGAGAGGTACAGTTGGGTGTCATCCGCATACTGATGACACCTCACCCCGTGCCCCCTGATCACCTCGTCGAGCGGCTGCATATACACGTTGAACAGGAGAGGGGACAAAACCGAACCCTGCAGGAGCCCATTCAAGAGGTCTCGGTGTGATGAAAAATGATCACCGAGCACCACCTGCTGAGTTCTTCTGGTCAGGAATGAGCAGAAGCATTCAAGAACAATCCCGACCACCCCCGCACTTTCCTGCAGGCGTGTCACCAACATCTTGTGGTCAACAGTATCAAATGCAGCCGACAGATCTAATAGGACTAGAAGGATCGATCAACCCTTATCCTTTTCACGACGCAGATCATTGACCAAAGCCACCAATGCTGTCTCCGTGCCATGCCCCAGACGAAAGCCAGACTGAGAGGGATCCAGATAACTGACACGATCGCAATGCTCTTGGAGCTGCTGAGCCACTACCCATTCAATAACTTTCCCTAAAAAGGGAAGGTTAGAGACAGGCCAATAGCTGGCACGGGAGTCAACGTCAAACGATGGTTTCTTGAACAGAGGCCATACCACTGCCTCCTTGAGGCAGCCCGGCACTCTGCCCTCCCGGAGGGAGGCGTTGACCACCCCGGCCAGCAATGGCCCCATTGTTTCCCGGAAGCTCTTAATCAGCCAGGATGGGCACGGATCTAATTCACAAGAAGTGGCTCGAACAGCCCCCAGCACCTCCACCACATCAGCGGGTGTCACCGACTGAAGGTGAACCCATAAAATTGGACAAGCTATGGCCTCTACCTCCTCCACTGCATTAAGTGCGACATCGAGGTCTTGATGAATACGAGTGATCTCTGCAAAATAATCCGCAAAAAGGCCACAGTGGGCAGAAGATGACTCAACCCCCAGGTTGAGGGAGGCTGGACTGACCAGCCCCCATACCACCCGGAACAGCTCCGCTGGACAGGAACTTGCAGAAGCTATGAGGGCAGCAAAGAACTCCCTCTTTGCTGTCCGCATAGCCATGACATAGGCTCGTAAACTAGCTCTATGTCGCAATCTGTCAGCTTCAGCTCGAGATCGACACCACCGTCGCTCCAACCTTTGCCCCTTTTGCTTCAGGACCTGCAGTTCTTTGGAGAACCAAGGAGGCCTGCGGGGCCGACGCCTGGACAATGGACGCCTGGGAGCCGTTTGATCAATGACCTCCGTCAGCAAGATGTTCCATAGCTTGACGAGTTAATCAATGAGACGATCATCTCCCCCAGAACACCTAGAAACCGCACCAGGTTCATCAGCCTCCAAGGGCGGACCATCCTAATAGGTCCCGCACCCTGCTGGGAGCCGACGTGTGCTAGAAGGGAGGTCTGTAGGAGGCAATGATCCATCCAGGACAAGGGCACAGTTGTTATCTCCCCCATTAACAGAGCACCCGCCTCAAGGCCAGTGCAGAACATGAGGTCTAAGGTATGTCCCCCAAGATGTGTCGGGCCGTTGACCCTCTGGGACAGGCCCATGGTTGCCATGGCGGCCATGAACTCAGCACTGCGTGAGCATGGATGTTGAAGTCCCCCAGGACTATAGTCCTGGGGGACCGCAACACCACCTCCGACACAGCCTCTGCCAGAGCATGCAGGGAGGCCGCCGTACTGGTAGGTGCACGGTATACCAGCAGCACTCCCCAACTGTCCCCTGCCAAATCAAACACAAGATGAAGACTTTCAATGTCTACCATGGTCCGCACTGGATACCTCCTCACAGACCACCCCTCCTTAAAAATCATAGTTATACCGCCCCCTCCCTCCCTCTAACCGCAGCTGTGCTGCACGGAATACCCAGCCGGAACAAGATCAGCCAGGATAGGCCCCGATTCATTGTCCAGCCAGGTTTCCATAATACACACGAGATCAGCGGCACAGTCCAGGATCACGTCCTGAACTCTTGTTGCCTTATTCGCCACCGACCTCGTGTTTACCAGCACCAAAACTGGGCCAAGGGCCTTCCGACCAAGATCCTCTAGCTCATCTGCTGGGGAAGGGATGGACAGGACATGCACCAAGTACCTGCCCCGCCTCACCACCCCCACTCTCCCCCCCCCACCCCCGAGACCATATTTGTTTTAATTGTTTATATTATTAAGATTGTTTTAAATTTTATATTGTATTTTTTATGCTTTTGAAATTATTAGCCACCCCAAGCTGTTTTCAGGAGGGACGGGATATAAATCGATAAAATAAATAAATAAAAAATAAAAAAATAAAAAATAAAATATCTCCGCTGGCCCATCACGACCCCAATAGCCACTCCCACCCACCCCCGGCTGACTCTCCAGCCCTCCCTCCCCGGCCAGCCCCCAGGACTGCAAGGGCGATCCCACCCCCATCCCTCCCAGGACTCCCTCTTTCACAGGAAGTCCCCTCACCCTATCCCTCAGGTACTGTCCCCCGTCTCCCCACCCCACCCCCGGCCCTCCCCTGCCACCGGAGGGCCAAATACCACCCCCTTGGACCCACCCCCTCCCTCACATTGAGGGGGGGCTCCCTACCCTCTCTATCCCCATCCCACTCCCCCCTCCTTCCCACACAACCCCAGCCTCTCCCTGCCACGGAGGGCCATCCCACAAACCACCCCCATACCCTCCCCAGCCACAACAAATCCTCCCATTCCCTCCCCAACCTCCCTCCCCCCATCTAAACCGCACACTCCCATATCATTGTTCTACACCCCCAGCATTACCCGCCCCATTGCCCCGGACCCCACCAAGGGCCACGCCCTTGGAGCAGTCCACCGTTTAGGGGTGGGGATGGGGGGGTATTCTTCCCCTCTAAGTCCCCCCATAGAAATTGTTAAATTGTTAAATATTCATTATATTGTACAATCACATATATATCTTATTTTTTCTTATAAAAAATAAAGTTTGTTAAGGCTTCTAACTGAGAATGCAGTCTACCCCCATGCCATTGTCCTAGCTATGGGCCTGGTTCACATAGGCCCTTTTCACACAGACAGTCTAACACTGACAAAATGGGTGTTACATTATATTATACACGTTGCAGGGCACCCATAGAGCACACCTGCAGCCCTGTAAGATATATAATAAAAGGTAACACCCATTTTATCAGTGTTAGACTGTCTGTGTAAAAAGAGCCATAGACATACACGCCTCTGTGCGTGCGTGTGTGCATGCATATAAAGACCTTTTCTTTTCTTAAGTCTTGTCAGGGGCATAACTACCATCGAGTGAGGGGGCTCAGTTGAGTCCAGGCCCCAGATTGTGAGAGAGCCCCTTGTAAGTGAGCCGAGTGCTGCTAGGAAATTTTCTGAGGAGGAGGGAGTGGGGCCAGCACACTGCCAAAGTACTCAAACAAAACCAGGGGGATAAGCCAAGGGAATGCCTACCAGGTACTTAAAAACAGAGTGGTATTTATTATAAGAACCCCAAATTGGACAATAAGCTGGAAAGGTCAACATACATCATACAATATATATAGATAGATATAGGTCATAATATTTGCAATTATACAATAATATTTACTCCAAACTTCACCTTGCCAGTACATCCCATTGGGAGTAATAACATAATCTCCCTTCATAAATGTGTGTAAATATCAGTCAAAGAATGCTCATCCTGAATACATACAAATAATGATAACACCCCAATGGGAGTACCTCCCAAAATAGGATATGTACTCCAGATTTAACACAGCAATAAAGCATTTAGAAGGAGAGATAACATCTCCCTGTGTTGAGAACCCCAATGGGAGAGAAAACAACATCTCCTTGTGTTGTACACAGCTATGTTTCAGTGCCAGATATCCTGCTCTTCCTCAGCAACACATACTTTATTTGTTATTGTTTATTTTTCTCAGAGGGGCTGTTCTTATTTGTGAATCCTTAAGACCTAAACAATCTGAAAAATATATAATAATTACTATTAGCATACACAAGCCAAAAATAAACCAATACCATATATTTATTATTTTAATCTTTTCCCCAGAGGGCTATTCTAATTATAAGGTCTTAAAAACCACAATACTCTGAAAAAATATTCAGAGAAAATATATAGTAATTACCAATAATATAAACATACCAAAAATACAAATTACTATTAATGTAGACAAACCAGTACCAAATACCTCAATGTAATTTTCACTTCCCAGACTCCATACCAATAATTTCAATACTCTTGTATATATCTATGAGAAAAACATTGAAGCAATTACTAATGTGTACAGAATGTCCACACATAGAGAGGGGAGGCTCAAATTTTAACAGACCTACCACATAATATCAGCTCCCAAAGGCCTGGCTGTGTTACATTACAGAGTGCATGAAACAGAATGGCCCAACGCAGCTAATAACATCCTTTAATGTCCAATTTGGGGTGTTTATATTAAATACCACTCTGTTTTTAAGTACCTGGTAGGCATTCCCTTGTCTTATCCCCCTGGTTTTGTTTGAGTACTTTGGTTGTGTGTGGGGTGGGGGGGAGGTTGTCCTGGGGGTGTTGTAGCCAGCATACTGCCCCACCAACTCTGAAAATGTCCTAGCAGTGCTCAGGCTGCTTAAAAGGGGTCCTACCAGAAGGAAGCTTTCAGAGTGGGCAGGACTAAGTGCTGGCCTGGCCTCACCCCCATGCACTCTTAAAACTTTCTTCCTGGCAGGGTTGGGGCAGTACTGACCTCATGGGTAAGCCCTGCCACACCAGACCAAATGGCCAAAATATTCAACCTTGCTTTATGGAGCATGAGCCTGGGCCCACCCCACCTTCCTCTGCCACTGGGTCCTACTGAATGGGGGGAAAGTTGCAGATTTGCCTCTTATGAAATGATTGTTGCTAGAAAGATACTTAATTTAGCATCCTAGCTTCTTTGGCCCTATGAGGTTATGGCCCTTTTTAAAAGGACTGCGAGTGTGGGGTGGGTGGATGTGCGTGGCAGTGTGGGGGCTACAGCTGTATACAGGCACACACCCATCTCCACCCACCTCAACAAACAGAGCTATTGCCGTTTTGGCCATTTGCTCTGTGGGTGGGCAATGGGTGGAGGTGGATGGAAGTGCATGGGCCATGGGAACTTGCACACACCCCCACTCACCCGCCACAGCAGTCACACGGGCAACACCCACTCATGCAGTGGATCTGTGTGTGCATGAGTGGGCCCATCTTGTTTAAAAAGGGCCTATGGGTTAAATAGATGTGACAGTAGCCCCCATTGACCTGCACTGGCCCAGGACTCATCTGCATGTTTGTTCCGTACCTGGCAGATGTTGGCCCACATATGCCCTGAGGTGGGTAGGCGGCTGCTACAGGATGTTCCCTCCGGAAAGTCCCAGGAGACCAACCTGGGCCAAGGCCTGCCCACTCTGGCCAATCTAGGTCAATGCGGGCCCACACGTTTGTTAGGCCCCACCTAGCCCCACCATGGGGTGAGGTCCTCCAGTGCTAGACAGCCCCGAGCAAAAAGACCAGAGTGGTCAACAGAACAGCTGCTCCTCAATGCCCCTGCCCACAAGATGGGCCCAGAACTCTTGAAGAGACCCGACAGCAAAGAATACCACATTGGGTATACCTGGACCTTACACAAGATCCAGCCCAATGTCCAGACCACACCACTACCACCAGTACCCCAAAGGGGAAGATAGAGCAGCAGCAGGAGGGACTGCCCTGTGGCCGTGGGACTGGCTGCTGGCGAGACTCACTCAGGCGTTTGAGATCGGGGTGGGGGCAGTGATAAAGCCTCTGGGGGGAGATTGGGAACATGGGCCTGCCCCAGTAGAGCAGTTATAGTGGAACTCACAGTGGCCACATGGTGTAGGAGGGCATGCTGAATTCATAGAGCTCACTCCATGATGTTCCTGAGACCACGACCTTCTCTTTCCATGGACCCCTGCAAGTGCTGCATGTGGCAGTCCCATTCCCACCTCTCCATCCAGTGTTCCCTGTGGCCCTCTGTGGTGATGTCCCTGTGTTGGATGGTGGACTTCTGCAAGAAATGCTGATGCTCCTACACCAGCTCCTGGATGGCGTCCCAGATCTCATCTACCCAGCCCATGTTCTCGTCCAGCAGCTCCTGAGCCATACCATCTCTGCACCACTGAGTCCATACCCACAGGGCCTGGGTCTGTTTGGCACCCCCAACTGGTCTGGTGTGTGCAGCCAGCCCTCCTGCTGGTGGACCTGTAAGAGGACGGAAAAGAGACCTGTTGGTTGGAGCCGCTCCACTCCTGCCTTCCCAGCCTGCTGTTTTGCCCCCATCCCTGTTGCCTCAGCTCCCACAGTGTACCATGCCCTCCATGCTCACCTACCAGACATGCGGCCACCCCACCCTGTTATTGAACGGGAAGTGGCTCGGCAGCTCCAGGTGCATCTGGACAGTATTGGTTTCCTTGACCCTTTTCAATTTGGGTTCCGTCCCGACTATGGTACTGAGACGGCGTTGGTGGATGATCTCTGCTGGGAGATGGAAGCAGGATGTTCGACCTTTTTGATCCTGCTAGATCTCTCGGCTGCTTTTGATACCGTGGGCTGCTGTTCGGACGGCTGCGAGGTCTGGGCGGGATGGTCCTTGGATGGTTCCGCTCATTCCTCTCGGATAGAAGCCAGTGGGTGGTGCTGGGGGCTGAAACATCTAGCCCCCAGGCCTTGACCTGCAGTGTTCCTGTTACCTTCAGTTTTGACCTATGTGAGATACGTTTAACAGATTGACTATAGTCTGAACATATTGGCTTTAGTTTGGACATAAAGGCCTGGACATATTTGGTCTTCCGATAACTTTTCCCCTGCTTAACTTTTAACCTTGTTAGTTAATGCTTAGGAAAATATGAGTAAGCTCATATTTAGGGAAGTAGAGGCATACACTCAAGGGAACAT
>QEPC01002983.1:911920-923536 GCA_003113815.1 Sphenodon punctatus | reverse complement strand
TTTCATAAATATTTTCAATTATATTCTTATTACTAATTATGTGTTTCTCTTTATTTATGTAGTCATTTTAATCTCTCTGGGTATTAGCATAATTTAGCTGTGTGTCCAGGTTTTGAACCTACGTAATTATTAATTAATTATCAATTAGGAAATGGATCCAAATAAATCAATATTACCTTAAAACCTGGCAACATTCCGCAGGGTTCTATTCTGTCTCCACATTATTTAATGTGTATATGCAGCCCCTGGGAGAGATCGTGAGAGGGTTTGGGGTGCAATTTCACCAATACGCTGATGATACTCAGCTGTACCTCTCATTTTCAGCTGACCCAGGTCCTGCTATCTCGTTACTTTCCCAATGTTCGGAGGCTGTGGTGGATTGGATGCGGCAGAGCAGACTGAATCTCAATCCCGATAAGATGGAGGTGATGGTGGTGGGAAGGGCAAGGGAGGTGCTGACCTTTCTGATAGGGGGGGGTTAGCCCGCCTGTTGCTCTTCAGGATCGGAGTTTGGGGGTGGTTTTGGATTTGGGCCTCCGTCTGGATTGGCAGGTGGAGGCAGTGGCTAAAGCCACCTTTTGCCAGCTGTATCTGGTATGGAGGCTTCAGCCCGATCTGGCCACTCTCATCCATGCCTTCATCACCTCAAGGCTAGACTACTACAATGCGCTCTACATGGGGCTTCCCTTGTTTCTGGTTCGGAGGCTGCAGCTAGTGCAGAATGCGGTGGCCCGTCTCCTTATGGGGACGGGGTGGCATGAACACATAACACCGGTGCTCTGCGCTCTGCACTGGCTGCCTATAATGTACCGAGTCAGACTTGAGGTGTTAGTATTGATCTATAAAGCCCTGCACAGTCTAGGCCCCTCATATCTTGGGGACCGCCTCGCCCTCCCCTCCATGCCTCAGAGTGATCCCTTTGATCCACCGGGGGTGCCTTTTTGGAGGTCCCCCATGTAAAACGGGGGGCCACAATGGAGAGGGCATTCTCGGTGGCCAGGCCACATTTATGGAATTCCCTCCCAGAGGAGGCTCGACTGGCCCCGGGCCTGTTGGCCTTTCGACATGTGTGCAAGACTTGTCTGTTTGCCCAGGCCTTTGGAGGGGAGGGTGAAAGGGTGCTGTAGGGGGTTAGTTTTAGTGATGTTGTATAGATCGTTGTGGGTGGGTTTTTATTGTTGTTGATTTTATTATTATTGTGTTTTTATAATATTGTAAGCTGCCTCGAGATGCCATCGGCTTGAGGGGGTGACTAATACATTTAATTAAATAAATAAAATAAATATAAATAAATCTACATCATAACAACAAGCCTCATTAATGGTGTAACCATTTACCTATTTATGTGTATGCTCACGTAATATATATTTACATTGTCTCTGTAGGCAATATGCCTGCACAAGACATCCTGTATCCCCTGGGCTCTGTCGGCCTCATGGGAGTCATTCATCAGTCTGTACTGGGGTACTGGCTGTGGGAGGCAACAGGGAAGGGGTAGTCCAGGACAGCGCCATCTGTCTCAGTGACGTTGTGGAGGACATCAGGGGGACTGTCTCCACCCTGAAGTCTGTCCTTCCTGTAATGGAACACCAGCATTTCTTGAGTAGTCCAAGTGCCCATTCCACCACAGTCCTCAAGGCACTCAACTGCTGGTTGAAGTAGTCCTGTTCTGGTTTGCAGGCAACAGGATAGGCCTTCATGAACTACCATGTTAAGTGGTAGGCCAAGTCCCCCAGCATAACTAGCTTCGTGGGTACTCCCTTGATGATGGTGATGGGCCTGAAGTCTCATCTATACATCTTGATGAAGAAAGGGGACTGCCACAGGATGCGGGTGACATAGCTCCTGCCCAAGCAGTGGCGAACACATCTGTGAGCTGGGTATGGTCATCCACAACTGCCTGATAGATCATAGGGGTGTGCATGTTGTTTTTGTTATTACAATAAGGATAATAAAAATTGTCATTTTCATTATTGTTATTGCAATAACAAAAATGACAAGTAATAATACCGGAAATAGAAATGAAAATGACATTTTGTTTTTGAAAAAAAGGGAAAACACTGAAAAACATATTTTCCGGCTATAACTTTTTTTCTTATTCAATTGTGATGACAATTGTGGAGATTGTACCCCCAATAGAGGGCAGTATGTGTACCAAGTTTCAAAACGATTAGATAAAGGGAACCAATTGTAGAAACAATTGAATGTTGTGACTTTAAGAAAAGTGCCATACACTTTCATGGCTACAGCTTCTTTATCTTCCATCCAATTTGCATGAAACCTGTTAATATTATGTCCCTCCAGAAGCTTAATATTCCTGCCAATTTTCAGAAAGATTGGATAAAGGGTCCTGATGGTATAAGACATTAACTTGAAAATACATTTCCAGCTGTAACATTTTTATATTCCATCTGTTTACATTTGACAGGAATGTATCACATACCTTCCCTGTCATCTCTGCCAAGCTACAGGATAATTCAATAAAGGGACCCAATTTTGTAAGCAATTGAAGTTGTCCCCTTGAAGACCATCATTCAGATAAAGAGCAGCACATGCAGTGCCAGCCAAAGGCAGGCACCTGGCATGGCAGTAGGGATTGGCAAACAGAACTGAGTTTGGAAATTCAGTTCGGTTCAAAAATCGAGTTCAGTTCGGAAGTTCGGTTCGGTCAACTGAACTATGTGAGTTCGGTCCGAACTTCCGAACAGAGTTCAGAAATTCAAACCCCATTGAACTAAACGGAATATTATCTTATAGGGATGGGTGAACAGAACCGAGTTCAGAAATTCAGTTCGGTTCAGTTCGAAAATCAAGTTCAGTTTGGAAGTTCGGTTCGGTCGACTGAACTGGTCGAGTTCAGTCCGAACTTCTGAACCGCGTTTGCCCATCCCTACATGGCAGGGGGAGGGAGGATGTGGAGCAACCCAAAAGACTGACAAGACAGATTCACTGGCCAATTACTGCATGCTTTCAGCTTTACAGGACCAATGGGTAGTATCTTTGAGGCAGGCATAGAAGGGACATAACTGGACCTTTGGGGATAGTATCCCAGTCATCAGGAGACATAGTTTACACATCAAGATTGGCCAATTATCATCACAATGACATCCTACAGCACTGTGACAGAGGACATAGAGAATCTCTATTGGCTGTTTCCTAAACAGATGCTTCTGACTTCCCAGTAACAAGTGGGGGAAGAGATGTTGGGATGATCACAGCACAGAATGAGGATACTTGGTTGACGTTTCTGCTGGCCAATTGGCATCACAAACCGATCTTATACTACAGTGACATGTAAGAGAATCCCTGGCATAAGCTCCTTCTCTGCATATACTGTGCAGGCATATAAAATTGGGACCCTTTATCACAGTGTTCTGATATTTGGCAGAGATGGTTGTGAAAGTGTAATATGCAGCCCTGCCAAATTTTATGTATACTGGTTGGACTACAAAGATGTTAGTCAGACATACATTTATAAGTTAGTTGCTTATACTACCAGGACCCTTTATCCAATACTTCTGAAAGTTGGCAGAGATAGTAAATATGGGAAGGGGTGTACACTTGCCAAGTTTCATCTACATTAATATGAGGTAAAGAAGTTACAGCTAAGAATGTATATGAGGATATTTGCAAAATAATATAATTAAACTGCTTATAAAATTGGATTCCTTTATCCAATCTTTTTGGAATCTGGTACACTTAATGTCTTCCATTGGAGGTACAATCCCTCCAAGTGTCAGCCAAATATAATGAAAAACAGAAAAGGTACAGCCGAAAGTGTGTTTTCCATTGAAACAAATGGAAAATGAAAAAAAAATTAAAACAAAAATTTGATATTTATGAAAATGACATTTAAATACCAAAAACAACAAAATAAAAATGACATCCCCTAATGGAGTGATAGCCAACCATGGAGTGATAGCTCATCATGGCTGAGGTGGAGGATGGCAATGTGGGTGCCATCAATCATCCTGATGCAGTAGGAGACTCCCCCCCCACACACACACACACAGAAGATTCCATCACCTGCTCCAGGTCAATAAGTTGCACCACCCTTTTGAGCAGCAGGGCCTGGGCACCGACAGTGGATGTTCTGACACCAAACTGCTCGGCAATGGAGCAGCAGGAGTCCAGGATGGTGGGGGTAAGGTTCACAATGGCCATGTGCTGCTCCATGTGGGTGGGGATCCTCATGGGTGTCCTCATGGGTTCTCACCAGCTGAGAACAGAGTATGTCAGCTATCCTGAAGACCAGGTGGAGGGATGTCTGGAAATGGGGCTCCCACTCTGCATCTCCCCAGGTGGCCAGGACCATCTTTCATCAATCCAAAGTCCTGGGCAGGGCCCATGCAAACAGGGTGATGGGCATTGCCTGGCGAAGGGTGAGGATTGCTGCAGCAATGTCCCCGAACAGGTAATTTAAGGCCTGCTGCTGCTCCCCTCCCATCACCTGCATTGCTGCCAGAGAGGTACAGCACCACTGGATCTGGGCTAGTGCCCTGGGCCGGGCCTGGTGCACACCTCAAATTTGGCTGCACCATAGCAGCCTGGCCTGAAGGCCACAGAGGAGCCAGAAGCAGTTGGTGATGGCCTTGTGCCGGGAGGAGCAGACAGTTTGCACCGCCTGGATCTCTTGGTTGCATGCCTCTGCACAGATGAGGAGGACTTGGAGGGCAGCTAGCTGCTCATACTCCATGGCTCTCAGTCTGATGGCTGGGGAGCCTTTGGACACCGCACCAGAGTCCTTGAAGTGTTGGTATGATGCGTGAAAACACCAGTCCTTCACCTGGCTGACTGCACACCTATCTGTTGGCTGGAATGGTCCATGCACTGCTGAGAATATTATTCTGATCCCAGTCATGGGGGGCGGGGGGGTTGCCCTCTGCTGGTCCTGTGGATCTTGCTCAAGTGCAGCTTGTGAGCAAAGTGGGGTCATGGCATCTCTCCTGTGAGGGTGGGGATTTGTAAAAGAGGGGTTGCAGAAGGTGACCAAGTGTAAGTATTCCCTTAAGTGCTCAAAGCTTCTGTTGGTGGCTTATTCTGTGTGAGCTGTAACCTCTGCACCAGCATGGTTGGCATGGGCTCAGATATGTCATTATCTAGTGAACGTAGCAAACGCTTTTGTCTGCTTTTAAGCAGTCTGTGCCACTCCTGTCCCTCATTCTGCCCTCCAAGGCTCAGTCTGTGTACTCGAGCATGTATTGGTTCACCATGTCTGCTGTCCAGGGCCATTCCTTGGGCTGGAGTCTGGCGTGTGGGGTGAAGAGGTGTTGGGTGTGTGACACCTTGGCATTGGCTGACATTTGGCTTAGGGTGATGTGCAGGGACTAGTGACTGACCCATCTTTCAGGGTGGCTGGCTATGGGCTCATGAGCTGTTATATGCAGTTCCTCGGTCACTGTGTGGCTGGGCCGGAGTGCAGGGAGAGGGCAGCTGAGCTGAGCTTCTGGGTGTTGGGGCCTGCTGGACTGCCCCCCTTCCTGAGGGCGATAGGACCGTGGGATGAGAATGAGAGTGTGGCTTTGCAGGAGATTTCTGAACTTCCAAAGTTTTGCCTGTGCCTTATGGGGGGGGATCTATCTCTGATGCTTTCCTTCACTAGTGCCCTGCTGTGAGCGAGGAGATAGGTGCAGGTCCAGCATGAGTGCCTTGATCGGATGCTGGAACTGCACCTCTTTGCAGGGCCAGGCAGAGCTCTCTACTTGTATGAGGAGCTGACTGCATCTGAACTCCATGCCCTCTATGTGGTCTGGACATGCCCGGAGGTTCAGCTCATGCTAGCAAATAGAGATCCTCTTGACCTCCACTATATGGTGACTCAGCATATGCTTGTGAGGGACTACTGAAGGAGCATGCATCAATGGGGGTTGTATGTGGCCATCATGGCAGCCAGGATCTCCTGGTCCCTTTCCCCCTCCCCTCTGATGAGCTCCCTGGTGAGAGCGAGCTCCCAGGAGTGCACCTCGGCTAACCGTTGAGATTCCTCCAGCAGCTCCCTGCCGAGGTCCTCCCACTGGTGCCAGTTCCTGGCCCACATCTCCCGGTTCCGCTCCACACTGCCGGCAGCTGCTCCCCTCGCGTGAGCGGGTGCCTGGTCTGTGAATGGGAGGTTGGACAGAATGTTAGTGCTTCCGGCCTGTGTGCCCCACTACCACATGACCCGGGGTGCCTTGTGGGGCAGCCCCCATAGTGTGGTGGCTCCCCTCAGCCCTCCCCTGTGGGGTCCCTCAGCCCTGCCCTGTCGTGGGATGTCCCCCCGGCCCCTGATCACTGCGGGAGGGGCCCTTGATGGTCGGGTGTGCCGTGGGAGCAGCTGTGGACCCACCCACCTCTCCCGCCTGCCCCCCACACCTCCGCCCCTGTTGGGCACTGCTAGTTGTGGTTGTACGCCCCGGGTGCCCCACTCCGACCCTATACCTCTGTCCCCCTCCTCCCCCAGCCCCCCTGGCCCCCTGGCCTGTGTGCCCCACCGTGGAGGGTCGCCCACCTGGTGGGGAGGGAGCTGCCTGCCCCCCTTCTCCTCCTCCTCTTCCACCTCCACCTTGTGCACCTCCAGGTTGCCTTATGCTGCAATGGGAAGGGGTACCGTTAGTGTTTGCCAGCCCTCGGCCACGACTGCTGTGCCTCCGTCCGGCCCGTTCCCCACCCCAACCCCCTCCCAGTCCCGCTGGGGCGCATGTACCTGGATCCGGTTCCGTTAGTGTTTGCCCGACCCTGGCTGCTGCGCCTCCATCCCGTTCCCCACCCCAACCCCCTCCCAGTCCCGCTGGGGCGCATGTACCTGGATCCGGTTCCTCTGCCTCCTGGGGGCTTTCCCGGGTCTCCGCTCGCTCTGCACGTGCCTCCTGTCCCGGTGACCAGTATGCATGTAGGTTTTGGGGGCGCGCGCAGAGTGTGGTGGTCCGGCGCTTGGATCCCCGGGGCGCTTCCTCCCCATGTGGGACGGGGCTGTCCACTCCCACTTCCTGGCTCACCTCACCAGGAGCACTTCCCCCCACACTCCGTGGGGTCTGTCAGGGGTAGTTGCATGTTGGCCCTGCGCCTGCCCCTGGTGAAGGCACTGCCATGTGTGCGGGAGGCCACGATGTCCCCATCCATGAAGAGGAACCTGTCAAGCTCCTCCTGGAACTCGGCTGTGCGCATGTCCCAGCTGGACTTGAGATTGTTGTCCTTGATATGTTTATATCCAGACCTCAAGTCCTTTGCCTGCTGCATGCACTGGGTGACATCCCTATTGTACTCCTGCCACTGCATCTCCTGGGCGATGGCTTCATAGACCTGTCTGGTCTTGTAGCTGCGCACCAGGCCATGCTGGACCCTTTCGAACTCCCACACATGGATGAAGTCCCTGATCTCCTGCCTGGACCAGGGCTCCCCCTTTTGGGACCCCATGTGGGGGGCCGACCGGCGTGGTGGCATGGGGCCTGCCCTGTGGATGTGGTAGCCATGGTGGTGGTCATGTTCTGTTGGGGTAGTGCATCATGGGTTACTCTGGGTCCTGCTGGCTCCCTCCACACACCCGTGGGGCCTGCCCCCCCTTTCCCCCTGGGGTTTCCCCCTGCTCACCTGGCTGTCTGGGGGGCCCTCCTCTGTCATCATCTCAGTGGTGTGGTGCTCCATTTTCTGGGAGCTGTTCTGCGGGGATGGGGGACCGGGTTATGCACCTGCCCCCTGCCCTGTGTTCCCCAGCCCATGGTGCCGGGCCTGGGGCGCGGCCCTCCCATCCCTAGGGGGGTGGTCCCTCGTGCTCACCTCACTCTCGCTGCTGCTCCTCGGGCTGTGCCCCTGGGAAGTGCCAGGCTGGGGATCCTTGACCGGGGGGGCCATCGGTGCGTCCCCTCTGCCCTGTGCCGGGACACGTGCGCTGTGTTACATCCTGGCGCGTCCCCCTCCCCCCTTTTCCCCATAGAGAGGCTGGCATTTGGGGAAGCTGCTATGGCCCTAATTAGGCCCACCTCCTGACCCCACTTCCCAAGATACAGAAGACCTGACTGCCCCAATTCATAGTTCCCCTGCCCCCTCCCCACCCACAGGAGATCTGTGGCACCCTTCTAAATGCAGAGCCCCTGCCCCTCCACAGCACATGCCCTCAGGTTGCTTCCACTCAGCATCCTCATTGCCCCATGCTCACTGTGTCCTCCTCCGATACCTGTAAAGTGTTTACCATTTTCTGTGAAATTCTCTGGCAAAGGGCAAAATTGCTGTTTTTCCCTGGTTTTTTAGATTGTAAGCCGTAGGCAGGGACCACGTCTTTATGTTTGTTCTGTAAAGCACCAGGTACACGGCTGGTGCTATACAAATGTTTATAATAATTAATTAATAATAAATTAATAATTTAGCAGCAGGGGAGCTCCTGGGGTCATTCAGAAGTGGCAAGTGTTGGGTCCACACACAGCAATGCAACCCTACTTGGGGTTCTAACCCACAGTTTAGGAACCTCTGGTTTAAAATGTCTCCTTATGCAGAATTGTGTATGCGCAGTGGTAATTTCTTAACCCCAGTATCATTAATTTGTCATGGCACAAGATAATGGCCATTTTACACAGACCCACCCCCCACAATGCTCTGTATGTGGTGGAGGTGGGGAGCATCCATGTAAATGCTGCAGCAGTGGGCACATGCCTGTGGGAACACCACTGGTGGTGGGTGGGGATACATGCGCACTCCTGCGCAACACCCACCTCCACCCATCACCCACCCACGGAGCCATACAGCAAAATGGAGGAGGGTCTGTTGCTGGAGGTGGGTGTGCGCCCATGGGAAAGGCCACACACCCATATCCCCCCACCCACGTTCATTTAAAAATGGCCAGAGAGAGTCCATTTTTACACAGACGCCCTCCCGCCTCACTGGGCATGCGGGAAGGTGTTAAATGCATGAGGGCATCTGTGGAAACGGTGCGGCGGTGTGTGAGGGGATGGGTATTTGCTGGATGTTTGCCCATGCAAACACCACGGGCGGTGTGTGTGTGCTCCCAGCGTACACCCACCTTCATCCACCCACACAGCCATCCAACAAACCAGAGGAAGCTCCGTGGGTGGGGGTGGGTGGGTGTCCATGGGAAAGGGAGAACACCCACCTCTACCCACCGCTGGTGCACACCGATCCCCCCACACAGCAGCACTGTGTCAAAACAGCCAGAGAGAGGCCCTTTTTACCCAGGCAGCGGTGGGTGGGGGAATGGGTGTGCTGCCACCGTGGGCGGAGGGGTGTGTGTGTGTGTGTGCCCTTTACCATGGACACAAACTCATCTCCACCCATGGAGCCTCCTCTGGTTTTTTGGATGGCTCTGTGGATGAGTGATGGGTGGAGACGGGTGTGCATTGGCAGCATGTACATGGACTCTGGACACCCCCTTCCCCACATCGCACACCCAACGGGGGAGGATGCGAGAGAGAGAGAATGGTGTTTATCCAATCAACAGAAGAACCCCCTCAAATGTTTACTCAGTATACACAGTACCAAGATTATCAAGAATAAAAAGCTTAAACTAACACATATGTCCCTTTTTATAAAACAGTAATAAAGTAGCTTCTGTACATCCACAATATCATCTCAATATAATATATAAAAATGAAAGCCCAAAGAAACTCAATTTTTGGACATCTAAATAGAACTTGAAAATTGCTTTAAAAAACCAACCCAGAAAATGAAGTTAATTAACACTGAAAAAACAGAAGCCCGCCCCGCATACATCACTAATGAGCTGTTTAGTACTGTCTGTTACTTTAAATGAAACATGCATACTGTCGAGCTTGAAAGATGTAAAATGCAATCTGCTGCAATAAAGATTCTATGAGAAAAATCATGTGAAAAGATTACTGTAATATATTTTGTTCTTAACTGATCCTTTCTACAAAGGGAAGTAGGGGGTAAAGTTTGATGTATAGAGAGAGATCTTAAACTCATATCAGATGATAGCTCATCTAAGTGAGAGAGTCTGTATACAGATGATCTCATTTTTCTTCTCTATATCCTATTATAACAAGAATTAATTTCAAATAAAATATTTATGATTCTAAGGTTTTCCAGGTAGGACTGTGTCAAGACAATTCAGTACTTATGTTTAATACATAACCTTGTCAGTTTCTGTCTAATATACATAGCCATTTTGCAAATATTCCTTTAGATTTTTTTTTAATGCTGATGTAACTAGGCTGTGCAATTTGACCTATATAGGGATTAAACTCTTCAGCATAGGATAGCATACTAGGGGAAAAAACACATATCTGTGGTATGCAGCATCGAAATCTGACAATACAGTGTTCATAGAATTAATTAAATGAGCATTTGCAAGTATTGATAACTTTGTTAAGGTATTTTCTGTGGTTTCAAAAATGATTTTGAATACTGCTGCTGACTATGCTTATTGTTGTTTAATTTTATTCAGGTTTTCTTTTTTTTAACATATAATTTATCTATTTTATTTTGTATTTATCTTAAAATTTATATGCCGCCCCCTCCTGCCTCAGGCATCTTGGAGCAGCTTACAACATCTTAAAAACATTTTAAAACATTAAAATAAACAATAATGATTACAATTTTTAAAAACCCAATATAAAACCCCATTCCCCCCTACCCTATCCTAACTCATCCCACCCACCCCATCTCCCTCAGGAAAGGCCTGGTGGAACAGCCAGGTCTTACATTGTCTGTGGAAAGAGGGGAGGCCGGAAGCCAAGTGGATCTCCAATGGGAGGGAGTTTCACAGCTGTGGCGCAGCCACAGAGAACGTCCTCCTCATAGTGGACACCTGGGAGACCCGGGCGACCTCGAGGAGGGCACCCCCAGCCAAGCACAGGGGTTGCTCCAGGACCCGGAGGGTGAGGCGGTCCTGCAGATAGGCAAGGACCAAGCCATTTAGGGCTTTAAAGGTCAACACCAACACCTTGAATTGGGCCTGGAAACCTACTGGCAGCCAGTGCAGAGAGCGAAGCACCGGTGTAATATGTTCACGTCGGCCCGTCCCAATCAAGAGACAGGCCGCCGCATTCTGTACCAGCTTCAGTTTCTGAACCAGCACCAAGGGTAGCCCCACGTAGAGTGTATTGCAGTAACCCAGTCTCAAGGTAATAAATGTATTGATGACTGTGGCCAGATCTGAGTCTGAGACATATGGCCTAAGCCGAAGCACCAGATATAACTGGTGAAATGCTCCCTTCGCCACAGCTGCCACCTGGGCATCCAGGCAGAGCTGTGGGCCCAGAAGCACCCCCAGACTCCAAACCTGAGAAACCAGGTGAGGGCGGACCCCAGCAATGATGGGGGCCACTACTCCCTCGCCCCCCCCCCAACCATCACCTCCGTCTTGTCAGGATTTAGCCTCAGGTGGCTCACCCTCCTCCAATCCCCCACAGTGGACAAACAGCAGGTTAGCACCGAGACTGTCGGGCCTGAGTCAGCGGAAAATGAGAGATATAGCTGGGTGTCATCAGCATATTGATGACATCTCACTCCATACTCCGTAACAACCTCTCCCAGAGGCTGCATGTACACATTGAACAAGAGAGGGGATAAGATGGAACCCTGTGGTACTCCACACGTGAGGCCCTGGGGGGAAGATGAAAACTCCTCCAGCACCACACACTGGGTTCTCCCAGCCAGGAAAGAGTGGAA
>QEPC01002983.1:888416-911095 GCA_003113815.1 Sphenodon punctatus | reverse complement strand
TGGGGGGGGGGGGGGGCATATAAATATAAATAAATAAATTAAATTAATATTCTAAAGGACATCTGTTACATTTTCTCTGAAAACCTAGAGTACTTTATATTGGCTCCATGGTGGCATTATATGCATGTTCCGTCCAGATATCTGTCTGTCAAAGTTGTTGGGAAATCAGTACAATGCCTTCTATTTTAAAATCTTTTACTATCAAGATACAAAAAAAACCATAAGTCTGACAAGACATATATGTTTATTTGCATCAGCAGCATTAAAAAAATTAAAATATGACATTATGCTTAAAATAATTGACATATGCTATGTTAGTTATAGAGGAATATCTGAAAAGAGGAAAAAATTACAGAAAAATGCCATTAACACAGCATGCAAATAAGGTACTGTTTTACATCATTTTAGATCACATCATCATAAGATGGAGCCAGAGGTTGCTGTCACATAAATAGAATTTAGAGCACGGTTCTATATTTAGTTTGGTTGGCAATTCAAAATCAATTCATTCTAGGGGTTCAGAACCAGATATTCAGTATAAGAATATGGATGAGAAAAGGCAATGGAATTTAGTCAGCCTATATCTATCTGCTTCATTTAAAGCTGTTTAGGCTGTCATATGTCAATCGGAATTGATGGTGTCTGATACAGATTTTCCTCGCTCACCTAGATAGATTGGTTTGGTCCATATACATTTCAAATGACATGCAAGCTGAAAACATGCTATTTAGATTAAATAAGTGTGCATAACAGTTGTACTTGCACTTAGTGGCTTCAGAATTTCTGCTGGAAAAAGTATAGGAATAGCACTGGGTGACTGCTGGAACAAAATGGAGACTGGTGGCAGATGGTCAGCAATCTAAAGCACAACAGTTACTGAACTGTGTCAAAATTCAGAAAGCATCTTTCAGTGATTTGTAGCAATATGGAACAAAATTTGTCTTTCTGATCCATAGTTTATAACACAAGAAGGCTGAAGCAAGAATGCTAACACTTTTATTATGATTTTTGCAAAACTGTCTGAGATAGACATCTCACTTTTCACTAAAAATATCTTGGGGGGGGGAAATAATGGAGAAATACTTTCCTGATAAATAACAGTGACTAGTTTTCCATCTGCAATGTTTGGAGGGAGCCAATTCAAACAGTTCTATTATGTCCAGAAACCAGTTTGAACTCATTAGATATTGGGTCTGATTTTCAGAGGCACAGCACACCAACCACCATGACTATTGTAAATGTCACAGTGTGTCTTTGCTACTCTTTCACATCTTAAGTACAATGTCTTCTCATTACAGACAGACACTGTGTACAGCCCAATGTACAGCCTGACCACCTGGAAAGACATCCTGGCTCAATGGAAGCTCAAGCAATACCCATCAGACTTCAGCAAGATTTAGAACAGCATCAGGATTTGTCCCACAGATATTTAGAAGTGAAATAGAGCTATGTTGTAAATAGTTTTCTATATTTAAGGTCAGTGCAGCACAGTTCCTTGCTATCTGCTCTCTGTGAGAGCCAGTGGATAAGATGTTAGACTTTGACATGAGAGGGTAGTGTTCAAATTAGAACCCGTTGACCAAACTGCATCCAGTGCGACCTGAATGGCCCTCCTGGTCCTCCCCATCCCTCCGATGGGAAACCATGATGGCCACCATGGCAGGGATCCCTGTGTGCAAGACGCCCCAACTCACCCCACCCCCCAAGAGCACTGTGACTTCACAACTTTCCATAGGGGCCACATCAGGACATGAGGCAGGGGAGTATCTGAGGCCAGTTTCTCACATTGCATGGGAGCAGGGGAAATTTCATGAGAGCAGTAAGAGCTGTACACTCACAGGAATTAGCGCACGTAGGATGGAATGTACTATTCCACTTTTATGCCACGAGAACACCCGTGATTGTAAAAGCTACATTGGAGAACACAGCAATGAGTGAGTTTTATGCACAGCAAAATGCTAATGCTACATGTGCTAATTTCTGTGAGAATACAGTCACAACTGCCCACATGGAAGTTTCCCCCATTCTCATATAACATCAGAAAGTTGCCTTAGCATAGCTCCATCGCAGGTGAGGATCTTTTTATTTATTTAATTAATTAATTTTCCCCCATTTTTATCCTGCCCCTCTTGCACAAGCAACGGGGCGGCTCACAATTGTATAAATATAAAACAAGCAATGTCAATAAAAAATATGTAAATACAAAATTATATAAAAGAACCACATAAACTTTAAGTAATTAAATCTAATCTGTGCAGAAAAATCTCCCTACTTTGTGGATGGTAGGGCGTGTGGAAATAAAGGCTAATACCCAAAGTTTTACACAAAGTCTTAGTGAGCTGGGCGGTAAAACAAGAACCCATGTCACAGTCAATGGAGAGGGGTATTCCAAACTTTGGGATAAAGTTTTTCAGAAGACATTTGGCAACAGTGGTGGCGTCGGTCCTTCGACAGGGGAAGGCCTCAGTCCAGCCAGAGTAGAGGCAAATGACCACCAGCATGTGCTTGTAGCCTTGTGCGGGAGGCAGATCAGCAAAGTCAATCAGTAGGTGAAGAAAAAAGGACCCTCAGCATATGGTTTTGAAGAGCTGCGGACTGGGGTGGCCTTAGCAACGCTGAACAGTTGACAAGTGGGGCAGGAATGGACGAGTTGGCGAGCTTCAGTGGTGACAAAAGGCACAAACCAGTGGGTAGAGATCTGCAAGGTGATCCCCCCTTTGTTCGTGTGGGAGCGTAGATGAGCCACGTGAATAAGATGCTGTAGGAGAGCCCGTGGCATCAGGGTGTTGGATGATGCCTTGAGAGTCAGAAACACAGTTGGCTTTGGTCCAAATGGCACATTTTGAAGGGTTGGCCTCCAACTGGAGCCGCAGGAGCTCAGAGGCATCAAGTGTAGAAGGTACAGGTTCTGAAAGAGATACTGCAATAACGAGAGTTGCCGGTGGGCCACACCTGGCTGCTCGTTGTGCAGCCTTATCAGCCAGGTGATTACCAAGGGCCTCAGGAGTAGAAGCCCTGGTATGGGGCCGGACATGAATAACAGAGAGCAGAGGGGAGTAAAAGTGCTTTAAGAAGTTCAGAGATGTATGAAATATAGGAGATCGGAGATCCAGTGGAAGTGAGGAATTCCCGCTCCCGCCAGATGGCGCCAAAGGAGTGACAGAAACCAAACGCATAGCGGGAGTCAGTGAAAATGTTAGCAGATTGGGTTTTTTTGCCAGTGTGCAAGCCCTGGTAAGGGCAACAAGTTCAGCAGGTTGGGCGCTGCACAGTTTAGGCAAAGGAAAAACCTCTAGGACTTTAAACTAAGTGCAGACAACAGAAACAACAGACAGCTTGTTATTTTCACGGAGGCAGGAGCTGTCCACAAACAAATTCAGAGCAGTATTTGGTTTGGGGCAATCAAAAAGGTCTGGATGGGGCAGAGAGGTTTAACCAAGCACAGTAAGACAGTTATGTGGAAGACAGAGAAGCGGACTGATAGTCCAGAAGGGAAGAGATGGTAACCAGTAAATTATCAGCATAAGTGACATAAATTATCAGCATAAGTTGGGAGGCAATTGAAAGTCACTTAAAGTTTCCCGAAGGGCCAATCTAAAAGGTGAGGGAGAATCACTGAACCCCTGGGGCAACCTAGTAAAGGTGTATTGGATCTGGGATGAGGGATCGGTAAAAGCAAAAGGGTATTATGACAAGGGGTGTACAGATACAGGAAAGAAAGCCTGTGAAAGATCTATTACAGTAAACCAGGATGCAGAGGAGGGTATACTAGCAATGGTGGTGCCCGGGTCCGGAACCACCGGGTGGAGGGGTACAACAAAATTGTTAACCTGGCAGAGGTCTTGAACAAAGCGAAAAACAGGAGTACCATCGGGATGGAAATTTCCTGGCTTTTTGACAGGTAAAATAGGACTGTTTACAAGGGAACGAGTGGGGACCATAACCCCAGAGTTTAAAAATGCCTTAAGAACAGTTTGAGTATAAATGGGAGGTTTAATTGGATGAGATTGAACTTTAAAGCACTTTTGGACGGAAGGTTTGTAGGCTTCCTTGTCCCACAAATACCAAATGTCCATCTGTCAAGGGTGTTTCTCCTCTAAATTGCCCTGAAGATGTTCGAGGACTGGGAAGGAGAAAGACCCTTCGAGAGGGAATTGCAATTCCGGATTGTCAAGGGTATAAAGGTTTCACCTAGTTATCCATTTTACTGCTGCAGGTCCATATTTATTCAACATGTATTTAATTGGAGTATCCCCCAGGGGTAATTTGGAGGCAGCTGAACCCATTTTAATTTTAGTTCCCAAGTTTGTTCCCTGAATCTAATTTACTGAAATTACAGATAACAAAATCTTACGGGGGAGACAGACACACACTTTACAAAATACAAACTGACAAGACCGTACAGGTGAACACAAAGGGGTCCTCTAAAGTCACAGGAGTTCCAGTATGCAGCTGGAACAATGGCTCTGTAGAGGCTCAGGTCAAGAGGGGTCAAATAGGATCACTTCACAATACACCAGACAAACATTAACACCAATAGATTTCTGAATTCAGACAAGGCGGAGTCAGTGTTTTAAAACCAAGTTCTGTCAAACAGGGCCCCTTTTTCCAATCCCTAATTGACCACCAGGGTATTAGGGCAATTACTAAAACAGGGCTCAGTTATTAGCTGAGGTCCACCGTGAGCGAGGCATCCCCCGCTACCAAAACAGCACAGCACTTACCGCAGGAGTCCATTGGAGTCCTATGTTCCTCTCATCCCACTTCTGACACCAGAATTGTTGTGGATTTTCAGGCTAAAATGAGAGGAGGCTGCAAGAACGTTCAATCAGATTTATTCAGATACACAGCTGTGAGACCATCTGGCGAACAATGCTGATGGACCCTGGGCAGATGTGAGGCATGTCAATATATACACAGTTCATTAGTGCTGTTAACACGAGACCCCCTGCCACGTGAGATTATTGGGGGGTTGGTTCCCCAATATCTGCTCTCTTTAAATTTAGGGGAATTAGCCAAGTTAGGGGGTCCCCTCATGTTCAAGGGATCAAGCTGAGGACAGTACGTGCTACAGCAGTTTATGTACCCTCCCCAAATAGAAAGAGAGAGAAGGAGACAGGTATCCAAAAACAACAGGTTTATTGGTATATTACACAGAGAAACACAGCCCCGGTCTGGCTGGTGGGGTTTAAAACACAGGCGGCTTGCGGGGATGGTAGGAGAAGAGGGGGGGGTATTCCGGTGTTGACTCAGCGAGGGGGAGCAAGAGAACGTGATAGGGAGAGAGAGAGAGACAGGGAGGGAAAAAGGGCTTCCCCAATTGGCTTGGGAAAGTCTGGACCTGCAGTTACCTTTTCCTGGCCTGTTGAGACGGGACAGGCAGCCCACGGATCCAGCGGAGTTCAGGGGATGGAGGAAAAAGCAAAAAGGGCAGACCCAAAGTCTGGAAGAAAATCCTTAGCACAGACACGTGCAGAGAAACTGCATGTAGCTGTGTTCCAAGATTTCTCAGAGGTGGAAGGGAAACTATAGAGCAGTTATAAGGTACTGAACAAAGGAGTTTGGGAGGCTACGGAGGGTCGTTTGTGGTGTACAATGGGCTAACGAGGGGAGAAATTCAACTTTCACTTCCATCACAAAAGGGGCCATCCAAGATGCATAAGATATCTTTGACACAGGGGGAAAGAGTAAACAACAGTGGCTGGAGGGTAGTTAAGGAGGGGAGGGGAGGACAAACGATCGGCTTCCTGGGACACAAAGGGATCCCCTGGATTTCTTTATTCCTGAGGGTGGGTTGCTGCTCCAAGTTCCAGTCATCGGTGCTCTACTGAATAGAAAGAATGCCTCTTAATGGCCCCATACTTTACTCTAGGCATTTTCCTTTATCATCTCTTCCCCCAGGTTCAGGCTGGTATTTCACATGAGTGACCTACTTTCTGCTGGGTTCCATGGTGGCTGGGCCCGATCGTTACTCTGTTTTACAAGCCCCCCTCTTGCTCATAATGGGGGGCTATGCTCTCAAGCCTTTTTCCCCACGTTTGCCAGCCCTTGGCCCTGTCTGGGGCTGTCCTTTCAAGCCCTCCGGGTCCAAGTTTGTTGGCACTTGGTCATACAGCAGAGGGGGCTTGTACCCATTTTAGGGAAAACTGAGGCCATCATCAACAGTGCCACAAAGTGGTATGAACCAATTGCAGATGCACACATACAATACTTCCTTAAATGGATACAGTCTAATAGCTTACACAATGATTTGACAATGCGCAAGTGTGGAACTACCATATAGCTGTTGCTAGGCAAAGAGTAGTGGATGGTTTTATTGGCTATGACCTTTTAAGTCAGCTTTAACTTCAGACTACTGCGGGGGAGGAGAGGGCCTGTAGACACCTGTCCAGAAGATGCAGCCCACCACAGAAATGTCAACAGGAAACCACATGAACAGGAAGCTTTAGTAGGTTATGGAGCCTTCTTAAGAAAAACCAACTAAGCTGTCTGCGTACGTACCTTGCATGACAATAGCAATGGAGTCTCAGGCCAAAGCATTGTCAAGGATCTGTAGGCCAGAATTTTATGTAGCTTGGGATTCTTCCATACCCCCCACAACCCATCTAACCCATCCCCTCCTTCCCCCCACCCCTGCTAAATGCCTGGAGGAAAAGCCAGGTCTTACAGTTTCATCAGAAGGCAAGGAGATCCGAGCTGAGGTGAACCTCCACTGGAAGGGAATTCCAGAACAACAGCGCAGCTGCAGAGAATGCCTTCCTGCCCATCTGAACCCGCCGATAGCGTGGGACTTCCAGGAGGGTGCCCCTGGATGACTGCTGGGACCACCCAGAAAATGAGGTGATCACTCAGATAAGTAAGGCCCAGACTGTGAAGGCCTTTAAAGGTCAACACCAGCACCTTGAATCAGGCCCGGAAGACAATAGGCAGCCAGTACAGAATTGGAGCACAGGTGTTATGTGCTCCCTGTGGCCCACCCCAGTAAGGAAGCGGGTCACCGCATTCTGCATTAGCTTCAGCTTCCAAACCATCACCATGGGCAGCCCCACATAGAGCACATTGCAATAGTCTAGCCTCAAGATGACAAATGCATGGATGACAGTGGCGAGATCGGAGTCCAAGACATTGGTGAAAGACTCCCCTGGCCACAGCCAACACCTGGGAATCCAGGTGTAGCTGTGAATCCAAGAGCACCCCCAGGCTCTGCACAGATGGAGCCAATGGAGGATGGACACCCCCGATAATGGGAAACCTCCTCACTGAGATCACCGACCCTATCTACTAGCATTACATCTGTCTTATCAGGATTGAGCTTCAATCAGCTCAACCACATCCAATCCCCCACAGCGGCCAAACACCAGCACAGCAACAAGACAGCAGGGCTTGGGTCGGATGAAAATGAGAAATATAGCTGGGTGCCATCTGCATACTGATGGCAGTGAACCCCCAGTTGCGCACAACCGCCCCAAGCGGCTTCATATACACATTGAACAAGAGCGGGGACAGAATGGAACCCTGCGGGACCCCACATGGGAGGCCCCCAGGGGACAATGTACAGTCCCCTAGCACCACCTGCTAAGATTTATCTGTGAGGTAGGAGCAGAACCATTGCAAAATGGTCCCGCCCACCCCCGCCAGGTAGTGCAGGTGTGTCACCAACAACTCATGGTTCCCAGTCGCTGATAGATCAAACAGAACCACAATCTCATTTATTTATTTATTTATTTATTTATTTTTAAAAATTATACCCCACCCCTCTTGCCAGATGCAACCCGGGGCAGCTAACAGCATCAAAAATACACAATACAATAGCATAAAACATAATAAAACATCAATAAAAAGAGATAATAAAAACCAACCCCTCCATCACCACTCCCACCCCCTACCCACCCCTCACCCCTCTCCCTCGCCAAATGCCTGACAGAACAGCCAGGTCTTACAACTCCTTCAAAAGGCTGGGAGGTCCGGGGCCAGATGGGCCCCCACCAGGAGAGAGTTCCAAAGGTGCAGCGTGGCCACCGAGAATGCCCTATTCTGCGTGGCCCCACCGGAAAACCCAGGGGACCTCCAGTGTGGCGCCCCCAGATGACTGCAGGGGCCAGTCTAGGACCCAGAGAGTGAGGCGAACTTGCAAGTAGACAGGGCCCAGACCGTGTAAGGCTTTATAGGTCAAAACCAACACTTGGAATTGAGCCCGGAAGACTATTGGCAGCCAGTGCAGAGATCGGAGCACTGGTGTAATGTGCTCCTGGTGACCCAGTCTCACCAAGAGCCGGGCCACTGCATTCTGCACCAGCTGCAGCTTCCGAGCCATCACCATAGGTAGCCCCACGTAGAGCGCATTACAGTAGTCTGGTCGAGAGGTGATAAAAGCATGGATGATCGTGGCCAGGTCAGGAACCAAAACCAATGACCGAAGCTGCCACACCAGATGTAACTTGTGGAAGGCACTCCTCACCACAGTCTCCACCTGGAGAGCCAGGCGGAGCTGCGTGTCGAGGAGCACCCCCAGGTTCCGTACCTGGGAAGTCAACAGAGGACAGATCCCATCAACCATAGGAGCTGTCACTTCCACCAACTTCCCCACTACCATCACCTCCGTCCTGTCAGGATTCCAATCGCAGTCAGTTAGCCCTCATCCAATCCCCCACAGCTGCCAAAATCTGGGTAAGCACTCATGGTTCAAAAGCGGATGATGGATCTAACAGAACCAGTAGAGTCATACAACCCTTGTCCAGTTCGACTAGGAGGTTGTCGATCAAGACCACAAGTGCTGTCTCCATGCCATAACCCAGGCGAAAGCCAAACTGTGGGATCAAGAAAATTGATGCCATCCAAATGCACCTGGAGCTGATGAGCCACTACCCATTCAGTAACCATCCCTAAAAAGGGAAAGTTAGAGATAGGCCTGTAACTCACCAGGGCATCAACGTCAAGTGATGGCTTTTTGAGGAGAGGCCAGACCACAGCCTTCTTGAGGCAGTCTGGCACCTTCCCCTCCAAAAGGGAGGCACTGATAACCCCCACCAACACCAGTCGTAATGTCTCCCTGGCAGCTTTTACTAACCAGAATGGGCACAGATCTAATTCACAAGTCGTGGCTCGAACAGACTGCAGCACATCAGCGGCATCGGCAGGCATCACCAATTGAAATTCATCCCACAAAATGTGACCAGACAGGGCATTCCTAACCATTGGCTCTGCCACTGCCTCCAAAATGGAGAAGTTGAAGTCATGCTCAATGCAAGCAATTTTGTCCGCAAAGTACTTCAAAAACATGTCACAATGGGCCGTAGAAAAATCTGGTTCCAGGCGGAGCAGGCTGGACCAACTAGACCTCTCACCACAGGGAACAGCTCCGCTAGACATGACTCAGCAGACACAATGAGTGTAGCAAAGAACCGCTTCTTTGCTGCCCTCACTGCCATGGTGTAGGATTTCAAAAATTCTCTATGCCACAACCGATTGTCTTGGGCATAAGTACAGCACCACTGTCACTCCAGTCACCTCCCTTCACACTTCAGGCATCCCAGATCCTCCATGAACCATAGGGACTTGTGGAGCTGATGCACTGGAAGTGGATGCCTAGAAGGCACCCATTCAATGGCACCAGTCAGCCAACCATTCCAGATGGCCACGAGGACATTGATGGAGCAGCCATTGAAGTTAATGGGTATCTCCCCAACAGCATTCCGGAACCCCTCTGGTTCCATAAGTCTCTTGGGATGGATCATTTCAATTGGTCCCACACCCCTACAGTCAGGCAAACACGCTAGGATGGAGGTTCGCAGGAGGTAATGGTCCAACCATGGCAAGGGTGAACATGACACCCCCCAATCATTGGACCCCCCCATCTCAAGGTCAGTTCAGAAAATCAAGTTCAGAGTGTGCTCATGCATCTGGCCCCTCATCACCTGGGACAGACCCATGGTTGCCATGGCAGCCATGAATTCCTGTTCCGCCCATGCAATCCAGTCTCAGCATGGATATTGAAGTCACCCAAAACAATAGGTTTAGGGGACCTCAAGACCAGGTCTGAGACCAGAGCTGCTAGAGCAGACAGGGATGCTGCTGTGCAGTGGGGTGCAGAGTACACCAGCAGAATCCCCAACCTGTCCCTGGCCAGAAACTCTGGTCCGTTGCTGTGAGGTATAGAGAAAGGAAGGGGAGAAAAGGGGGGACAGAACACATGAACTAGGCTCTCACACACCTCTATACAGCAGAATCTGCTTATAAAAAGGCCCCTCAGGATCTTATATGGCTTTTGGGATTTGCATCCCCAGCCTAGATCATCATAGAGAGAGCACAAGGCCCTATAACACAGTGAACCACACTTACACGGGGACTTAGGTACATGGGATGGGACACAGTGTGATATAGGTGACGGGTGGGGAGTGTAAGACCCGGGGTAGGAATAAGGGATAGGGCCTGCACACCAGACGGGAACCAGGGCACAGTTACACACCACCCTACTCTCTACTAAACCCACACTGCACGCCACACACTCACCCACGCATTCACCTCCACAACGCTCTCTCAGGAACACTCTTCAAGGACACAACACTCCAAACCAGAAGCTCAGAAGGGGGTCAGTTTCACAGGCACGAGGCTCTGATCACCAGCAACAGCAGTGAGACAGGGAGCTGCTTTTATCTGTCCCTGATTGCCTGGACATGCTGGTGCTCAAAGCACTGGCGCTGCGGTGCACAGGCATGGTTATGTGTGGCGGCTGGGCTGTCTCCACACTGGGCTGGATGTTCTCAGGGGAACCGCGTCTCTCCCCTCCCGGCTGTGTTTGAGCCGGGGAGGCCTCCGTACCCCCAGGGGCCTGGCCCAGCAAGCTCCTGCTCCTACAGAGTCGGTGACGGGGATCCTGGCGGTGAGGCCGCAGCACTAGGTGAGGCCGTACGATACCCCTCCAGGGTCTGCCCATGCCAGAGGCACGGCCGGGTTCCTGGGTATCCCCTCCCCCTAAAACCTGGCACAGGGGCCTGACAGTTGCCAGACAAATCAACCACAAGGTGGAGGCACTTCATCCAAGACTCATTCTACACTGAATACCTTCATATGACCAACCCATCCCTAAAAATAATAGCTATGCCCCCTCCCCAACCCTCTGGGCTGAGCTGGTGCTGGATGGAGTACCCAGCTGGAATGAGGTCAGCCAAAATCAGCCCTGAGGATGGACTCAAAGGGACCCTCCACCCAACCCCCTCTCCCAATAACCCGCTCCCCCTCCCACTGGGTGGCCTAATCCACCTCTCTTAACCCCAGAAACAACCCCACAGAATCCCATAGTACAATTCCCATCCCGCCCTCTCACCGGGGGATGATCACCCTGAGGGGCTATCAAGCTGCTTTCACAAGCTGGAAGAGGCCCCCGCAAACCCACCCCCAGACAGGAAAAACCTTCCCTTCCCAATCACCCATAACCAATCCAACTAAGAATCCCTAAACCACTAAAAATCACTTCTAAACCCTCCAAAATCTACCCCTACCTAGCACAGAACCCTCGTATCTGCTGAAAATCATATACTGGCAAACATTCCCCACTCCACCCACCAAGGGCCACGCCATGGGGTCCTTTAGCAGCGGCCCTGTGGTGCATGCCTATGGCACTGCTGGGATATGCACCAGCTTTCAATCCTTCTCCCACCCCAGGTCAGAAGTGTGGGGAGGGGATCCCCGGCCCTGCTCCCTCTCCCTCTGCCACAGGGAGAGAGGGTGATGTCAGTCCCAGCAGGTAACAAGCGGTGTTAAGAAGAGGGTGTTAAGCAGCGGCTGGGAGGCAGTCCGGCTTTCAATCCCACCCCCCGGGCCGGAAGCCCCTCCTCTCCCTCTACCATAGGGAGAGGGTGATGTCAATCCCAGCATGGGATCTCCTCTGGTCCATAAAGTGGCATGCAAGTATTAAAGTATTAGTTATTCCAAATGGTAAGATTCCCTCTCTGATTTTATTCAGGTCTTATTTGGGCAAACTCTAACCTCAATGGGAATTTAAAAACACACCAACTGCCATGCCTGATCAGAGCAGAAGTCCATCTGCTTTGATGCAGTGGTTTAAAAAGTGACTACATTAGATTAAGTCTTAAGGCTTCTCCCCGAACAAGCACTACCACTTCAAGAGTAGCTTGGAAGTAGTAGGGGATGGGCTAGAAAAAACTTGGAGACATAGGGTGAAAACACAAGTGACGATGGAAAGCCGCCATCACAAATTGCTCCAGACTGGGAAGGCAATGGCAATCTGGTCAGGATTGGGTCCGGCCACGGAACAAATGTACACATGGCAAGGCCAGGTGCTGTGCCCAGCAGCCTGCTCCCATGACAGGAAGCCATGACGGCCACCATGGCAGCTGTTCATAGTGGCTACTCTGGATTGGGCCAGGCTGGGAACAGAGAGCTACCACACATGATACCCCTTAGAATGTGTGGGGTCCTGGGCAAAGATAAAATCTAGGGCCCCTGGCAGCCCTCTTTCCCCCTTGGCCTAAACCCCTTGGAGGCATCCTCTACAGGGCCCTAGAGGTGGTCATTTTGGGGACCCCGCTGAGAGGAAATGGAGACCAGAGACCCTGCCCTGGTGAGAACAGGGGCCAATGTGGGGCCCTCAGAAGTAGCAAAAATAACGGGGTCTGGGTCAGTCGCTCCAGGTCTCCCTATGGTAAGGGGATTAAGTAGAAAGAATCAGAGAGAGGGAAATGGGATGTGAAAAGGCAAAAGTAGAATGTACTAAATTGGGAAGAAGGGGAAGGATGTTCTGATGGGGGAAGAATGGGGTAACTAAGAAAAAAAGGATGAGGGTAAGGGAACAGGAAAAGGGGACAGGGTAAGGGTATTGTTGACATTGTTAAACTAGATTATATTTTCTCAGAATTGGTTGGGATGCCTTGGACTGCAATCCTAAATACACTAAGGCTGCTTTCAGACGCTACAGGGGAATGATGAGAACTTTTGCAATCACTGCCGTGGCTCTCTAATTGCGAGGATTAGCACTCGTCAGAATGCACAAATCCCCTTTTAGTGCGCAAGAACACCTGCCCTTGTAAAGGCTACTGTAGGGAATAGGGTGTCCTGGGAAGAGGGGAAATACCCAACTGTAGGGAATGAGGTGTTCCGGGATAAGGGGAAGGACCCAGAGGGAACTTCTTTCACACACTAGAACAAGCACGCCGCCTTTCGTGACGGGGGTCCTATGCGCACTGTGGGAAAAACAGTCCCTCAGGATCTTATAGAGTCCTAAATCCCCTACTGGGGATGAGGCAAAATCATCATGGGGGGGAGACACCAAGGCCCTGTGCAAGACCCCCTCACCGTCATCTCCACCACTCTCACACAATCACCACTATGCACCCACACCCACTTATACACTGTGACCTGGGGAAGGGTGGAAGGTAGGAGTGGGAAGTCCGGATTATCCGGTATCCGAAACTGCCACTAATTTACTGTATCGGCAGTATCAGATTAATCCAGATATTGGGGGTACCGGTACCGGTTCCCCGTGCTGGATTGTTTTACATTGCGGCCATTGAAATGAATGGCTGCAATGTAAAAAAAAGAAACAAAAAACCCAACCACTTTTCCCTCCCCCATCCAGGCTGTGCGGGTGGAAGAGTGGACACCCACCCCCCACGCCCCCGGCCAGCCTGGATTTTAAAAAAAAAATTTTCCCCCCGAAGTCCCTGGCTCCGGGCCACCGCCAGCGACCCGGAGCCCGCACCAGCAGGTAGGTACTAGGGTGATCCCTAGGGTGGGGGGTGGTTTAACACACACCCCACCCCAGGGATCACCCTACCCCCCCACCCAAGGATCGCCTACCTTTGACGCTCCGGGTGGTGGCGGCGGCAGCAGCACGGTGCTCCGGGCGGCTTCAGCGCTGGCTGTGACTGCCGGCTTCAGCGCTTACTAGGCCTTCCAGGGAAAGGAGTTCCCTGGAAGGCCTAGTAAGCGCTGAAGCCGGAAGCCACAGCCAGCACTGAAGCCACCTGGAGCGCAGTGCTGCCGCCGCCGCCACCGCCGCCGCCACCACTGCCCAGAACGCCAAAGGTAGACGATCCTTGGTAGGGGGGGTAGGGTGATCCCTGGGGTGGTGTGTGTGTTAAACCACCCCCCACCCCAGGGATCACCCTAATACGTACCTGCTGGTGCGGGTTCCGGGTTGCCGGCGGTGGCCCGGAGCCAGGGACTTCAGGGGAAATTTAAAAAAAAAAAAAATCCAGGCTGGGCAGGGTGGGTGGGGGGGTGTCCCCTCTTCCACCCACACAGCCCGGGAGGGGGAGGGATTGTTTTTCCCCCCCATTGATTTCAATGGGGACACTGACAGTTCCCCATTGAAATCAATGGAATAGATCCGGCACCGGTAAACCGGTTTTAATCCGGTAAACCGTTTTTTTGCAAACCAGTAACCGGTAAAACTGGTAGCCGGTTCTTTGCCAGATGTCCCATCCCTAGGGAAGGGGTGCAGATAGGTGAGGGTAACAGGGTCTACACCAAGGGAGGATAGGGTAGGGGATGCAGATAGTCACACTTTGGGAGGTACAGGGAGGAAGGGTCCCAACCATGAGAGGGAAGGTAGTGCCAATGGGTTGACCATACACAGTATACAACACCCAGTTCATTAACCCACACACCCACCTTCAACGTTCTCGTACAACAATTTCATGCACCCCAGTCACCTTCTTGCACTCACTGACACACTCCCTCACATGCTCTAATCACTCACACACACTCTGCTGCTCCAAGTCCCTCAATCACCGCTCGAATCCAAACCTAAGGGGGCCATTCTCACAGCAAGCTGATCTCTGGCAGTGTGTCTATTGCCGGCCTCCATCTTTAATTGCGTCGCTCCACCCCCTTTGTACAACAATTCCACACACCCCAGTCACCTCCTTGCACTTACTGACACACTCCCTCACACGCTCTAATTGCTCTCACACACTCTGCTGCTCCAAGTCTCTCAATCACCGCTTGAGTCCTCTATAATCTATGCAGGGTCGAAGGCCACCATCCTTCTTCGGAACAAAAAATATAGGTGCTCCCGCAGGGGAAGAAGAAGGGCGAATAAAGCCTTTCTTCAGGTTATCATCTATATAATTCTTTAATGTTAATCATTCAGGTCCCAAGAGGGCATAGATCCTACCGTACGGGGGTGTGGTGTGACAGTGTACTCTGTAACAGTTAAACTGTATAAGGCTGAAGAGGAACAAGGCCAGACTGTGAACTCTTACTACTTTTCCTTAACTAAGTGTGTTTTCTGCTAAAAGAACAAGCTGGAGTTAGAAGGAGATAAGAGAAGAATGTAGCCAACAACAAACCTTGTCTTCAGCACAAAGGCAGGGAGCAAAGAGAAGGAAGCTGTCAGCAAGCTGGATGTAGCTGGAATCAAATACAGGGGCAGTGGTAAGGCATAGCCCCCACCTTGGGTTAAGTGCTTGTACCCTCTGACCCTATCCAATGAGAAGTTCAACTCTGCCCAGCAGCAGCACGAAGAGACAATGCCTATCTGCAAGCTATAAGAACCTAGTGAATAGAGAGCCATTTTGGGGAGCTCTTTTCACCACCAACAAAAGACTAGTCACACCTCACCCCATCACCTCTGTTTGTACTGGCCATACAAACAGGAGGCAGGTATGTATGAATGTATGAGTGGGAAAGATAGATAGATGCATAACTTGTTTGTTGAAACTAATAAAGCTAGGAAGTTTTACTTTACACACGTGTATCTCTGTTTATAATCAAAGTGGCAACTCTGGGGCTGTTCCTACCTTTAGATATTATCCTCAGGAATACTAAAAGAACTAAAGTCACTAGTTCATGTGGCAGTGGCACCTGGCAACAAGTCGATCGGACAATCATAACTCCTGTGTGGTGGTAGTTCCAGGGCTTCTTGATCTCTGAACACGTCACTGAAGTCCTCATATTCCCGAGGAAGGGGCGAACCCAAAGGTGTCTGGAGGGTACCAGCAACTGTAGGGGAAGAAGGAAAAGGGGGTGACATGTTGTGTAAAGAGCATAGGGGTGAACAAAAGGAAATTACCTGATTCTGTCAATTAATGTGTGGATTGTGAGTTCGTAGTCATGTAATACCAAGAACGAGAGGGAAGGTTGGGGTCTGTACGATGTTGAACTGTAAGGTCTCTTGGTGCCTTCCAATGGTACCCTTTAGAGCAGAGGTGCAAGAGACAACAGGTCCAGAACTCAAGGGGGAACCATCTATGGCAAATACAGCCTCCGGTTTCACCTTGGGCTGCACAGGGATGCCTTGCTGGTGTACAAAAACAGTGTCCATGAAATTCCCAGACACCCCGGAGTCTATGAGCGCGAAGGCTATTACTGATCTTGAGGCGAATATCTCCAAGGTGAGGGGAACCCGAAGGTGATCGAGACCCTTTTTTGTTGAATAGGACTCCATGATTACGGGTGCAGGGAATTGTTGCAGTTCTACCGGGACGTCCCCTGTTCGTCCCAGTTCCTGTCATTTCCCGATGTCCGTATGTCTGGAGGAAGTTGGGGGCAGTTTCGACCGTAATGCCCAAGGCTTCCACAATAAAAGCATAACCGCTCAGTGTGCCTCCTCTCCTTTTCTTGAGTTGTCAACGGGCCTCGCAAGGCCCTGATCTGCATAGGCTCGGGTTCATCTGCCGGTCGAACTTCGGCCGGGTTGAGGTAGGGACAGGGGGACGGACTTGTCAGGGCTTGGTCCCTTCTTGTCGCCATTCTCGCCGTCGTTCCATGAGGCGGTTCTCAATCTGACATGTCAAGTTGACCAGTTCCGCCCCTGTGACTGGCATGGCGGTAAATGAAAGATGGTCCTTAAGCTCGTCACTGAGACCCTTGTGAAAAAGGACCTTCAGCACATTATCAGGCCAATCTAGTTCAACTTTTAAGTGCTGAAAATGTGTAATATATTCAAGGAGGGGTCCCTTACCTTGTCTTAAGGTCAAAAGGGCGTTTTCAGCATCTTTGACCCTATGCAGGTAACCAAATAGAAATTGGAACTCCCGCAGAAACCTTTTCAAATTTCTCAATAAAGGACTATCCTTTATCAGTAAGGGTGTAGCCCAATCAAGTGCAAGGCCCTCCAAGTGCCCGATAATAAACGCCACCTTTGTGGCGTCTGACTGGTAAGTTTGGGGCTGTAGCTGGAATACCAATTTACACAAAGCCAGGAACCCTTGGAAATGTTTTTTATCCCCACTAAATTTGGTTATGTGGGGATGTTTTGGTTCCCACCTTACTGTTTCCAGTTCTACTACAAAGTCTAGGGGTTCATCTTCTGGAGGGGCAGAGGTGGCGGCTTCCTCTGCCGCCTCGAACCCTCCCACTGCACCTTGCTCTTGCCGTTCCTTAATATCCCCGACCTCCATGGCTAGGGAGTGGATGGCCTTCGTCAATTCTTCTAGCTGTTTGGCTGGGTTCATGGGCCGGAGATATTGTAGGGAATGGGGTGTCCCGGGAAAAGGGGAAATACCCAACTGTAGGGAATGGGGTGTCCCGGGATAAGGGGAAGGACCCAGGGGGAACTTCTATCATACACTAGAACAAGCACACCACCTTTCGTGATGGGGGTCGTATATGTACTGTGGGAAAAACAACCCCTCAGGATCTTATAGAGCCCTAAATCCCCTATTGGGGACGAGGCAAGATCATCATGGTGGGGGCAGGGGGGGAGACGCCAAGGCCCTGTGCAAGACCCCCTCACCGTCACCTCCACCACTCTCCCACAATCACCACTATGCACCCACACCCCACTGGGTGCAGATAGGTGAGGGTAACAGGGTCTACGCCAAGGGAGGATAGGGTAGGGGATGCAGATAGTCACACTTTGGGAGGTACAGGGAGGAAGGGTCCCAACCATGAGAGGGAAGGTAGTGCCAATGGGTTGACCATACACAGTATACAACACCCAGTTTGTTAACCCACACACCCACCTTCCAACATTCTCACACAACAATTACATGCACCCTAGTCACCTCCTTGCACTCACTGACACACTCCCTCACATGCTCTAATAGCTCGCACACACTCTGCTGCTCCAAGTCTCTCAATCACTGCTCGAATCCAAACTCAGGGGGGCCGTTCTCACAGCAAGCTGATCTCTGGCAGTGTTTCTACTGCCGACCTCCATCTTTAATTGCGTCGCTCTGCCCCCTTTGTGCACGTATGCGCACGGAGCGATGCAAGGCTCCCGGTGACCCTACACCTTCACTATCAGGCGCCGCCTGTACAGGTGCCGCATCCTTGCCCCCCTCATAAAGGGCGGGGATTCCTCCCTTGCATCAACATCAGAGATGGTGTTCCTGGAATCCCTCGTATCCCCACAAGGTGCTTGTGGCACACGGCCCTGGCCACAGCTGAGCCGCTGCTGACGATGGTGATAGCGAGCCCTAACAGCTACATTTGAGGACCCAGTCATGCATGGGTGTTCTCATGCGCTAAAAGGGGATTTGTGCATTCTGATAGGCACTAGTCCTCACAATTAGAGAGCTACAGCTGCGATTTCAAAAGTTCCTGTTCTTTCCCTGTAGCTTCTGAAAGCAGCCTTACTCATGAATAAGTCCTATTAATTGCAGAATTATTTTAGCAATCAGTGCCATCCTATAAAACCAGAGTGTTTGTGACCCAGAGAGGTTCCATTTTCTGTAGACAAAACTTAGGATTAGATTTTCGGGGGAAATGCTGAAATTGATTTATCCAGCATCATTTTGATTGCACAGATCACCAAGTTCTACTCCTTGATTGTCAGAGAGTATTTGTAAGTTACTTCTGACTTAAAACTTACAGTGAACAGATACTCTTAAAACAGCTCAACCACAGTGCTCTGTGAGTAGTCATACTATTTCTCATCCTGACCAACATCAAATTTTCAAGAGGAAGTAAATTTCCTTGACCCCAGTAGGCAGCTGTGAAATTACAGTGTTTGTTAAGAGTGAAAGTTACTTACTTTTCAAATCACTCAGTGTTGTAATTCTGAATTATTTTGTTATACCTATTAATATACAAACATTTTGTGAAGTCTGAGACTAAAGAACATTTCATACAGAACATTTCAGGACCGAACAAGCAGGAAGTAGTGCTGGAACTAGGGATGGGCAAACAGAACGCAGTTTGGATGTTCGGAAGTTCAGTTGTTCGGTTTGAAACCCAAGTTCGGGTTCGATGGTTCGGTTCAGCCGAGTTTGGTTTGACCGAACAAACAAAAATAGTGTTATCGAAACCGAAACGAAACCGAAACCTAATTTTTGGTCCTGAAAAGACATTTTTCCTGCCTCCAAACTCATCCGAACTCATCTGAACATGACTGAACCTTTCGGTCGTTTGAGAGTTCGGTTCGGACGTTTGGTTTGGATGTCCGAACAGACCAAGTTTGGGCCGAACTCCGAACATCCGAACTGCGTTCGCCCATCCCTAGCTGGAACACATAACCATGGATGATATCCATAAGTTACAAAAAAGGTGACACCCCTATAGAAGCGTTAGGGTATTGTTGTGGGCAAATTCTGCAAGAGAGAGGCGCGGAAACCAATCGTCCTGCAAATAATCCACATAGCAATGGAGATATTGCTCCAGGTTCTGGTTAACCCACTCCATCTGCTTATTAGCCTGAGGATGATAGGCAGTTGTTGGGCTGAGTGCTACCCCCAAAGCTGCAAACAGGGCCTTCCAAAACTGGGCTGTAAATTGGGTTCCCCGGTCCGACACAATCTCCTGAGGCATCCCATGCAGCTTGACTACATGTTGCAACACCAGGTCTGCAGTTTGCTGTGCGGTACAATGGCCTGGACAAGCAACAAAATGGCAGTACTTCATAAAGTGGTCCACGACCACGAGGATTGTGTCATACCCCTGTGACTGGGGTAATTCCAGATAAAATTCAACCCCACCTTCTTCCAGGGTCCCCAGGACATCGGGGCAAGTTGCAATAGGCCAATGGGCATTGGCGGGGAACCTTAGTTCGGGCACAGGTGGCATAGCCCAGGATGTACCGCTGAACGTCTTGCTGCATCGTGGCCCACCAAAAGTGTCTGGCAATAAGGTCTAAAGTTTGACACTGCCCCGGGTGCCCTGCTAAGGGGGCATCATGATGGGCCCATGGGATGCTCTTTCCTCCTTTCGTGGGGACTACGATATGCCCCCCCATCCAGCACCTGGGTCAACCGCTGGAGTTGGTATATTCAAGGCCTCAAAGGCCTGCGTCTGTTCCTCCGCCCACACATAACTTTGATTCTTGTGGAGTAGGCAAGTAAGGGGTACTGTGGAGTGTGCATACCAGGGAATGTAATGTACTGCCAATAATAATTGGTGCTTCCCAAAAAGCATTGCAAAGACTTCACAGACCCCGGGGTAGGCCAATCCCGTATAGCTTGGATTTTAGTCATATCTATACTAATCCCTGTAGCCCAACAAATAAACCCCAAGAAACTTATGGCGTCTAAATGGAACACACATTTAGACAACTTGCAGTATAGATTGTTCTGGCAGAGCTGCTCCAAAACCAACTCCACATGGGTTGCATGCTCTGCTTCCGTTTGGGAAAATATAAGGATATCACCCAGGTAAACAATAACAAAAAGGTCCAGCAGGTCCCTAAAGATATCATTCATACAATGTTGGAAGGTGACAGGAGCATTGGCCAGGCCGAAGGGCATTACGGAGTACTCAAAATGCCCATAGCGTGTTCTAAAGGCTGTCTTCCACTCGTCCTCTGCTTGTATTCTCACTGTTATATGCCCCTAGTTTGGTGAAAACTCGGGCGCCTTGGAGCCTGTTCAACAGCTCCAGAATGAGGGAAAGGGGTTTCTGTTTTTAACTGTGATTGAGTTCAGTCTCTGATCATTAATATAGGGCCTTAACCTCCCATCTTTTTTTGACACAAAATATAGGGGAGCACCTGCAGGGGATGAGGCGTGGCGAATGAAACCATTCTGCAAATTAGTCTCTGTATAGATCCACCCATGAGGGGGTTCGGTGTCTGGCAGAAGGTCAGTAGGGCAATCATAGGGGTGATGAGGGGGAAGAAGAGCTGCTGGCAGCTCACTGAACACATCAGTGAACTGGGCATACTCCGGAGGTAACCCCCTCTCCTGCTCCACTATGGGGAAACCAACTTCCCTTGCACAAATCTGTGCCCTGAAAAGCCCCGAGGGGCAGGGCACGATACAGTGCACACACTTGGGACTGCTAAACATCACTATTTCCTTCTGCCAGTCAATTGCTCGGTTATGGAGTTGCAACCAAGGTAACCCCAACACTACTGGAAACATGGGGGTGGCCACAATATCGAATTGGAGGTTTTCTACATGGTCCCCCAAAGCACCCAGCAATATCTGGGTCTTCCTAGTAACAGGGCCCGATATCAGGGGGAAACCATCAATGGCATGCACCAGTTCTGGCCTGTCCCGCAATTGTGTAGGAACATGGTACTGTGCTGCCCACTGTTGATCCAGGAAATTACCTGATGCTCCCAAATCAATAAGGGCCTGTACTACTACGGAAACTGTTGGGGAAAGAGACAGGGTTAGTGGAACACACACATGGGGACGGCAAACTTACCGGGAACTTACCGGGTGACCCCCTGTCCCACCAGGCAAGGGGCATTTCCCAATTCCCTATGTAGAGGGGTTAGTTGGGAGCACACTCTGATAAAGTGGCCTGACATCCCACAGTAGAAACAGAGGCGCTCCTGTCGCCTACGCTCTTTCTCCTCTACTGTCAAAGGTCCCCGAGAGGCCCCCAACTGCATACGTTCTGGCTCATCCGGGAGAGCCATGCTGTTAGCTCCACCTACAGGGCCTACTGGTCTAAGACTAGGGGTGCGCCCCCACTCCTGCTTCCTCTCCCGACGCCTCTCAGGCAGGTGTTCATCAATTTGCAGGATGAGGGTAACTAATATATTCCAAGAGTCTGGCATTGTAGTTAAGGACAACTGGTCTTTTATCTCCTCACATAACCCCTTCTGGTAATGTGCCTACAACACCTTGTCTGGCCAGGACAGGTCAAGGGCAAGCTGCTGGAATCGGGTTACATATTCCAACAGTGGCCTCTTCCCCAGTTTCAAGCACAGGATAGCTGACTCAGCATCCACCACCCGGTGTGGGTTGTTGAAGAGGAAGGTGAACTCCTGCACAAACTCAAGATAAGCCTTTTGACATTCCGGTGGCTTTGTAAAACCTGGTTGTTCGCCCAGGTCTTTGGGGAGGAGGGTGGGAGGGTTGGTTAGGGTTTTATCTCTTCCCTTACCTTTTTATTTTTATTTGTTTATCCCAACCCTGTTTTGGTTTTTAAATTGCTGGATTTTTAATAGGGATGGGCGAACAGATTGCAGTTTGGGTTCGGCTGCGTTCGGTTTGTCTGTTCGGTTCGTCCGTTCGGTTAGTTCGCTGGGTTCGGGTTCGGCTGTTCGGTTTGGGTTCAGCCATTTGGGAAATGTTTTGTTATGGGTTTGTTTGGTTTTTTATATGTTTTTTTGGTTTTTTATTTGGTTTTATATGTTTTTTTTGGTTTTTTATTTGTTTTGTTTGTTTTTATATGGGTTTTTTAAATTTATTTTTTTAATCTAATATTATATATATCTATCTACACTAAATCTAACTGCTATTAACTATTCTAAATGCTATGAACTAAATGGATTATCTAATAAGTACACAGGCCTACTCCTACAAACACTAAAACTAAATCACTAA
>QEPC01002983.1:830180-888286 GCA_003113815.1 Sphenodon punctatus | reverse complement strand
TAGATGGGTTGGATGGGTGAAATAGGAGGAGGATGGCAATGGATTGGGGAGCTGGAAAATGCTGGGTGAGGGAGCCTTCTGAAACGCCTGCTGCTCAGGAACAGTGATTAACTCAGAAGGTGTTGGGAAGGGGGGAGGCAGATAGTTTCGTTTCTTGCAAGCCTCTCCACCCCTGGTGCCTGGAAGTCTGCTCCTCAGTGACTACCCCTCCCTGTCACGTTTGACCTTCCAGTGAACCTTTTTTTTGCCACCCGAACTCACCTGAACACAATCCGAATTGACCGAACTATTTGGTCATTTCGATGTTCGGAATTGAGTTTGGTTCGGTCAGTTCGTGTTTGGATTCGTGTTCGGTCGTCCGAACAGGCCGAGTTCGGGCTGAACTCCGAACTTCCGAACCGCATTTGCCCATCCCTAATTTTTAAAATGTTTTTTATTTTTTGAATGTTGTTTTTTACTGAATTGTGCATTGCCCCGGGATGCCATTGGCATGGGGGGGGCGACTAATAAATTTATTAAATAAATAAATAAATAAATAATTCCCAAGCACCGCCTTCTTGCCCGTAAGCAGAAGAGTAGCCCACTCTAAGTTCATTCCTTCTAGGGACTAATTACAAAAGCAACCTTCAATCTGTCATTGCTATATGTCTGCAGCTGCACACTAAACACTAATTCACACAGGGTTAGGAATCCCTGGAATTGCCTCCGATCTCCTGCATACCTACTGACCTTAATGTCTTCAGGTTCACGCAGGGGCAAGCCTCTTGCATCCAGGGTGAGGGAAGTTACTACCACGGATACAGGTGTGGCCTGGGGAATGGCTGCAACAGCTGCTGCCAATTGGTCCTGACACCCACGCACCTCATGCAGTTCCAGGGCCATGGCCTGCATAGTCCAAGTAAGTTCAGCCAACTTGCTTTTCTGGGGCCCAGCTCAGACTGTGGGGACGTGATACATTTTAGGGAACAGATGCTGGTGATACTGTGGGGAATATGGGATAGCAAGGGGAAACAGGACCGAAGGAGAGGGCACATGACACAAGTACACAAACCCCACTCACACAATCACTCACCACATGCAGCACTCGTCACGCAGGAACAGGGAAAGGGAAGGGATTCTAGCAAACCACAGGTTCTCCAAATATCACACATGGACCAGATCACAGGAACCAAGAAGCTCTGATCATCAGCAAGGCAAGAGCCCAATGACCCTCCTTTTATGTGCCTTGCTTCAGACCCAGCCCTCACGTCAGCTGCAGGCGCTCAGAGCGCTACAACTGTCTCTCATCAGGTAATCGCTGGCCCAGCAGACTGCAAGCAGGGGACGGCTCTACAAACACAGGTACTGGGGTTGTGGGAAGCACGACCTCCTGGGCACCCTGAGCTGCCCCCTCCTCCACTGTCCCTGTCAGCCCCGCCCCCTCCATACCCTGACACTTCCGGGCCAAATTCAAGGTGTTGGTGTTGACCTTTAAAGTCCTAAACAGCCTGGGCCCTACCTACCTGTAGGACTGCCTCACCCTCCAGATTGACTTCTGTGGTAGGCTGGGCCTGGGGGTGCCCTTCTTGAGGTCCCCCGGATTTCCCGGGTGTTGACCATGAGTAGGGTGCTCTTGGTGGCTACACTGCAGCAGTGGAACTCCCTCCCATTGGAGGTCTGCCTGACCGATGACCTCCCCTCTTTTCATAAAATATGTAAGACCTGACTGTTCCGCCGGGCATTTGTTGAGGGAGATGGGATGGGTGGGTTGGGTTAGGGTGGGGGTTTATTGTTTTGGGGGGGGGTTAAAACTGGGAAATATTGATTTAAATGAATTTTATTATACGTTTTAAAATGTTGTTAGCTGCCCCGAGATGCTTGTAGCAGGAGGGGGTGGCATACAAATGCAACTATAAATAAATAAATAATTAAAATAAAATAAACATGGCTTAATGGGGAAGAGTCAACATGGATTTAAGCAAAGTAAATAATGAGTCACTAATCCTTTGGAATTCTTTGAGGGAGTAAATAAGCATGTGGACAAAGGAAACTCGGTAGATATAATACCTGGATTTCTAGAAAGCATTTGATAAGGTCCCACATAAAAGACTATTAAGAAAATTAAAAAGTCATGGGATAGGAGGTAGTGTCTTACTATGGATCGGCAACTGGTTAAAGGATAGGAAGCAAAGAGTAGGACTGAATGGTCAGTTTTCACAATGGAGAGATGTAAAAAGGGGACCAGTGCTGTTTAATGTATTCATTAATGATTTGGAAAGGGGTGTTAAGAGTGAGGGCTTCACCGCCTTCAGTGGAGGCCAACATTGAATGGCTTCAATCTTTTGCATATCCATTTCTATTCCCGAGGGGCTAATCACAAAACCTAAGAAGTCCACTGTGCTAATGTGAAAGGCACATTTTTCAAGTTTGCAGTACAATTTATAGGTATGAGTCATTGTAGCACCTGGTTTACATGGGTCACGTGTTGCTGCGTCGAGGTTGAGTAAAGCAATATATCGTCGAGGTAGGTGATTACAAAGATGTTGAGTATATCGCAAAGGATATCATTAATATAATGCTGGAAGGTGGCCGGAGCGTTAGAACAGCATAACCAAATATTCCAAGTGTCCGTAATGGGTCCAGAAGGTGGTCTTTCACTCATCGCCTTCCTGGACTCTCACCAGATCATATGCTCCTTGTAGGTCCAATTTCGTGAAGATAACTGCCCCTTGAAGATGGTTCAGGAGTTCAGGAATGAGAGGCAGTGGATACTGATTCTTAACCGTTATAGCATTAAGACCACGGTAACCTATACAGGGTCTGAATCCCCCATCTTTCTTTGGGACAAAGAAAATGAGGGCTCCGGCAGGAGAGCAAGAGTACAGATGAATCCATTTTGTAAACTCTCCTCCAGATGAAGGCACAGTGTTTCCAACTCGGGAGTAGATAAGGCATAGATTCACCCAAACGGAGTTTCTTTTCCTGGTTGCAGGTCAATAGGGCAATCATACGCCCGATGAGGGGGTAATTCCGTGGCCTGGGTCTTGCTAAAAACGTCAGTGTAGTCCATATACTCTTTCAGTATTTTTGGGATCTCTTTGATAGTACTTCCACAGAAGGTTGGGGTGGTATTCAGGGTTGGCCTAGGCTGATGGCACTGTTGGGCACAATAATTAGAGGTTAGCTGAAGCTGTTTCTGTGTCCAGGAGATGCGTGGGTCATGTTGGCAGAGCCAGGGGCCACCTAATACTACTACAAAGAGTGAGGTGCACACTATATCAAAATTCAATTGTTCCCAGAGAGACCACCAGGGGGCATGCGTGGAAAGTAGCTGCACTTGGTGAAAGCTCCAGTGCAGCCCATGTTATTACTCCTTTTTAAAAAGGGATAAACTAAAATGTACACATCCCAAAAGTAGAGCTGATGAAACTGGAACCAAGAAGGAGCAGGAGGAACAGAAAAATGGTAAAATGCTTGCCCAGAAAAGGTAATTTCAAAGGGGAAACTTCAGGGCTTTGCCGTGACGGTAGCCTAGAACAGGCCAAGAAAATGGCAGCAGAGGAGGGAGAGCAGGAGATGATGGATGTGCGCACCAGCATTGCCAATATAGAGGCAATGATGAAAGATATAAATGCAGATTTCAGGGAAGCCAGGAATGATCGCTTATTGCTTAGGGAATGTGTGCAAAAACTAGAGGCTTCCCATGAGGCAATGGACATAAAGGTGCACACCCTGGACAATAAAGTTGAAGCCCTAGAAGTGTGGTTAGGCACCCTAGAAGTCAGGGAATTTGCACGGGACAATCACCTGGATGCAGCTGAGAAACACCTCATAACCTTGGGGGGGGGGGTAGGATTTAGAAAACAGGGGGCGGCGCAAGAATCTAAGAATCAATGGAGTCCCGGAAGGGGCTGAAAATGAGGGAGTGTCTGCTTTGGTGAAAAAAAATACTGCTCATGCTCTTCCCAGACAATCCAGATATGGACAATGTGGAAACAGAAAGGGCACACCGGGCACTCAGACCCAAACCCAAGGAAAAAGACCCCCCTAGATCTATTATCATAAAATTCCTGAGATTTGTCGATAAAGAAAATATTTTGGCTGCTGCACGCAAGCAACAAAAACTGGAATTTCTGGGGCAAAAACTCAAGATATCTCAACTGGTCTGCTGAAACGATGGAGAAGAGAAAAAGATGGCACAAGTACATTGAGATCTTCTTCAAAGAAGGGATTAAACTACAGATGAGATCCACTGCCAAATTCTCATTCATGCATGGTGGAGGGAGAGATACATTTCAGGAGGAAAAGGACCTTCTCCTGTATATTGACAGACATCTGTCACAGTTGAAAGACTGCCTGAGAAGACCAAGACCCACATAAGCTACGGGGAAGCAGGAATGCAAGCTTGAAAAGCGACAGACATGGACAAGAGCATTTTTTTGCGGTGTTGGTATTAAGATGTAATAGTCCGGTTGGGTCAGCAGATGGCGGAAGAGTGCAGTGCATCCAGGTTTGCACAAGAGACTATAAGGGGCGGGGGATATACCTTATAAAATGATAAGAACCTGGCAGAAACTGAAGGATCGCTATTGGTGAGACACCTTTTCTTTTAAATTTATGCAGAGCTGTCCATTTCTGATAGAAGGAAGATGAGTCTCAGTTTTGGTAAACTTAGAAATTGCTTGGTTAAGAAAACCTAGATTGGCAAATGGATATAAAACTGCTCCTGATTGTAGTTTCCATAAAGTTTGGTGGGGTAGCTGTTGTTTGTATTCACAACATTTGGGGCGGGGGGGCGGGGGGGGAGAGTAATATAAACAGAAAAGGAGTTAAGTGGCAGGTGGGTGTGATACCACGGCCTACACATTTTATTGGGCAACCACTGGAAGCTTAAGGCCTGGAACGTGCAGGACCACTGGTGGACTTTCAGGGTGTCTTATGTCGGGGTAGTGGGGCTATGGGGTGGGGGAAAGGGTGGGAATGAGGTATGATTAAGATGGAGGCGTTCTTTCCCTTTTTTCTTTGTTGTTTTCCCCCTGCTTTTCCTTTTTCCTTTCTTCTTTTTTCCTTCTTGCACAGGGACCTTGCAGAAGGGTAGGATGGAGAACAGAGGGGTGGAGTGGCTCACTCACCGCCCAAAACATGGGTCATAAAATGGCGGGACAAAGGGTGTATATAACAGGAATGGGAACTGGAGCGGACCAAAAAGACCCAGATGACTGAACTACAAATTGGTAGTTAGAGTTAGCCCTCAATGTTAGAGGGCTAAACTGTCCAACAAAAAGAACTAAGTTAGAGATAGTGGCGCTGCAGGAATCACATCTATTGCAGCGTGACCAAGTTAGATTTCAAAATAAGTTCTTTCACCAGATGTTTTTTTCATCTTCATCCAGAAAAAAAGCAGGAGTGATACTGGGATTCGCCAATGCAATAAACTTTAAATGCTCAAAGCAAGTGAGTGACAACAATGGGAGATTTATATTAGTCACTGGTCAAATTGAAGAAAAAGATGTAACGGTGGTATGTGTGTATGCCCCCAATAAAGACCAATTGCCCTTTTTTAGAGAAATTATCCCTATAATTACAGAAGAAGCTAAGGGACAACCTATTATTCTGGGGGACTTTAACATCCCACTAGATGTAGCCGATAAACTCCCCGAAGTCCAATTGACTGCATTCAACAAAAAGATAGGACAGATGTTCCTTGACAATTCGTGGATGGATGGATGGATGGATGGATGGATGGATGAAGGCAACTCCACCGTACATCAAATGAATTCTCCTTTTATTCTGCCCCACACACTACCTATTCTAACACTGACCACATTCTGGTGGATAAACCTAATATAGTGAACCGTTCAAAATGTAGGATGGAAAACATTGTTTTTTCAGACCACAACACTATGATATTAACATATGGTGTTGGTGGGGCAGAAAAAACTACTAGATCAATGTGGAGGCTTAATAAATATTACCTCAAGAATACAGAAGTTCAGGAAACCATAAAACAGAACCTGATATAATTTATTGAAATAAATGATGTAGAAGATACCCACCCACAATTGCTATGGGAGACGGCAAAAGCCTATCTAAGGGGGATGTATATTTCTGCAATTGCCAAGTTAAAAAAAGAAAAAAGCCAAACGACTAGAGAATTGTATACACAACTCAGGCAGCTGGATCGAATTAATAAAACCCACTGTACCGTAGAGCAAAAAGAAAAAATCACGACACTTAGGCTACAGATAAATGTGGCTGAATTAGAACCAATTGTGTGAGGAGTGAGATGCACCAAACATTATTATTACAAGAAATCAAATAAATCAGATAAAGTATTAGCATGGTTAGTTAAAAAAAAAAGGTCAAAAGCTCATATAGGTAAGATACGTCACTCTTCAGGCACTGAAGTGACACAAACGGAGCAGATTAGAGACTGCTTCTCCTTCTTCTATAAAGAGCTATATACTACAACCAAACTGGAGGGGAGAAAAATTGAGGACTTTTTACAAAAATTGCCACTACCCAAACTTAACAATGAGCAAAGAGGGGAGCTGGATCAGTACATTACACGTGAGGAAGTGGAGGAGGCTATAGCTAGCTTCCCTAAAAATAAAGTGGGTGGACCAGACGGCTACTGCTCAGAATTTTACCAGCAGTATACAGATATAATAGCCCCAATACTAACACGGGTATACAACTCCTTCCTGAATACAGAAGAACTACCTACAACTTTCTATGATGAGCTTGTCACACTCTGCCCTAAGCCTGAAAAAGATCTGGAACTGTGTGGGAGCTACCAACCAATCTCTCTCCTTAATGTTGACCTAAAAATATTCATTAAAATCCTCACCAGTAGGCTGCAAAAAGTTATTAAGATTTTGATTATCCCAGACCAGACAGGTTTCATACCTGAACCCAGAGGAATTGATAACATTAGGAAACTGGTGGACTTAGTATATCACATTCAAAAGAACAGAACACCCGCCATACTAGTCTCACTTGATGCAGATAAAGCGTTTGACAGGACAGAGCATCGTTACCTGTTTAGGACAATGGAGTTGATGGGAATTCAGGGCAAATTTTTGGAATGGGTTAAGAAGCTGTACTTGCACCCTTGGGCTAAACTTTTAGTGAATGGAACATGTTCGGAGGACATAAAGTTGGAGCGGGGCACCCGTCAGGGTTGCCCCCTCTCTCCTCTACTATTTGACTTGGAGGTGGAACCGCTTGCCATTGCGATGAGACTAGATGCTAACATCAGGGGAATCAGGATTGGAGAGGTGGAACATAAGTTGTCTATGTATGCAGACGATGCCATGATTTCTATGTTAGACCCCCTACGCTCGGTGTCTAGACTAACTGAATTACTAACACAATTTGGGGAAATGTGTGGGTGCAAGGTTAACTTAGCCAAATCACAAGCATTACTCTTTCATGTTCCAAAAAATCAAAGCCATGGCATCAGTAGTCCTATCCCCTTCAAAATTGCTAATGAAAGGCTCAGATATTTGGGTGTCCAAATATCCAAGAAAGCTGTATACAGCATGTAAGCTGTATAAGGATAATTTCCTTCCCCTGCTAAATGAAATACAAATAAAGATAGAAAGCTGGCAAACACTGCAATGCTCTTGGGTAGGGCATGTCAATTTAGTAAAGATGATGATTTCCCCTAAATTATTATATTTAATTTCAGCCCTACCAATAAAAATATCAGATGACTACTTTAATAAAATAAACAAAATACTTTCCTGCTTCATATGGAAGGGGAAGAGACCCAGAGTGTGCAGGTCGATTCTTTATTCTGACAAGGCAATTGGGGGGGGGAGGGGGTCTGAACTTTCCAAATGTAAAATTATATTATTATGCGGCAACAATCAGAACTGTTAAAAATGGTTTTGGGCAGCTGCAGACCCTTGTTGGACTACTATTGAGCAAGATACATGTGGCATCCCCTGCTTTAAACCTTATATACTGGGAAGTAATAAAATACCATCACTAAGAGTGGGTGGACACCCGTTCATCCCCCATGCATTTCGAGTCTGGAGACTTATCCAGCGTAGGGCTGATATTGACATAGAAAAGTCACCATATGCACCCCTCAAACCTTTAACAGAGGGCATGGGAGAGTCCTTGTGGGAGCTCTTCACCAGAATGGAAAGGGGAGGAAGGTTTCAGGCTAGGCACCTGTATAAGAATGGACACCTTATGGAAAAGAATGAACTGGAAACAGGCGCAGATGTTAAAATAGATTTTTTATTATATGCACGAATAGTGAGTATTTTTAAATCCCGAGGCAGTGAAGCAAAATTCAGTAGGCCCCCAACCTCTTTGGAGGTGCTCCTCTTTGATCTTGGAGTGGAAAATCTTTTCTATTCTGTACAAAGAAATAAAAGAAGTTTATTGTAGAGCAGACTATGGTTACTTGGGAAAGTGGGAGGAGGAACTTCATATAACTATTGGGGACAAAGAGCGACACCAAGTATGGTACAATATGTTTAAAAGTTCACAATCCCTTCTATTGAAAGAAGTATCAATAACACTTTGTATGCGATGGTACATGATGCCAAAGGGCATCAGGCGGACTGATCCGTCTGCCTCAGATCTATGTTGGAGGGGATGTGGGCTAATAGGCTCCATGGTCCACTGTTGGTGGAGCTGTGCGCTTGTGAGGCCTTTGTGGCTGATGGTGTGGAAACTAATGGAGGAGGTTGCTGATCTTTATTTTCCCTTCAGACCAGCCCTAGCATTGCTCGGAATCTTTCCTAGTAGCTCAGTTCGTAAGAACAAAAAAGAAGCATGCAATCAAATCAGCCTTGCAGCTTTGCATGTCATAGTCTCTCACTGAAAGACAAAGCGAGTCCTTACAAAAAAAGATTTGTTGAGCCGTTTATGGTACCTAATATCAATGGAAAGGATTGCTGCTGATCTAAAGAACAAGTTGGAAGCCTTCTATGCAGTTTGGATGCCGTGTTGGCTGATTCTCTCCCCCCACATGATTAAAACAAAGAACAAAACCAATTATGCTACAACAGATTTAGTTTGAATTAGATCATAAAGGGCCCCAGTGCGGGGAGGTTTTTCCTCCCCTCCCTTTCCCCCCTCTCTGTTGAGAATGTAGTTTGTCAAAATGTTTCGAAGGTTAATATGATGTGGGATAGGGTGGGAACAGGGAAGGGTAGTGGATAAATTCATAACTTTATTGTGGAAGTGAAGTTGTAAATGGTCAGAAATGTGTAACAGCCTACTGTCAAGAGAGATTGGAGCCCAGCTATATGTCAGGACTTGGGCACTAATCCTATTGGTTTGTACTGCGCTCTTGCCTTATCAGTGTATAATGGACTGTTCACTGAGATCTATACACAATAAAATCTACAATATTAAAAAAAAAATGCAACTGTTCCCAATGGGTTCCTATTGCAGAATCTAAGGGAACAGTTTGCACCATAATAGGGCCTGATATCAGGGGGGAACCGTCTATAGAATGTACGGGTTCCGGATGTGTTTTAGGCTCGGTCCAGATGCAGTGCGTTCAGGCTAGCCCCACATCCATAAAATTCCCGGATGCTCCGGAGTCTATAAGGGCCCATATTATGAGTGACCTATTGGCCTCAATGGTCAGGGTTACAGGAATCTGCAGATGAATTTGCGGAGTATCAAAGACTAAGGGTATAAGTTTTATGTCCAGGCCAACCCCTGTACACCCCGGACTTTGGAGTTTCCCTGCTCCCCTCGTTGGGTTGATACGAGGGGGCATTCATGCACAAAGTGGGAGGGGTCCCGACAGTAGTAGAAGGCTCAGGATTTTTGTCTCTGTTCATGTTCCTCTGCCGTTAAAGGGCAATGAGAGGCCCCCAACTGCATAGGTTCGGGCTCAGGACTCTTAGTCCCCTCGACTATAGAGGGTGGCACCGCAGGAGCTCTAGGGAAATAAGTCCTAACTTCTTGCCTCTTTCCCCTACGCCTTTCTGCTAAATGGTTTTCTATCTGGAGTGTGAGGGTGGCCACTTTTTCCCATGTGGCAGGCAGCACCGTATAGGTGAGCTGCTTCTTTATTTCCTCGCTGAGTCCCTTCCTGAAAAGTACCTTTAATACATCATTGGGCCACTGTAAATTCAGGACCAGGTGCTGGAATTGCATAAGGTACTCCAGGAGACTCCCTTTTCCTTGTTTGAGGGACATAATAGCAGCTTCAGTGTCCCTTACCCAATGGGGATGATAGAATAGGAATGTGAATTCTCTAAGGAAATCCACACAGTTAGATAGCAAGGGGCTATTACTCTTCAATAAATTTGTGGCCCAATTGATGGCAATTCCCCCCCCCCCCAAATTCCCAATAATTAAGGCCATTTTTAGCACATCAGTTGAATAGGTGATGGGCTGCATGGTAAAAGTCAATTTATACAATGCCAAAAATCCTTGGAACCTTTGTCGATCCCCCATAAATTTATCAATCTTGGGCCCTTTGGGTTCTCGAGCAGCCCCCAGGCCACCAGGCGGAGGGGCTGGCAGTTCCTTGGGAGCTGCTGCAGGGGTAGCCCCCCAGGCCCCATCCCACCCTGCACCCCAGCCACTGCTGTAGCTAGTTCAGTGTGTTTAGCTTGCAGGTCCTTCATTTCCAGAGCTAGCGTTTTTACTGCCCTGACCAATTCACCTATTTCCTCAGCAATATCCATTACCCCTGTTTTTCTCACCGGAGGGTGGGGAACTAGGGCCGGTAATTCTGTCATGGGGACGGGGAAAGAACAGGGAATGGGAACCAAGAACCCCCCCAAGAATGCACACACATGGACGGATACCTCCTGGTTCCGCTCTGCAAGGGAACACTTGTGAAGAAAGCCCGTCAGAATAGCGTGGTGGCCTTTAGACCCCAAAGAGAACAGGCTGCTATCATCATTGGGCGCAGAATGGACTCCGCAGGAGGGTACCCCCGAACACTCACGAACCTCACCGCACACTACAATCCACAGGCGAATGGATGCTCTGTGGAGGGAGGGGAGAATTGCAGGGCAAGGGAGCTGGGTTCGGGGGGGGGGTGTTAACAAAGGGATTGGGTTCTCAGTGTGGCGGGGGAAAGGGGAACACAGCCCTGGAAGGGCTCACATGCCATACGCGCACCACAGAGTCGCTCAGACACTCCGGGAAAAACACAATGTCGCACACACTCACAATACTATAGCACTCAAACTAGGAATCACACAAGGACAGAACAAGAATCGACTTTCACAGGGGGCCAGCTTCAACCCTCTGATTACTGGAGTTGTGTCCCTCACAGTGCCGGGTTTTTAAACATCTTGCCCCACCCCCTTGCATGCCTGCAGCTGTGCGGAGCGTCGCACTGCCGGCCGGCATGCATTGTCAGCTGGTGCAGCGGGGGATGGCTCCACAACACCTTCTTGTTTGTGGGTTGCCCTAGCAACATACTGCTGCACCGGAATCTCTGGGGCTGCTGTGGTTGGTGGTGCTGCATGTGGCGCTACGAGTCTTGTGCCAGCAGAGGGAGTGGTCAAGCGGTAAGCCCCGCGGCCCCGGTGCCCCCCCCCCGGCCATCTCCCCACACAGCGGCTCTGACAATTTGGGATCAGCACCTACTCTAACCCACTACTTATTTGCATCCCCCCTCTAACCAACACACCACCACATCCCTCTCAGAGAATAGAAAAGTTCTGAATTCAGCTGCCCCCCCACCTCTCCCAGTTTAATCCACTAGCTTCCAACTGCATAGTCTGGCCTCTACTACTACCCAATAAACACCATTCACCTCCCAAAAAATCACTAGACTCCTGATCATCACTATAATAATCATCATGACCCATAGCAAATACGTCAATGAGTGTGTGAAATGACAACTTCCGCGCGGTCAAAAAAAGCAAACCCAGGAGAGAAGGTGTACTAATACACAACGGGGCAATGGAGACTAGAACAAAGGGGTGATGTGGTAGCTATGGTGATCATTAGCATTATAGTAGTGTTCCCCATAGTCTCCTACCACTCCTCCCAATCACTTACATCACCCAAAATATTGGCATTCCACCCATTTCTTCCTCCTATTATTTCACTAAGTTCCTACTGTACCCTGTATAGGGATTCCTACTGTACTATGGACTCCTCCCTGTCATTCCACTGTCTATTCCCTGCTGCCTTTGTTATTCCACGTCCTCTTCCTCCCTCAATCCCAAAGATGCATCTCCATTGTATCATTTCACAGTTAATGAGATACAATTTAATTTCAAATTAGTATTAATGTTTCCCCCATTCCTTCCATTGACCATTCCATGGATTTCATGTCAAGGTCTACCCACATTCTAAATAAACACTTACATAGCATTCTCCCGAGCTTTAGTGTTGTCCCCAACCTGTAAAGGAAGAGGATTGGGGCGGACACCATACAACAACCTCACTGCTTACAAGGTGTGCAAGTTAAGGTGGGAGCCTTAACATACAATTCCCCAGTTTGGTAAAGTTTGCTTGATGTGAATCCACCTTAACTAGGTTTTTTAAACCGTAGGTTTTTTGGTTGTCTAATATTTACTTCTACCAGCTACTGTATATATTGCTATGCTGAAAACAATCTCTCCTCTTGTGTGTTCTGGAAATAGTCTTTCCAAGAAGTATTATTTAAAATGTTGAGTAACTGCTTCTTTCGCTCTTTTATATTTTGTCCTGTTACCAATGGCTTGCCTAAGAAAAGTAAAAGCTGAGGAAGAACTGTTGTATTTTGGCTCTTTCATTTAAAAGGTAGAACATTGGGAACTGAATTCTTCTTTTTGTCTGTGAAAGAGGAACTAATGAAACAATTGTAGTTATTAGACAAAGTATATCAGTATGTATAGTAGGGTTACCAGATTTTGAGATGCTAAAAAGAAGACATATTCTCATTCCCACTAGTTAAGCACAGTCACTCCTAATTTGTATAACTATGTACTTAGTAATTCATAAAATATAGAAGAGCGTACTTTAAAAAAATGAAGTTCACCACACACATAACAGCCTTTTATATAAGCCAGACTTGAGCCCTAAACTAGTGTTTCCCAACCTATTTTGCACTGTATCCTCCCCCTCCCCAACAAGTGAACTCTACCATTCGTGTTCCTTTCCCCTACAGAGTAAAGTCTATCCAACACTAGAGGAGGACTTTGCATATTGCCTATACGTTAAGTGGCTGCTTATCTACTTTTATGTGACGGGTTGGGAGAGGGAGAGATCTTGAAAAGTTGATAGCTAGCAATATAGGGCATGCCATAGGGCACTGTCTCATGATGCCACAGCTCAGCTGCAACTACTCCAGCTGGGGCTATACAAGGGCTTTGGCTCAAAGCATCAGGGTGTTTGATGAAGGGAGAGAGACAGATCGGGAGCTGGTTGAACTCCTGAGGGGTCTGAACTAGGATACGTAAGTCCTGTATACCAACTTTTGACAAGGGAAGCAGGTAAGATCCAGACCCCAGCTCCAGAGTAACTGGAGTGGGACACTTGTGTAAAATATGCAGTAGGAATTTTTCAGCCCTGTTGAATACGGCTTGGGGTTAGGGGGGGATCTTGAGATCCTCTCCCATGAGAGAGCTGCCCCTGATAGCTGCACCCAGAAGGTGTAGGGGGGTGGTCCCTATTACTTCTGAGCAGAGTCCTGAGCAACCATTACCGAGACAGCGCTCCAACCAGGACAACCCCTCACTGAGGAAGGGGGGCAAGATTCACATTTTGTCACAAGTTGCAATCACATTAGCAGTGTGGCTAAACAGTGTGGCTTGGGGGAAACTATGATAACAGTACTGTGTTCTATTCCTCACTGACCTTGTGTCACCTCTCTGCTAGCTTATTTAAAAATTAGCTACTTTCCTACTTTGCAGAAAAGGATACTGATCAAAGAAAAAAGGGTGAGGTGTATAGGAAGTGCAGTCAGGAGATGTAAGATTCAAACTCACAGCCTCCTGTAGCCCAACTTGAGGGCATTATCCAAGGCTATGTGAGATCTATGACTAGAGTTTTCCTCTACACAACTAAAAATTCAGATAGAAGAACTTTCAAAGGTCAAAAGAGAGAGTATGTCTGAGGAAAAAAATGGATATTTAGTAACCTTATGTGAAATGAGGTCATGATCCTGTACCATTAAAGTTAACTGAAGCTTTACCATTAAGTTGAGTGAGCATAGAATCAGTCCCTAAGTTTTTCTAGATCTAAAACAAGGTCTACAACAGGGGTGGGGAAACCTTGCTTCCTCGGGGCCAGTTTGAAAATCAGTACAAGCTCCATAAAACTTGTAGGTCAGGGTGCACTCAGGAAGAGGAGGATCCAAACCTATGTTCCCTATCCTTTTGTGCATGCCCTCATCTTTACTCCTTTCTCCTTAGCTCAGTCTTTCCATGCTTGGGAGAAGGAACTGGATCTAGGGGCCAGATCAATGATCTGGAAAAGGAACAAATAAAAACTAGTCACAGGTTACATTTGGCCCAAGGCCTGAGGTTCCCCACTCGTGGTCTACAAGTAAAATACTTTTCTTTAATGAACTATAACATTCTTTCTCAGATAATTCCCCTTCAAATCTTCTATTTTTAAGTAATGTTAAGATTAGGGCACAATTGGATAGATATCAAGGCAAAAATATCCAGTGTACAAGATTTATCTGCTTTATGTTAATTATGCTCAAATCCGTTGGCGATAAATTGAAATAAAATTGAAATCAGCACCATGGACAGCAAACTTAGCACTACATATAACAGTGGCTTTTTGAGGAGGGGATGGGAATTATCCTTCATTTAGCTGACAGTTGATGGAACAGGAGCAATATGGCAAAATACTATTCATCAGCTTTGTGCACCACTACGTTGGGAATTCATTATTTTGACCTAAAAATGGAAAAAACTGTCTTTAAACCACCCAATCCATTCTCCCCATGGCACTCCTTCTCACTCCACCCAGTCCTCATCACCTCTTCCTTGTCATTCTACCTGTTCCTCACTGACTCATTCTATTTGGTCCTCATGTCTACCCCCCCATTTTTGTAATTAAATATCCTTTCTCATTTAATCCATTTCACAGGACTCCCTTGCTTGTCGATCCAACCAGTCCTCAGCACCTCTTTTCTTGTCATTCTCTCCGCTCCCCATGGCCTCCTCGTCATTTCACACCCTCTTCATTATCCCTCCTTGTCCTTCCACCCATTTCCACATCCCCGTTTGTCATTCCAAAAAATTCTCACCTTAGGTTTATACTGACATTTCCCCGTGATCCTTACTGTCATTTCCTGCAGCCCCGTTGGATCTGGTAAAGTTTGCCTGAGACTGATTTACATTTTAACAGCCTCTTACAGCCTGTTGTCGTTTGCACCTCCCCGTTGCTTTCCGTTGCCAGTTGTCTCCCAATTCATCCCCATAGTCATTCCCTGTTATTTGTTTTGGCACGTCCTTCCTGGGAGGCAGCCAGGAACCAGGTGGCCTATTCCTGGCGCAAATTAAGCGCCAGCCCCTTTTCCAGGCAGGGAAGGCAAGGCCACTTGGGTGGGTTGGATGGTGGCCGCGCGAGCGAGAGGGCACAAGCTGGCGTGGGCTGCTGGGGAGTGAGGCAGGCGAGAGTCCTCTCAGCTCGCCGCTGGGGTAGAGGAGGCGACGTCAGCCTGAGGACGGGCGCGATGAGGAGGACGAGGAGATAGCGGCGGGCCTAGAGTGCGCAGGCGCAAGGGGGGCGAGCCGAGCGGCGCTGGCGCGGGAGCAGCTCGAGGGTCTTGACGGCCGCGGCAGGCGAAGAGGTGACAGTTGGCTGCAGACGGTGGCGCTGAGGTGGGGGCTGTGGGGCTTCGAGCCGCGGAAGAGGCGACGGCGGGTCCCCGGGCCAAGTAGGTGGCTGGTAGCCGGGGAGAGGGGGCCGTTCCGGCCAGGCGGGGTCTCCGCGCAGCCATGTCTAGCGGTGTGAGGAGAAGACTAGCCGAGCTCGGATCGAGGCGCTCTCTGTGAGGCGGCGGCGGAGCGGCTTCCATGTCGGCGGCCAGGGATTAGGCGGAGGAGACACCCAGCCCAGGGAGGGGGGTAACCGACCTCCCCTCCTTCCTCTGGGGCTCCGGCAGGAGAGACCCTACCCGGCCGGCGGGACATGGCTGACCGTAGCGCCCCGAACTGCCACCTGCGGCTGGAGTGGGTCTATGGCTACCGGGGTCACCAGTGCCGCAACAACCTCTACTACACGGCAGCCAAGGAGATCGTCTACTTTGTAGCGGGAGTCGGGGTGGTCTACAGCCCCCGGGAGCACCGGCAGAAATTCTACCTGGGGCACCAGGACGACATCATCAGGTATGGCCGGCGACGGGACCCTCTTTGCCGTAGCACCGACCCGGCAGCCGGGACCATACTCGGGTACCAGAAATCCCACAATACCCCGTCCTATTCCACCCTCTTCTCCTCTTTCTTCTCCTCCGCCAGTCTTGTGAACGCTGGCAGACTCGGGTTGGAGCTTCAGGATTCTGATCCCAGAATCCCCGATCCGCCAAAAGCACTGGCCAAAATCGTTCTTAGGATTCTGATCCGTAGCAAGTTCCATGCAGCTCACAAACGCGTGGCAGTTTCAGTGACCACAGTCAGAACGTTTGAAGGACTCTGAAAGTGTCAAAGGACAGTAATATTTAGTGTGTGACTTCTTCACCCCCTTTGGAGAAACCTTAAAGTTGAATCTACATGGATTCTGCTGGATTCTAATAGCCCTTTACACTTTGTCCCAAAGTTTTACAAAGTATAGATTGCATCCACCCAATCAGATTATATAAAAATATTCTAGGCCCCTAGTACCACAATGCGAAGAAAATCTGATATGGGGCACAAATCCTAATGCTTCCCCCCCCCCTTGAATTTCAATCTCTAAATACAGATTGTATCTACTTACTTTATACTAACCCTCCCCCCCCCCCCCGTACAAAATTTGGGTTCTGGTGTGCCACAGAGCCCTGCGTACACTCTGGTGAATTTTAATGATTTTTAAAATTCATGTTCTGCTGTAAATACAGACTATCTTTGACCTCATGCAAATTATGCATTGGGCACATGCTGGTGCCAAAAAGCCCATATCTAGGGCATGGATCCTACTGGATTCTAAAGAATTATTTTTTTTCTCCTTGGTTCCTACCATGTTTTGTTTCAACTGAAATGTTTGTGTTTGCCAACAAAGCTTATTTCACTTCAATATTATGTAAATCTAATCCTACAGCACAACCTTTGCTGTGGGCTTCAATTCCACCCTGCCAGAAATCACTTCAGTTCCATTGTAGTAAATATTTTATCTTTAATAATTAGTAATTATCATGATTATGGAAAGACGTGGTAGTGATTTCCATAATTCTAAAATGGGGCAAAAATCCTGTTTTCCCCTTAAAGTAGAGGGTAAACTATATTATGTAGCCAAACAAAATTTGAGAGTTGTGCATCTTCACTAGACCTGATACCTGGTGGTGATTTTTGAGGGGGTGGGGGTTAAGTTGACATTTTGGTGATTTGGCCATTACAAGCCAAAAAGTCTGTGTGAAATTCTGTTGATGGATTTATGTACAGACGTTCCAAACTGTGCGTTTGTGGATGTGTTGGCATTTGTGGAGGTGGGTACATCAGATATTTCCTGTTTGTGTTGTGTGGAGGCAATTTAATATACTGTGCTTGTCTGTGTGTTTTTTATATGCAAAACTACAAACTATAGTCTTAACTTTGCCCTCTGGGTGTTGCCATCTTTATATCACTGCCATTAGACCTTGTTTACACAAGCACTTTGGAGATACCCCATAGTTCACTTCTCTCTCCTAAGATCACAAACCCCATATGCAAATTAAAGAAGGGGTTAGTTACCCTCCAGAAGTATGTGCTCCTGATAAATATGGATTACATACCACAGGGTAGCTTACCCTGGTGATAAATGTTTGTGTGAATCAGGACAGGCATTTAAGTATGGATGTTAAGTCACACTTGATCGCATTACCAGTATCCCTTGGGATAAGTACTCTGCTTGTATGCAAACATTTGTGAAGTGAGGGTGTTTTCAGACAAGACAAGATTTTTTTCACACAAGGCACTCTCCACCCACTACCCACCCACTATACATGTTACAGGGCACCCATAGGGGAACACTTCAGGGTAGTGGGTGGAGAGTGTCTTGTGTGAAAACGCCCCAAGACACCCTCATTAGCTATCCAAGTGAATTGGGCCTTAGCAAGGTGTGTCCTCCTTCTAGCAAGTACAACATGTCACGACACTAAATTTACACAGCTCGTTGTGCTAGGTGATGGCAGTTTGATAAGTGTTAATGGAGAGGGGGAAAACTAAGGAGAGCAAAGGTAGTGTTGTGGTGTATTGTCTGCATGCAGCTGAAAAAAAAGTAAGGTTGTGGTGTATTATTTGCAGTATTTGAAAAAAAAAGCTTTAAATGAATGCTTGTGGATGAATGTTAAGAGGGCATTTATTGTCAGGTTGCTAAACTTTTCTTTTGCTGGCTTTTGTGGGTTTCAGTTAGAGATGTTAAATGTAGCAACCCTAACTGCTTTGCAACATTTTGGCATTTGCATATTTATTTCCTAGGTCTTGTAAAGAAATGTTAAGGAACAAAGTCTTTAATTTATGATGGAGTAGTGCTGAGCAGATTGCTAGAGCTATAGAACTAGAAAATAATAAAAGAAGAATCTGTGCTGAGATAGAGGGATGGTTTCTAAGCAGAGAAAAGGAGGGATTTAGAAAACACATTTCCACACAACCCAAATTGCCAAATAATATTGTGGAAAATTAAGAAAGGGGGGAAAAAAAACCTCACTAAACACCATATCTACTGAGGATATACAACTCTGCCAAATTCTGTTTGACTGACTATATAATACGCTTTAGGAGGTAGCCATCCAACAAATGATGGTCAGATTAGCAAGGAAATAACTGGGTTAGACACAAGTTGTAACTGTTTCCTCTGCAAAAAGTTGGAAGGGAAACCAAACAAGCAGCAGTCTCCTCAGGGCATTTAACACTAGTGCTAACTCTTTGGGTGAAAACTGATAGAGACTGACCAAACGTGCCTGTGGCCGGAGAGCCATCCCGCTGCCTGCATGCCCCGAACACAACAGATGTGTGAAGCTGTTTCCCATTCCCAGCGTTCCACACCCCACTGTCCTGAGGAGCCCAGCCCTGGCAGTCCCCCATCACACGGCTGGGATGGCAGGGCTGAACAGACGCTTTGATCTGCATGAGTGGCCCTTATCCTGGAATGAGCGCCTGGGATCATCTGGAAGACTCATTCCAGGCCAATCGCTTATCCACCCCGGGGCAATAATGGGCCAGTGGGGAAACAGACACGCGGTGAGTCCTGGGCCATAGCAGGCTAGCATCACGTCTATTTTCACCTTTTGTTCTGGCATGAGTCCCATTCTCCTCAGTGGGATTCTTGATGGCACTAGGTGCTAGCACCGGCTCTAACTGCCCTGAGAACTGCATTGCAAAACTATGTAGAGACTTCAGACAGACTAGAAACTACCAGCACATTAAATTTAATGCCAACTTTTAGAGAAAACCAGGGTTTTATATCTAATTTCAGACTGCAATTCTAACTGTGGAAGTCATTTCCAGGAACTTTCATAATAATGGTTGATGAATAATAATGATTAAAGGTAAATACATTTATTGCATTGGCACAGAAGTGATTTATGACAGCAGAAGAACGAAGGCATAGTTAAGGCTGTAATTTTAAGCTTGGTGGCAAACACAAGCATTTTATTTGAAACAAAATATGGTGGCAATCCAGATGATCCCAACATTAGAATCTGGTAGGAGTCATGCTGTGGATTCAGGATTTTGGTGCTTTGATTCTTGTATGTGCTGGATGACTGACTATTTGTTTGTTGGTGTAATCAGAATAGGCAAACATGAGGTGAAAACAAATGAGATAGTAGCCTGTGAGTAACCTGCTTGTCAGTTTGGTGGCTGCCAGATGTTTGCTCACTTCTGCCTCGGGGTGGGCAGTCGGTTGCTACTGGATGCATCGTCCAGAGAAGGTTGGTGACTCTGCATGGGCTAAGGCTTGCCCAGCAGGACTAATCTGGGCTAACATGGGCCCTCCTGTCTGTTAGGCAGTCGCACAGTGAGGCAAGGTCTGAGGATCAGGCCTGGAGGAGTGTGCTCACCCTGGCTGCCAAACCGCGGAAGTCAGGGTGAACGCACCTCTCCAGGCTCCCCGATCAACTGTTTGGCAAGGATTTTTGACCAAATTGTGCACTTTGGGTTAAAAGTGTCAAACCTGTCATGGACATTCAGTGATAATGTCATTGTCCAGTGTCCATAATGTCTAGTGACACTTTCTGATATGGATCCACCCTCACATCTACTCTTGTTTGGAAAGAAGTTAGCTTCAGTTTTTTACAATGACATTTGCTTACAAATGCTACCTACAATAAAATAATGTTCCAAATGGTGATTGTAAGGGCCAAACAGAATTAGATGACAAATTTAAAATGTATTTCTGTGGACAGTAAACACAAAACAAGGGGTGTGCATGTTCACGGTGTAGTATTCAATTATATAATATCACTTTATATTAAATAAACATACACGACAGTGGTTCACTAGAAAACAAGGTTGTTAAACAATGCAATCAAGATACTGTCTCTGAAAAAATGTGTTATATTAATCACAGACCTAACATTAACACCAAGCATCCTTAACCCAAAAATAAACTTGCAAACCTCTTGGTTATTTGTGCAAATTGATACTGTATTATAGGACATAAACATGAACATGGTAATATGTCTGTTCTATGGTTGAACATCCATTGGAAACCTACATACTTGTTTTGTGTATGGCATATGTTCACTTTGTAACGTATGTAGTGTCACTATCGTTGTTCAAGTTCAGTTAGTCCTGAAAACAGTTTCCTTCACAGTGGCAAAGATTAGTGCATGTGAGACTGGTGCTTTGTAGCAAATGCATAGGTCTCTGCATGCCTTCTTACAGTTATAGTGTATCTGTTTATAGCACTTTCCTTGACCTTCTCCAAGAGTTATCCACTTTGGTTTCACTGAGATCCACGTTTCCTCTCCCAACCCCAGTCTGTGGGACTGGATAACTTTGGATCTTTTTGCAATATCTTTCCCAATATATGTCCTCCCTGGTAGGCTGCACGCATTGTGTGCTGTTTGAGAGTCACCTGTGTTGGTGGGATATTATCCAGGGCTCATGGTCTCCTTGAAAACAGATGGTGTCTTGCCTCATTGACTTTGCACAATCCACCGGTTCTAGGGGCGTAGCTATCATAGGGACAGGCGGGACATTTGTCCTGGGGCCCACCGTGGCTGGGGGCCCATGGGCCGGGCCTGGCCCATCCCTATGCTAGCTAAGCCCAAGCCGCCCTACGCCGCAGCGTCCCTGGCTCCCTCCCAGCTGGTTTGACTGCCTCCCGCCACGCCTAATAAATGGGCCCCCTGCCCCTTCCCCCACTGGGCTGTGACATCATGCTTGACCCGCCCCCCGTAGCCATGTATGGGCTATGGGGGGTGGGTCAAGTGTGCAAGCCCTCTACATGGAGACTTCTGGATCTCTGCCACCATGTGGAAGGCTCGCTCGCTAGCTCTTCTCCCGAGTTGCCGGTTTGCCCGCACCACCGCCGCCGCCTGACAAATGGGCTCCAGGCCCTGCCCCCTCCCCCGCTGGGCTGACATCACGCTTGCGAGCACTCCATGTGGTGGCAGAGACCGGGAAGTAACCCCGGATCTCTGCCACCACGTGGAGGGCTCAGCTCAGTGGCTCGCGTCGCGCTCACTGCAGCATGGGGGGCTCCAGGGCTGGGGGGTGTAGCCTGGGCCTGGGGGTTGCAAGTACTGGCCGACCGCTGCCTGGGCCCCACCGCACCTCCTCCTCTGACCTGCGCATGAGCGGCAAGCCCCTTAACACCCCCACCCCCTGCGGAACCACTTGTGGGGGGGCAAACAGAGGCTGCGGGGGGGTGAGGGGGGAGAGCTTGCCGCTCCGTGCAGGGCAGAGGAGGAGGAGCGGTGGTGGGGCTCAGGCTGGTACTTGCAGCCCCCAGGCTGACCCTCCAGCCCTGGATCCCCCCCATGCAGTGGCTGGAGTCACTCTGGAGTGAGTAGGGAGGAGCGGAACCGAGGAGGAGTAGCACTGCAGCAGCCCAGTCCAGCAGGTAAGGCTGCCCAGTGCTTGGCCCCCGTAGCCACCGTGCCCCAGCCTGTTCCCCCCAAATCCCGCAGTGCCCCAGCCTGTTTCCCCCATTCCAGCCCCAAACCCAGTACTCCCAGCCTTACCCCCTAAACTTGGTGCCCCCTGTGATTTGTGATTTTTAGGTGTTTTGAAAATGTTGGAAATGTGATGCTTGTGATAAAATGCAATAAGGACATTGAGGTGAGGGAGAGGGAGGGGAGTCTATGGTGATGGGTGGGAGGGGGGGGCCCAAAGTCCATTTCTTGTCTCTGGGCCCATTCCAACCGAGCTACGCCCCTGAGGCTCCCTCTCTCGCAGCAGTTTTTGTTCCTTCCTATTCCTAATCCATTGCCGTCCTGCTCCTATTTCACCCATCCAACCCATTTACCTCCATATTATCATTTATTTAGATATTAGATAGATTTAGTGGTTATTTTTTGTTTTTACTCCTCCCTGTGCTCAAACTTATTCCATCCCTGATTCCCTTCCGCTGTTTTAAGTTTTGGTTTTATTTAGAGTAGGAATATTATTAGATTGATTTTCATTTCAGTTTTGTACCCCTCCCTGTGTTCTTTGTGTTTCCCCCTGTNTCCTGCAGTGCCCCACCCTGTTTCCCCCATTCCAGCCCAAAACCTAGTGCTCCCAGCCTTACCCCCCAAACTCGGTGTCCCCTGTGATTTGTGATTTTTAGGTGTTTTCAAAATGTTAGAAATGTGATGCTTGTGATAAAATGCAATAAGGACATTGAGGTGAGGAAAGAGGGGAGAGAGAGGGACAGGGGAGTCTATGGTGATGAGCAGGGTGGGGCCCAAAGTCCATTTCTTGTCCCTGGGCCCATTCCAACCTAGCTGGGCCCATTCCAACCTAGCTGGGCCCATTCCAACCTAGCTACGCCCCTGACTGGTTCTATCATACAGATGTATCACAAGCTTTTCAAGTAGCACCATGGTATTGTCAGGGATATGTGTTGGGGGGTTGTGCCAGTGTCAGAAATGCATCTGTAATGTCTGGAAATATGTTCCATTTGTCCTACACTGATTTTTTGCCTTTGCCAAAAGAGTGAGGTCACATCACACCCAGTGAATGCATGAAACCTTGCTAATGCCTTTGCTTTCCTTGGGCCCAAGGTGGCTGAAATTTCATGTGCTGCAATGTACCTGTGATGTATGCCCACACCAAAGGATATCCATACCTTTGTCACTGGATTGTTTTGCAAAGGTTGGACACAATGATGACACCACGTCTGTGTCTGCTTTCCTGACCATAATCGTTTGGTGCCCGCTGTGTGCTGCATCTGATAGATGCGGCGTCAGGTGTATCAGCTTCCTCTTGCGAGCATGGCTCAATGTGAATGTTGTCCTCTCTGTCAGGTGAACATAGTACTTCGTCCTCAAGGATGCTGTATACCTCTTTGCCTTCTATTTCAATTGCGGTAACTTGTTCCACAAGCAGATGGAGCAGTTCAGTTTTGTTTTCATTTGACACAGAAGAAGCTGTGCCAATTACTTGGAACCCTTGATGTAGGAGTAACCCTCCTCCTCAAATTGTTGCCTCTTTTCTCTCTGCTTGCTGCCTTTAGGCTATCTGTGATGTAGTCATCCCACACTATGTCCAGCCTGGCTGCATGCCATGCTTCAGGTATTACAAGATATATGGCAGGAACACTGTGTTGATAAAATCTAGGAATGTTTGAGAGGTTCCTGGTGAAAGCATTTGAACAATCACGGCATCATCCAGAAGCACTGCAGTCACTTGGGGAGTAGCATCTGGAGGTTGTGCTTGTGCCTCGAGCTGTACAAGAAACTCTACTTTGTTGCCAGATCTCATTTCACCAGACTTCGACAATGATGAGGGCCATGGCTGATTCTCATGTTTGAAAAACTCTTTGAGATTACCTTCTGGGGGTTGGCATGCTAGGTACAATCTGGAGAATAAAGCACAGACATCATTCAGTCTTGTGATATGAGTCTTCTGCTCTGGAGGAGCCTTTTTTCTGGAGAACAATGGCAGCTTGTTCTTCTGTTTTGATTTTGTAATTGGTTTGGATCACTCCACAAATCTCTCTTTAATAAGGAGGTCATATTGTTCCTCACCCAATCTGTATGCACCTTTGACAGTCTCCACTTCATCTCAGTCCATTATGTCCTTGTATCCAAAAGTAGGAGATCACCACTGTTCTCCTTAAAAGAGTTTCCCATGTCATTTATGACTGACCAGGGCTGAGACTTCCTTAGCAAAGGACTCTTACACACCTGTTGCTTGTGCACATTACTTGCTGCTGATGGTGTCTTCAAATTCCTGAATCATCCTGGATGCTTCAGGTCCTGCCACAATCCAGCACCTCAGAGCTGAAGGGTTATCTGTCAGCCCCACTGCACCTCCATCTCCTTTCACTAGGGCGTTGACCTGTTCATGGACCTGATCTAGTGCCATAGCAGAGAATGGACACTTGTTTTGTGTGTCCCACCAAACAGAACTCTTGGTATGCTGCTGGGTGCGTTTGTGGTAGTTAAGACATATTTCTGAGAGCCACTGCGTATAGTTGACTTGATGCAAACACCCATGGCATTAGCTGCACAAGTGATTCCAGATACTCTGTGAAGTTTGCTTCCTGAAGTGATCCTACCAGTTACAAGTTCAAGAATAATGCAAAGTTCCAGTTCAAGAACAATTGACCAATACCGAAATTGGGGTTATTCATCTTTGGCCTGTTTCACACGGGCACCCCCTTCCCCACCACACACGTGTGTGTGTGTGTGTGTGTGTGTGTGTCCGTAGGAATGCCATGGGTTGCTGGCAGCGGTGGGTGTGTGTGTCCGTGGGAACACAGCTGGCAGTGGGTGGGGGTGCGTGCCTGCTCCCATGCTCCACCCATCGTCCACTCATGGAGCAACGGACTCCAATGCTGGTTGCTCCATGCGTGGAGATGGGTGTGCGCCCGTGGGAATGGGCGTACACACACCTCCACCTGCTGCCAGCGCACACCCATCCCCCCCACCCACCGTGGCCCGTTTGAAAAGGGCCTTTCATTTTTACACACCAAGCTGTAAAGTCCGAAGGGTCTCTTCATTTGGCACAGTTTCACTGTATCTGTTGTGTGCATGATGTTGCAGGATGAAGAGGAGAGCTGCTGTGATTTAGTGGGCATGCCTAGTCTGAGGGCGTGTTTAAACCTGACGGTACCACGGGTGGCTATGCATTAACCCGCGTCGCAACCTGTGGTGCCGTAACATCTGATCCTGCCCGCCAAATGTTTCCCCAGGTAGGATCAGGGCTGTTCCCAGGCCATGGCAGGTTTTAGCCTGCGCTGTTCCTTGACCTCCTCACGAAGGCACAGTACAGGCTAAATGCTGACACGGCCCAGGGAAGCCATCCTTGGACCGGGGTAGAGCAGGCTGTCATGTGATGGCCCGCTCTACCTGACTCTGGTCTGAGACCGGAGCATTTCCGGGCAGGTGCTACAGCCCCGTAGGTTGCTGTGCTCGCCCATCAGGGAGAAGGGCGGGCTGTGCTCAGCAGTGTTGGGTGTGGGGCTGTGTGGACCATGTCACCCCTTCCCCTCCATGGCCTGGCCTGGGCCGCCGGCATGTCAGTTCAGTGACTGGACCAGATTCTGCCAAGGGGTGAGGGCCTTCACCCCTGGCCGGATCAAAATGTGGCGACGTCATGTGCCATCATGTCTAAAACCACCCCTAGTAAGCTTTAAGAAAGAAGTACATATTTGTCACTCTACTGGCCATCAGGGGACATTGCTTCCTGAAATCCATATAAAAATATGTTTAGTAAGGGTCAATGTATGTGTGCCAAGTTTCATGCTTTAAATTCAAAGTTCACGGTTTTAGACATAACTGCCCCGCTACATAGCAATGTGCCAAGGTCATGATGGAGCAGGCAAATGTGATTTTTATCCAGATAGTGTAATTTTGGAGTTTGGATGAAAAGAATAATTAAAATGTTGTACGATCCATAACCTGGATCTGGAATTCTTTATGGGTTTGCAGCACTAGGACATGCTGATTTCTGGAATTTCTTGTTGTATTCAGAGTGAATTAATGTGATTATTTTAGAGATGGGTATACCAGTCAAAAAATATTGGGTCACTTGGGCTGTCAAATACTGGTCAAGCATTTTGAAGAAAATAACAGAGACTTTAATCTTCAGTAGGTTAGATGCTTAGGCTAATTACAAAAACACAAGTTAGTTATCTGTTGTTAAAAAATATTGGAATGAATTATAACTTTTAACAATGTTAGGTTAGTATAAACTGAATGATATTTAAGACTGAACAGTTATTTTTCCGTTGGCCTTTTCCCCTTTGTGCGTGCTGTTGGTGTGCTTTGGTTATTTGGAGAGGTGGGCAAAGGTCTATTGGTATTTAGTTTGGGAGAGAGCTGTGTAAAATTTTTAAGTTCTGAGCATATTTGTTAGAGGGGCACAAGGTGGTATTTTTGGGGAAATTGTTGTATTTTGCTTGTGGATCCGTGATGGCTCTGTGGCCTGTGCTGCTGGAGTGATGTATTTTTTGCTGGGCCACTATGCTAGGATGCAAAATTTGTATGTAAATTTATAATTAAGCAAATTTGTTCTGCTTGCAGCAAACACACAGAATTCAGCTTCCCTATTTGCAGAATTTAGATATGTGTGTGTGTGTGTGTGTGTGTGTGTGTGTGCAGTAAACATGGGTCTCTGATATGATGCAGTACAAAGAGCAGGCAGCTGCATACACAAGGCCATTCTTGGCTTCATGGAATACTGGACAATATTTGACATAGTCAACTAATAGGCAATCAATTAACTGGCCAGTTGACAATATTTGGGTGGTCAGTTGACTGACTTTCCAACCTTAGATAGTGGAATTTCTGGGACTGGTTACAAAAATGATATAATCTGGCAGGATACATATTTTTCAGGCAGGATTTGAATTTATGCACATTCTTCTCCTGCACCTCATGTTCCTCCAAATTTTAGTACATTTTTAAATTTTTGTCTAGTAGTAGTAGCAAAAAAAAAAAAAAGCAATTGCCATAGAAAAGGCTCTTGCTTCTGGCTGTTAATTGACTCGTTTCCCTGATGTTGGTAATGAGACTTATACGCTGTAGCTATATGCCAATATTTTTCTAATCTGAGATAATACGTGAGGGGCAGAGTGGGAGGAAAGTAATCATGTGAAATACATTCAAAAGTATTTTAACTGGAGAAGTTTAATCTGCAGCAGGTAGACCGCTAGCTCACATTTGTATTAAAGTAGTGATGAGGTAATAAAATAAAGACTATGGGTATTTTCAGACGTTACGAAATCAGTCAACCACAGTGAACCACACTCAACCCTGTGGCGGGGCCAAAGAGCCCTGAACGTCTGTTCGGCGTTCGCCAGATGTTCACCATAGGCAATCACCAGCAGGGGACAAAGCTAACCACCCTTTCAGAGGTCTGGACCAGACCATCTCCGGAAGGGTGATCAAAGCAATTCCCAGCGGGAAACAGCAAAACCGAACAACTGAATGGTAATCACCAGCCGGAAACAAACAAAACGATCCCCAGCCGGGGCCAAAGCATGCAGCATTGCTGCCAGGCAATGAGCAACAACACAGACCAGGGAGGGAGATTTAAAGGGCACACAGCAGCAGGGGAATGTGGTGGGATGGAGCAAGGCGGAAGGGCGAGGAGAGCAGAGGGCGAGCGAGCAAGGGAGGAGGGGGTGGTGCTGCTGCTGCAGATGGAGGTGGTGGAGGAGGAGCGGCAGGGCCGCTTGACTAACCCCTTCTGTGCACCCCAAAAGGGCGACCAACCGAGGCCCCGCCAGCCATCCCCGTGCCCCCGGCACAGCGGATGCGGGAGCACAGGGCACGGGTACGGCTCTGGAGGGAGGAGCAGGCGGAGGACATAGTCCGGACCACCACTGAGCAGGGGGAGTAGATGATTGCGTCCATTGACTGGATGGAGGCAGCCACGGACAGGGCCCTGCAGCAGGCGGAGGCCAGGGACTGGAGGCTGCAGGCGGAGGTGCGCCTCGAACGGAGGCGGGAGCACCGGGAGCACAGCAGACAGGTGGAGGTGTTCGGGCAGCTGGAACAGGCCATAGAGCGCATGGTGGCAGAGCACTCAATGAAGATGGATCGGTCCCATGACATTGGCACGTCGCTGCTGCTTCTGCACGCGGGGACGATGAGTGCTTACGTGATGGCCGCCACCCCGCCAGGCACCCTGCCGGCCCCAGCGCCGATGCTGGGCCCCGCGGCGCCCCCACCCCTCCACCACCCCAAGCACCGGCACGCTTGCAGGGCCCGCGCGGATACGCCTCTCGGTCCCTCCAGGCTTCCGGAGGCAGCCGCCGCCTGGGGGGGCCCCTCCGGCACCGGGTCCATGGCCCCACCTGACACTGCCTGCCCCTCAGGATGCAGAGGCCTCCTCGGAGATGGTCGGGGAAACAGACAGCGGGGGTGAAGGGAGCTCACAGAGCTCCATGGCGCCCACAGAGCGGCCAAGGGGAAGGCCCAGGAGATCCCGGGTGAGGGGGGGGCACGGTGCTGGGAGGCAGGTGGTGGTGGGGATGACTGAAAAGTACAGGACAATAAAGGCACAGGCACAGCAACAGCAGCCGTTACTGCGCGTCATGGCCCCGGGGCAGGGGGTGGGCGGATTCCCATGATCGTGGCCTGGGTACCGGTGGTGGTTGGGGGTGGTGGTGGCCTCAGGCTGTGGCATCCCGGGCGATTTGCCTTGCCAGGGTGGCTTGGATGCGCTTGGCGTATCGGTACTCCCTCGGGTTAGTGGCGTTAACGTAGAGTGGCATGGGGCCGGGCGGGCGCCGGGGCATGGGGAACTCGAAGGCGGCCCCATCTGTTTCACACACGTTGTGAGCACACAGCAGACTCCGATCACCAGGGCCGAGGTCTCCACCGTGTAGTCCAGCCAGCCTGCGAGGCACCTCCAGCGCTTCTTGAGGACCCCGAAGGCTTTCTCGACCACAGTCCTGCTGGCACACAGGCGGGTATTGTAGAGCGTCTCCACAGGGTTCCTGGTGACCGGGTATGCCTTCCTCAGCCACCGGGTGAGGGGATAGGCCGGGTTCCCCAGGATGCAGGGGGGCATCAGCACCCCCTTGATCCAGGACATCCCCATGTTCGTGAAGTCCCCGTGGTACATCTGGGCGTAGAGGGGCGAGATGGCCAGGGTCCTGGCATCGTGGCTGCGTCCGGACTGGAGTGGCCGAAGGAGATGTCGATGAACCGGCCCGGCCCTGGTGGTCCACGACTGCCTGCAGCTGCAGGGAGTGGTATCCGTGTCGGTTGACCTCTTCCGAGGCCTCCCCATTGGATGGGGGGAGGATCTCTATGTGTGTGCTGTCCACGGCACCCAGGCAGTTGGGGAAGCCTCCAGCCGCGAAGCCGGCCATCACGACCTCCTAGTCCATAAGCTGGATCGCGCGGTCCAGCAGCATGCCCTCCGCTGCCTCGCAGATGTCTTGCAGGATACCGGCAACCGTGCTCACCCGAACACCAAAGTGCTGTGAGTTGGCAGTAGTCGGGTGTTGCCAAGGCCCAGACAGCTCTGGCCACGCGCTGGACCATGAGAATGGGGGCCTGCATGGGGCTGTGCTGCCGCTCCAGGCAGGGCGTCAGCAGCTCAGCGAGCCGCAGGAGGCAACACCTGTCCATTCTGAAGCGTGATCTCCAGGTGGTCTCATCCTAGTGAGCCAGCGTCCTGGCCCACCACCCCTGTGCCTGCTCCATGACCCATAACCGCTGGTCAATGGGCATAATGAACAGTGCTGCGCACCCCATGGTCTCCCTCCTCCAGTGCTGTCAGCTGGCCGCCTCGCGGAGCACCACTGCCTGCTCACGGGCGTGGCGGAAGGCCTGTTGGGCCACCCTGGACACCCGCTGGGTCCTGAGCCGGGCTAGGGAGTGCCTGTGCCTGTGGTGGGCATGCCGGGCTGTAGCAGCGCTCCTGGCCGTGCACACCCAAAGTCGGGCATCCAGGTGCACCTTCTCCATCTGGATGTGCATGAGGTCTGTGTGCGACCGGAACCACTCGGCGCAGATAGCTAGGTGCATCCCACAGGTGTCCATTCATCCTACATCCATGGTGGTGGGTGCCCCTGGTGCAATTGCACTCCCACCTTTACAGCCTGGCCCCGGTCCCGCCCCACCCCCTTTTCTCGGTCGGGTACCTGGGCCCTGGTGCACCTGTGCCTGCCCCCCTCAGCCGGCTGACCTGGCGGCTGCTGGGCGGCCAGGGCGCGGCGGTAGGGTGTGCCCCCTGGAGCGCACCCGCTTTCCCGGCACAGGGGCTCGTGCATGGGCCCGCGTGCACCTGGACGTGCGGTCCGCAGCTGCATGCCTGTTGTCATCACCTCCCTACTATATTTGTTTGCTGCCTGTTGTCCTCGCCGCCCTGTATGGTCTATGTGCTCGGTTCCAGCAGCTGTGCTGGGTCTGCATCCTACGCCTCGCTCGTTAGCCGTGCCATGTTGCGGCCTGTGGCCTTATCGCGTGACCTTGGAGCTCCCCTGCTTCCCTTCCCATCCCACCTGGGACTGTGGGGCCCCTTTTTCACTATGGTTCATACCTGCTGCCTGCTGGGCCCTGCATAATATTGCAAAATCTGGCTCTTCCTTAGTCTTTCCCCTGATAAAATTCTAGTCCATACTCTAGTAATCTCTTGCCTTGATTACTGCAACTTCCTCCTTAATGATTTTGCCACATCTGACCTTGCTAAAGGGTGCTTGTTGGCAGTTTAAAAACAAATAAAAGGAAGTATTTTTTCACTCAACACATAATTAACCTATGGAATTTGTTGCCAGAGGACATTGTCAAGGCGAGTATATATAGCTGGGTTTAAAAAAGGCCTGGATAAGTTCTTAGAGAGTAGGTCCAATAATGGCTATTAACCAAGTAGCTTATGGGATTAACTTCTTACTGTCAAGAGCTGGGAGTGAACAACAGGGAATCGATTGCCTATTGTGACTGTTGGTTCTTCTCCCATGTGATCGAGATTGACCACTGTCGGAGGACAGGATGCTGGGCTTGATGGACCATTGGTCTAACTCAGTATGGCACTTCTTATGTTCTTATGCCCCTCTCACTTCCATCCAACACTGCTGTCAAGGTCATCCACCTTGCCCACTGATTTGACCATGTTCAGCCCTCCAGTGGCTCCCTCTACCTGGATGTATTCAGCACAAGCTCCTTGTCTTTACCTTTCAAGGTTCTTCATGGCTTTGCTCCCCTGTCTCTCTGCACTTGTTTGCCACCACATTCCTGCCCAGGAGCTTTGCTCCTGCTCTGTCACCGCTCTCGCCTGTTCATGACTCCCTCCTCCTCAAAATGTATTTGCCCCTTCTCCCTTGCTGACCCCCATGCCTGGACCTCCCTCCCTGAATGCATTTGTTCTGCTCCTTCCCTCCCAACCTTCAAATCCCTCCTGAAAACCAGCCTCTTCTGTCAGAATTCCTACCTTCTCATAATCTCATTACTGATGCCTCTTTTTTCATCCTTCACTTAGAGACCTCCTCTTCCCTGTAACTAAGTTAAATGCATGCACCCGCGACTTCTCAACTTCATAAATATATTCCTGTCTCTCCTGAGCTCCTGTTCACTCCCAGCTCCTGACATGTCCCTTCTTGGATTATTTTTGAATGGGGAATTTTAGATTTTGTGTTTTAAAATGTTGTTAGTTGCCCCGAGATGCTTGTGCAGGAGAGGATGGCATATAAATGCGAGAATAAAATAAATAAATAATAAATTTTAAAAAATTAGGTACTCTTTGTGCTATGTAGTACAACAGGTCAGAAATTAGATATCCCCCCTCCCCCCGTCAGTACTGCTGCCCTTAAATAGGGGGCCTTTGTGGGAAGCCGAGGAGCACAGCTCCCATGATGTGCAATTCTTAAAGGAAGGAGCAAATTACTAATCAAGGGTTCAGTTTCACCATGCATAGTGTTTACCGTAATTGAGTAGTTCCTATTGATGAAGGGTCTACTATCATGAATTTCCTTAGATTTCTTGTTACTAGACATAATCATTAATATAAGTGTTCTCAGGGTCTGGATAATAGAAAAAAAATGCTTCTCGTTTCCTACTCGAGGGCCGTTTTGAGACGGACGCCCCGCCCCCACCCGCTGGGTGGGCGTGCAGTGGGGGGGGCATCCGTGTAAATGCCGCGGTGGTTGGTGGGCAGTTGGGTGTGTGCATGCTCCCATGCAATACTCACCTCCACCCATCACCCACCTACGGAGCCATCCAGCAAACTGGAGGAGGCTCCTTGGGTGGAGGTGGGTGTGTGCCCATGGGAAAGGCCGCACACCCACCGCCAGTGCACGCCCATCCCCCCACCCATGTGGTCCATTTTAAAACGGCCTAAGATGTCTTTGGTCTCTGAATTCATGTAGGGATAGCTAGCTTTGAATGAAAGAATTCTTTACACTGGGACGTAGCTAGGATGGAATGGGCCCTGGCTGGAGGAGAAGATGGAATGGGGCCTCCGTAACCCCTGCTATCCCCTGAAGAGCAGGGGATGCAGCTGCACCAGGAGTGTGGGCTATCCAGGCTTGTAGGTTCCAGTGCAGCTGCACTGCCTGTCCCTATTATAGTACGCCCGTGTCTGAACATGCTTTGTTCAGGAGAGTGTCAGCAGAAAATCTGCAGACCAGAAAATATAGTGGCTTGACTGATTTTATTTTTGATATATATTTTATGTATTTGATTTTAATTATTGAATTGTTTATATTTTCTAATCTTGTTGTGAGCTGCCCTGAGCTGCTGTTGTGAGCAGGAGGGAGCGGGCTAGAAATGGCTCGAAATAAATAAAATAAATTTGCTGCCAAACATAGGCCCTTTTCACATAGAAGGCCCCTCTCACCCCTCTGTGTGTGTGTGTGTGTGTGTGCATGCGTGCGCACGTGCAGGGTGTGTGTCCCTGTGGGATTGCCGTGGCGGGTAGGGGGGCAAGCATACTCGCGTGCTCCCCTCCATCCATCACCCACTCATGGAGCAACGGGCGCCAATGGTGGATGCTCCGTACATAGAGATGGGTGAAGGTGTGTGGGCGTACATGGGACGGGCAATAAATTTCACAAATTAATTGTGCACTGAGGAAAAAAAAATACTTATTTGTTTTAAATATGCTGCCAGTTAGGGTGTTTTCACATAACACATGCTTCACCCAACTCCCTCCCACTATACATGATTGGCTCTTTCACATGAGACGGCCCCACCCATTTCCACGCAGTTTCGTTGCATGGAGATTGGTGGAGGTGTCCGTGTGAATCCCGTGGGGATGGGTGACACCCACCTCCACCTATCGCCCACCCATGGAGCAATGGGTTCCAATGCCTGATGCTCCCATGTATGCACACCCATGTCCACCCATCTCCAAGCACGGAGCAATCGAGGGCCTTGTCACATGGGCGCCCCCCCACTACCACACGTGTGCAATGGAGGGGTGGACCCCTCCATTGCACCCCCGCCCATGCAAACGCCGCAACAGGTGCATGAGGTATGTGTGGGCACCTGTAGGAACGGCACCCATAGTGTGGGGGTAGGAACGGCACCCATGCACGGAGCAACGGACTCCAATGCCGGTTGCTCCATGCGTGGAGATGGGTGTGTGCCCATGGGAACGGGTGCACACCCACACCCACCTCCACTCACTGCAGGTGCACACCCATCCCCCCACTCGCTGTGGACAGTTTGAAAAGGTTTGTTGTTGGCGCTGGTTGCTCTGTGCGTGGGTGACGGGTGGAGATGGGTAGAGTGTGAGAGCGCGCACGCACCCTCACCCACCACCACTGGTGTTCCCACGGGCACCCCCGCCACTGCCGCCGGGACCCAAGGACTTCCTACGGATGCCCTCAGCCACCAAAAAGGGCCAGTGTCTTGTGTGAAAACAGTCTTAATTTCATGGAGTGTCCCTTGCTCTAGAGAGGGTAAATAACTGCTCCCCATTTATATGTTCCACATCATTCATGATTTTGTAAACTTCTGTCCTATGCCCTCTGTTGTCTCTTCTCCAAGCTGAAGAACCCCAACCTATCAAGCCTCTCCTCATGCAGGAGTTGTCCCAAACCTTTGATAATTTTTGTTGCCCTTTTCTGTACCTTTTCTAGTTGTTCTATGCCTTTTTTAAGATTGGGTGACCAGAAATGCACACAATAACCAGGTGCGTTCGTACCATGGATTTTATATAGGCCCTTTTCATGAGACACCCCACACCCTGCCCACATGTGCAACTGGGTGGGTGGGCGCATCCGTGTGACAGCCAGTAGGGGTGTGTGTGTGTGTGTGTGTGTGCATGCTCCCATGCTTCACTCATCTCCACCTGTCTCCACCGCTTCCCTGTGCACAGAGGCACTGGACAAAACGGTGATGCCTCTGGCCCTCTCCACATGGGCAAATGCCATGGTGAGTGCGGGGGGAATGGGTGGTGCCCATGGGAACACCGTGGCCGGTGGGTGGGGATGCGTGTGCGCTTCCGCGCTCCACCTACCTGCACCCATAACTCATGCATGGAACAACAGGTGCGAATGCCTGATGCTCCATGTGTTGAGGTGGGTGGAGCTAGGTGTGTGTCTGTGGGAACGCACCCCCACCCACTCACTGCTCTGCTCACCCATCCCCCCACCCACCACAGCCTGTTTGAAAAGGGTCTCTGTACACGGAGGTGGGTGGAGATGGGTGGTCGACGGGCTGCATGCGCTGCACACCCGCAGTGGAGTACACCCATCCCCCCGCACCGTGGCTCCTCCTGGGCCATGTGAAAAGGGCCATAGAGGCATTACAATATTTTCAGTTTTATTCTCTCTATCCATTTCCAAATGATACCTAACATTCTGTTTGCTTTTTTGACCACTGCGACACAATGACCATTTTTAAACGGGTCGTGTGGGTGGGGGATGGGTGTGCGCCCATTCTGGTTTTCTGGATGGCTCCGCGGGTGGGTGATGGGTGGAGGTTGATGATGCATGTATGGCTGAAATGGCAATCCGCTGCAGTAGCTTTTTCCGACGGAAAAAGCTCTTCCGCAATGAGTGGCACGGTGCAATAGAGACGTTCATTTCACTACTTTCATTCCACTACTTCCACTGGCTGTGAAAATAGAGGAATAATGTTTGTTCCAACAGTTTCGGTCTTCCGCAATTTCCACCGGTACTGCGAGGTAGTGGAACAATGTTTGTTCTATGGTTTATGGCTCGGATGGACGGAATAATGGGTGCAATTCCACCGCACCACCATGAGGAGGCGTCAACAGGCTTCAAAACGCCTGCGTGGGGAATTCACGCCGAAAATTTCTTCAGTTTACTTTCTGCCTCGCTCACAGCAGGAGACTTTTTTCTCTCCGGGAAAGCGTTTACTGTGAAGTCTGCCTTGACCGCGGCTTGCATTACCGCTCTGGGCATAGCCTGGTGTTCCCTTTTTCCTGCTGCTGGACTGACTGAGAACAGACCCAGGTAAGCACTTTGAGGGGTCCTCTGCTATGGTGGAGACAGCAAAAACCCGGTGCAACGCCACCTGCGTGTAGTCGGCACCTCTTCAGCAGCAGGAGTCTGAGACGGTGGCTGACAGACAGGAGGATGCAGCCACGGCCCCAGAGGACTCCTCTCATGCTTCTTCATCTGCAGAGGCGGTAAAGGCAAGAGGGCCCCCTTCTGCTACAGAATTGCAGCAGCGGCAACTTGAGACGATGCAGCAAATGCTGCTTGCGCTCTGAGCTGCAGGGCGAGGCAGCCCCGCCTAAAGGAGAAGGAGGTTGCACTACTCTCAGGGCAGCTCCCCCTGCCAGGGGTTTAAAGGAAGATCTAAGAGGGCTGGCAAGGGCAAGCAACGGATCCCTCAGGCCACCTCCAGATCCCCCTCTATCCACGCCCTACTGGGCTCCTCGAAGGAGGGGGAGGGTTGGCAGAAATCCCAGACCTCAGGGAAGGACTCTCATAGCTCCACTGCTATCTCCCCTCGTCCGGCCAAATGCAAAAGGAAGCGCGCAAGCTTGAAAAGAGCTAGACCGCCCCCCAACCTCTCCGACTGACGTGGAGCCGGACCTGCAGTCCCTGGGCGAGGATAGAGAGCCCCTTACAGTTGAAGAGGACTTCCCCCCCACTCTAGTAGGGACCTGGATAGGGAGCTCCCCTTTTCCCAGGTCCACAAGATATTAAGCAGAGCTGAGCGAGTGCTTTGCATTAAGCAAAAGCAGCATAAGAAAAAAGAGTCAGACTCATCCTTGGAATCTTCTGAGTCTGATAATGAGTATTTACCCAGTCTGAGCCCATCCTCCAGGGTTTCAAAGCTGGACCATAAGTTTGAAAAGTTTATTAGGGAGCAATGGAGACAGCCTACGAAGCCAGTCAGGCTGTCCAGACTCCAGATAGTGCTGTATGACTTCCATAAAGCCTGTTCATCTATTTTTGGGATCCTTAAAGTCGATGCGGCCGCCGCATCTCTAGCAAGACAATCTGTTTTCCCCTCTGAGGGGGACATCTTGCCCGGGGACCCAATAGACAAGGGTATCGATACTGGCCTCAGGAGAACCTTCGAGTGCCTTTTGAATCTCTTGAGGATGGCAGTTACAGCCTCCTTCGCTTCAAGGGCTATCCTGAAGTGGTTTAATATTAGCAAAGACAAGAACATCACTGAATTGGAAGTGGACAAGATGGCTGAGAATATAACCATGGCCCAATCCTTCCTCGTAGATGCCTCTATGGATTCTGTGGTTTGGACCACTAGGGGCATGGCAGCTAACGTGGCGGCAAGGAGGCCCCTTTGGCTCCACTCCTGGAGGGCTGATGCTCATTCCAGAAACCTCCTAGTGAACAGCCAGTACAAGGGAGGGAAACGTTCTGGTTCTGCGCTAGACAAGGTGCTCCAAAAGGCCTCTAGTAAGGAGAAAAAGATCTCTCTCAGCCAGGTCCAATCTGCCAGGGTCTTTTTTTGCCCGTTCAACAGATCTTTTGTGGGCCAGCGCAGGGAATATAGCTCTCCCCGAACCTGGAACCTCCCATCTCGTTCCAGCGGGGCTAGATGCAGGGGTTTCAGGCCAAGATCCCACCAGCAGCCCTTCAGGGGCAGAAGGGGCCCTTCACCACCCAGAAAGCACGACTCCTGATGCTTCCTCCCCTGTAGTTCCCGAAACCACCGTTCTGGGGGGAAGACGGCAACTTTTTTCAGCCAGGTGGCGGAAAGCAACTTCCGACAGTTGGGTAAGAGACACAGTGTCAAAGGGCTACTCTATAAAATTCACCCAACAACCCAGGGAATTTTCCTAGCCATCTCCACAGTCAAAAAATCCCACGAAGCACTCAGCTGTACTAGCAGAGATCCACAGGCTTCTGTCCCTATGAGCTATAGAACCCGTCCCTCCATCAGAAAGGTTTACAGGACTTTATTCAATCTTCTTGGTGCAGAAAAAGAGGCCAGAGAGGGATTTTGGACTTGAAGAAACTGAACAGGCCCCTGAAGCACCAGCAATTCAAGTTGGAAACTGTCTCTTCCATCTTCATGTCCATCAGCCACAACCACTGGTCAGCCTCCTTAGATCTAAAGGACGCTTGCCTTCACATGCCCATCCTCCCAGCCCACAGGAGATGGTTGTGTTTTTGCTATCAAAGCAGCCACTGGCAGTATAGAGTCCTACCATTCGGGCTGGCCACCAGGGCCGGCCTTACCTCCGGGTGGCTAGGGGCCCCCACGATAGGACTGTGTTTTTTTTGGGGGGGGGGGGGCGGCTGTGTTTTTTTTAAAAAAATTAATTTTGGGGGGGGAGACGGCAGCCTTCACCTTCGGACAGCGTGCATGCTCGTCGGAGTTGTTGCGCGCCACGGTGCGGGGCCCCGCCACTGCCGCCACTTGACCCTCCCACCACGCTGCTCCCCCAGAGACCTCCCTTTCCCTCCTGCAGCACTGGGCCCCACGTTTTCACCAGCCATTCTGCCCGCCGGCCTGGGCTCCACCTCCTCGCTCCCTCATGTGACGTCTCCCCTCTCCTCACAGGAAGTTTTTATTTATTTATTTAATCATATTTTTACCCCGCCCTCCTGAAACAGCTCGGGGCGGCTAACACTCTAAAAAATATATAATATAAATACAAGTATAAAACATTTTAAAACATTCATAAAATTGCAACAGTTAAAACAGGGCAAAGGAACATATAAATTAATTAATACAATAAATAAGGGAGACGGGGGATAAAAAAAAACCTCCCCAAAGGCCTGGGCGAACAGCCAGGTTTTGCAAATTCGCCAGAATGTTAACAGGCTTGGGGCTAGACGAGCTTCCTCCGGGAGGGAATTCCAAAGGCGCGGCCCGGCCACTGAGAATGCCGTCTCCATTGTGGCCCCCCGCCTAACACGGGGGACCTCCAAGAAGGCACCCCCGGCGGACCGAAGGAGCTGCTCTGGGGCGCGGAGGGTGAGGCAATCCCTGAGGTATGAGGGGCCCAGACCGTGAAGGGCCTTATAGATCAATACCAAAACCTTGAACCTGGGTCGGCTCGCGATATCGGCAGCCAGTGCAGAGTCCGGAACACAGGTCTTATGTGTTCCCGATGGCCTGTACCGCCGCATTCTGCGTTAGCTGCAGCCTCCGAACCAGGAACAAGGGCAGCCCCATGTAGAGCACATTGCAGTAGTCCAGCCTTGAGGTGACGAAGGCATGGACGAGGGAGACCAGGTCCGGGCCAGAGACGTACAGACGCAGTTGCCGTACCAGATACAACTGGCGGAAGGCGGCCTTCGCCACTGCCTCCACCTGTCGGTCCAGGCAGAGATCTGCGTCCAATATCACCCCCAAACTCTGAACATGCTGGGCTATAGGAGGGCGAACCCCCCTCACAATCGGGGGGGCCGACACCTCCCTCGCTCTCCCCACCAACATCACCTCCGTCTTATCGGGGTTGCTTTATGCAACTTCCTGGCGCGGGATTCGGACTGGCTGTATCGGTGGCGCCTGCGGCGGAGCAGAGTCAGGCAGGCACCGGAAGAGGAGCCGGGCCCAGGCCCGGCGGTGGGATGGAGCAGCAGCCGGGGATCTGGAGGAGGCAGGAGTGGCTGAGGAGAGAGGTGCTGGGCTGGCGGACCTGTCTGTGGCGGCTGGAGTCGGGATGGGACCAGAAGTGTGTGTGTGTGTGTGTGTGTGTGTGTGTGTGTGTGTGAGAGAGGTGAGAGCATGTGTGTGCGTGTGAATAGGGACGGTGTGTGAGAGAGATGAAAGCTTGAATGGGTGTATGTGTGAGAGAGATGAGAGCATGTGTGAGTATGAATGGGAATTGAGGGGTGTGTGTGTGAGATGAAAGCATGTCTAAGCTTGAATGGGTGTGTGTGAGAGAGATGAAAGCATGTGTGACAGTATAAGCTTGAATGTGTGTGTGTGTGTGTGTGTGTGTGAAAGGAGGTGAAAGCATGTGTGAGTATGAATGGGTTTGGGGTATGTGTGTGAGAGATGAAAGTGTGTGAGACAGTGTAAGCTTGAATGGGTGTGTGTGTGAGAGATGAGAGCATGTGTATGAGTATGAATGGGTGTGAGTGTGTGTGTAAGCTTGAATGGGTGTGTGAGTGAAGAGAGGTGAAAGTGTGTATGTGAGTTTGAATGGGGGGGTGAGAGGTGAGAGCATGTGTGAGAGCGAATGAATGAATGTGTGTGAGAGAATGAATGTGTGTGAGAGGTGTGTAAGAGAGAAGGATGTGTGTGTGGGTAAGTGTGTGCACGCGAGGGGGAGTTGCTCCCTCTAGCCCACTCCGCCTCCCATGGCTATCCCCCCTCACCCCCTGATGGCTGCCCCCACTCCCCCATGGCTCCCAAGGGGAGCCACCCCCCTGCCCGAGGAGAGGCCCAGCAGAACGTTCCTGCTGTCCCCTTCTGCTTAGCAACCTAAGCCTGTCAGACCTAGGCCCAGCAGCAGCAGCAGCTGAGGTAAGGGCTACCCGGCCAATACCTCTTCCTCCTCTTTCCTTATATGAGCTCATTTGTGCTGCTACATGTGTCTGTGGGGCTTTGGGAGTAGAGTGGGGCCATCTGGGGGATGGCTTGGGAAGGGGCTGGAGGATGCTGTGATTGTAGGGGAGTTGTTTCTTGTTTGATATATTTAATTGGATTTTTAGTGCTTTGGTGCTTGAGACCCTTAAATCCAAGAACTGGAAAGGGGTCACACTGACAAAGTCTTGCTGAGAACTGTGTTTGGCTGCTCTGGGCCTGAGGTTCAGTTCTCATCCCTGCTTTTATGGGGGGTGCTGTGTCCGTGTGGGGGTTGTTTGATTTATGTTTGATCAGCTGGATCTATGTTTGAATGCCTGTGTTGGGAGTGTAATAGGAATATGCTCCAGAGGAGGAGGGTTCAGGCCATGGATAATCTGTCCCTATCCATTGTGTGCATGCCCTCCTGTGTTTTAAATAAGAGTCTTTGCCTTTTAATCAGATCTGTGTCCTGGGCTCCCTTTCATCTAAACCATATTTAAATGTTCTTTGGAGCACATTGTACAGACAAGTTAAAAATAACTTATATGACAATTCTCTAATTGTCAAAGGGAAGTGGGCGGGGTCTTGAAAAATGGGAGGGGCCACAGGAAAGTGGGAGGAGCCATGGGAAAGTGGGTGGGCTGTGAAAAGTGCGTGGAACTGAGGGGGCCCCGCATTTTGTGTTCGTCCGGGGTCCCGCAGTTTCTAAAGTTGGCCCAGTTGGCCACCTCTCCTCGCACTTTCACCAAGGTATTAATTCCCCTAGTGGCCAACCTGAGACTACAGCCGGTCATGGTTTTCCCCTACCTAGACGATCTCCTAGTGAGGGCCCACTCAGAAGCAGAGACTTTGGCTTATGTTCAGACCACTCCTATCTGCAGTATCATGGCTTCATGATCAGTCGGGAGAAAAGTCAGCTGATCCCATCGCAGAGCATCCACCACCTGGGAATAATCATCGACACAGTGAGGTACAGAGTGTTCATACCAGAGGAGAGGCAACTCAGGATTCGTCGGATCTGCCAGAAAGTCAGGCTGTTGCACAGGGTCCAGCTGAGTCGCCTAGCTTCGTTGCTAGGTCTGATGGTTTAATGTTTTCCCCACCTGCAGTGGGTGAGATTTCACACCAGACTACTGCAACACTTCCTTTGCCCCTGGCAACACCTCATCATGTCTCATTCGACAAGGTCTCTGTGCCTCGACAGACACACGGCAGCCTTCCTGCGTTGGTGGGAGCTGAAGCTCCGGACCATTTCTCAGCGGGAAACCCCCTGCAGGATCCACCCAGACAGACCCTGACCACAGACATGAGCCTCAGAGGTTGGGGAGCCCACACGAAAGGTTGGAAGGCCCAGGGCTGGTGGCCGGAGGCGGATCTCCAGCAGAGTATCAACTGGTCCGAGCTAAAGACGGTCTAACTGGCCCTCCAGCGCTCTCCCAGAGCACTCAGGAACCAGCATCTCCTGGTGTTCTCAGACAACATGACAGCAGTCTCTTACATCAGCAACCAGGGAGGGTCCAGATCCCTGGTCCTTCACCAAGAGGCCAATCGTCTCCTCTTGTGGGTAGAAGATAACCTTGCATCTCTGGTAGTCCACCATATCAAAGGAAAGGACAATGTGGAGGCGGATTGGCTAAGCCGCAAGACAGCGAACCCAGGAGAGTGGGGTCTTGACCAGACCATCTTCGACCTGATGGTCCGGAGATTCAGCCAACCTCACCTGGATCTCTTTGCATCCCAGTTCAATGCCAAGATCCCCAACTTCCTGTCCAGACACTACTGCAGAACAGCACTGGGGACGGACGCATTATCCTACCCGTGGCCTTCAGATCTTCTGTATGCCTTTCCTCCGCTTCCCCTCCTGAGTCGAACACTGGCCAAGTGCAGACACGGCAAACACCGAGTAATAGTGATAGCACCATTCTGGCCTCGCAGGCCCTGGTTTGCAGATCTTATGGAGCTATCAGGCGGCCACTTCTGGAGACTTCCGCTGGCCCCAGACCACCTCCATCAGGGCCCCTTAGTACATGACAACCCGGGCTTCCTCAAGCTGACCGCTTGGCCCTTAAATCTAGGGCCCTAATGGATCTCAGTTACCCAGAATCTATTATTCACACTCTCACAGCAGACAAGAGGGACTCGACCAAGCGGATCTACCAATCCTAAACATCGTGCTCAATGCTCTGACACAGCCCCCCTTTGAGCCTCTGTCTGAGGTGTCCCTATATTTCCTGTCCTTAAAAGTCACCTTTCTCATAGCAATCACATTGGCAAGACGGATTTCTGAGATTGGGGCGCTCTCTGTGGACCGCGCTCTATGCATTTTCAGGAAGGAGTCTGTGAGCTTTCGGCTCGATCCTTCCTTCATTCCAAAAGTTAGCTCCCAGTTTCATCTGTCCCAAGAGGTGGTTCTCCCATCCTTTTGTCCTAATCCTCGCCATCCCTTAGAAAGAAGGTGGCATACCCTAGACATTTGCAGAGCACTAAAGATTTACCTTAATAGAACAGCCTCCTTTAGGCAGTCCTCGGCTCTTCTAGTTTATTATCATGCCAGATATAAGGGAAAGAAGGCCTCTAAGGCTACCCTTTCCTTTTGGATTGCAGGATGTGTGAAGGAAGCCTACAAGGCTTCCAGCCTGCCCCCTCCCCCTCTGGGGTGGTAGCCCATTCTACTAGAGGGATGGCATCTTCTTGGGCATTTAAGGCTAGAGCTCCCTACTCTGAAATTTGCAGGGCAGCCACTTGGAGGTCTGTGCACACCTTCACGCGGCATTATAAAATTGACCTTTTTGATTCAGCGGATGCTGCCTTTGGTCTCAGGATCCTTCAGGGGGTCCTCACTGCTACTCCTCATTAACTCCACTTGTCAGCTGGAGGGATTGGATCATGCCTAGGCTCCTTTCCCTCCTCTCTTCTCCGTAGGCTTATACTGCTATAAACCTCCCATTGTTCCGACCATCCGAGCTATAAACCGTAGAAGGAACAATTGGGTTACTCACCAGGGAATTGTTCTTCTGTGGTTTATACGGGAGGATGGTTGGCCCTCCCAGCTGGAGCCTAAGTCTAGCGGAGAGAGGTACCTTAGTTTATTAACTTTCTACCTGAGGTTCAGTGTTTTTGTAGGCCTGCTAGGGGCTGCCCTAGGACCTACCATAGGGAAGACAGTTCTTTGTTTTTTTCACTGTTGTGTAATCTGTTAGTCGGTGCTCATTTAGGTTCCTGGAGTTCGACTTCTTACAACTGAAGAGATTTTCAGTGTGAATTCCCCGCGCAGGTGTTTTGAAGCTTTTTAATGCCTCCTGGTGGTGGTGCGGCAGAATTGCACACGTTGTTCCAACCATCTTCCCGTAAAAACCACAGAAGAACAATTCCCTGGTGAGTAACCCAATTGTTCTTTCTGACAGTTTCCAAGATTGTTTCGACAGTTTCCAAATTCGCGGAATGCCGGAGGAAAAGTTGCAGAAAGTCGTGGGCAATTCCGAAATGGTGGGCTGAAATAGTGGAGTAGAAAAAGGAGTTGCCGCTTCAGCCCTCAGGAGTGCGCATACACACTTGTCCACCGCCTATGGTGTTTCCACAGGTGCACACCCATCCCCCCCCCACAGCTGCAGCATTTACACGGACGCCCCCCCTCCGCACACCCACCTGCACGCTCAGCGAGGAGGGGGGGGGGTACATCAGTGTAAAAACAGTCACTGAGCTGAGGATTTCTATGTATCATCCACAATGACCTCAAAATCCTTTCCCTGAGTGATAACTCCTAATTTAGAACCTAGCATTGAATGCATATAGTTTGGGTTATTTTTCCCTAGGTGCATAACTTTGCACTTGTCCACATAAAATTTTATCTGCTACTAAGGACCTTTTCACACGGGCTGCGGTGGTTGGGAGGGGCAGGTGTGCGGTGGGTGGAGGTGGGGGGTGGCCATTCCCACGGGCACACACCCATCTCCACCCTCCTTCACCCATCTCCACTCACGGAGCAGCCTGCATTGGCACCTGTTGCTCCATATGTGGGTGATGGGTGGAGGTTTTTTATTTTATTTATTTATTTATTTTATAGATTTTTATGCCGCCCCCTCCTGCAATGCAGCTCGGGGCGGCTGACAACACTAGTAAAAACAATTTAAAACAATTAAAATATAAATATAAAATACATCAATAAAACAGGGCTAAAAGACAGTAATAAATAAATACATGGGCGGGGGATTAAAATCACACACACCCTCCCTCCCAAAGGCCTGGGCAAACAGCCAGGTCTTACAGTTCCGCCGAAATGTTAAAAGGCTTGGGGCCAGGCGAGCTTCCTCCGGAAGGGAGTTCCACAGCCGCGGCCCTACCACCGAGAATGCCCGCTCCATCGTGGCCCCCCGCTTAACACGGGGGACCTCCAGGAGGGCACCCCCGGCAGACCGCAGGAGTCGTTCCGGGGCGCGAAGGGCGAGGCGGTCCCTAAGGTAAGAGGGGCCAAGGCCGTATAGGGCTTTATAGATCATTACTAGGACCTTGAACTTGGCCCGGCACACTATCGGCAGCCAGTGCAGCGCTCGGAGCACCGGTGTAATGTGCTCCCGGCGACCCGTCCCCGTAAGAAGACGAGCCGCCGCATTCTGCACCAGCTGCAGCCTCCGGGCCAAGAACAAGGGAAGCCCCACGTAGAGCGCGTTGCAGTAGTCGAGCCGCGAGGTGACGAAGGTTGGTGGAGTACGGGAGCACGCTCGCACTTCTACCCACCGCTGGCAGCATTCCTACGGAGGCCCCCACCACCACACACCCACCTGCCATGGCGTTCGCATGGGTGCCTGCCTCGCCTGCAAATGTGTGCGAGGAGGGGGCGGGGTTGTCCATGTGAAAAGGGCCTTAGATGCCCAGTCACTTAGTATGGCAAGATCCTCTTGCAATTCCTCACAGTGTGATTGGGTTTTAACCACCTTGAATAACTTTGTGTCATCTTGACCACCTCATTCTTTACTCCCTTCTCCAGATCATTAATGAATATATTAAACAACACTGGTCCCAATACAGATCCCTGGGGCACTCCACTAGTTACCTCTCTCCACTGTGAAAACTGACCATTTAGGCTAATTTAGTCATACTCTTTGCTTCCTATCTTTTAACCAGAGTCTGATCCATGATAGGACACTGCCTCTTATCCTAGGACTCTTTTTCTTTAATTTCTTCAAGATTATCTTTTATCAGATGCCTTCTGAAAGTCCAGGTACACTATATCGACCGGCTCACCCTTATCCACATCCTTATTTACACCCTCAAAAAATTCCAATCCATTAGTGAGGCATGACTTCCCTTTCCTAAATTCATGTTGACTTTTCCCCATTATGCCATGTTCATCAATATTTTCAGTAATTCTGTTCTTAACAACCATTTCCACCAGTTTGCCCAGCACTGACATTAGGCTCACTGGTCTGTAGTTTCCAGGATCCCCTTTGGAGCTGTTTTTAAATATTGGTACTACATTTCCTGCCCTCCAATCTTCTGGTACAGTGGCAGATTTTAATGATAGGTTACAAATTGCCAATAGTAGGTTTGCAACTTCGTATCTGAGTTCCTTCAGAACTCTGGGATGAATACCATCTAATCCTAGTAATTTTTTGTTAATTGGTTTGCTCTAGAACCACCTTATATCTGCAGAGAGAACAATCTCTGCAGAAAGAGAGCTGCATAATTGCCATGTCATTAGGTTCTTGTTTGTAAAGACATGTCTCCCATTTTAACCTTTGTAACTTATTTGCAAAGACACAAAGCAGAATGGATTCTGATCTGGAACTAAGGCCATGGTCCCATACATGCTTATGTCTTAACTTTACCATTGTGAGCAGTCCCATTAAAATAAACGAGATTACTCATGGTAGTTAAGTGAAGCACGCACACGTTTACTGGGTATGGGTCTACATTGTGTTATGAAATTTAAAGCTCCAGACCACTAACAGCTAGTTTAGTTGTTATGATATTTGCAAATTGATGTGTTCATACACATGTTGCATGCTTTGAATGGCATCCTTACATTGATCAGGATTTAAAGAATAGGATTAGCCATGCCATATTGAACCATTGGTCCATCTTGTAGCATGGTTCTCAAACTAGGGTGTAGGCACCCCAAGGCGAGTGAGGAAGGTATTATTTGGAGGGGAAGAGTTTGAGAGACACCTAGCTCCTTTCTGACTGAGTTAGGTAAAGGCCATTTTTAGATGACACGCTACCATGCAGGTCCACCCATCCCCCACCCACTTGAGCACCCATCTGAAGGTGGTGTGTGGGGGATGCGCACTCCCACGACCCACACAGCACCCACCCATGACCACTCATGGAGCACTGGTGAAAAAACCGGAGTGCTCCGGCTGGGGGTAGGCAGAATGGTGTGTGGGGACAGATGTCCATGCATCCCCAGCCCATATCAACGGTGGCAGCCAGCCAAGTTGGCTGAGTGGTCCACCATTCAAAGGCACTGTGGGTGGGGAAGCAGTCTTTGCAAGGCACAGGAACCAGGAGCCTGGGTTCCCCACCGCTTGGCCGGGACATGTCGATATCAGAGGCCAGCCTGGTGCGCTCTCCGCTCCCCCATGGTCTGTGGCAGGGTTGGAGGCTACCAGGGTATCCACCCAGGGAACCATCCGTTTGAACCCCTCCCCACTCCATATGTGTAGGGGCTCCACACCCATCCCCAGCCATGCTCATTTAAAAATGGCCAAAGTCTCCAAAATGATAGGGTGGCAAAGGAATCCTTGAACAGGGGAGTGAGGATGTGTGTGGTGATAATCAGGGCCAGCCCCAGGTATGTGCCACATGTGCAGCTGCACGTGGTCCCACGGCCAGCTGGGATGCCACACTTGCCTGGCTGGGCAGCAGGCTGCAGCCAGCTTCTCCCCCAATAAGTTATTCTTCCTTCCCTCCCTGGCTCCAGACCCCATCCCTCACCTGCCTCTCCCTCCTAGTAGCGCTGCAGCAGCAGCAGCGGGGACACCTTGAGATAACACTGTTTCTTTGTAAACAGCTCCTCCCCATGTGCTGATCAGAAGGTTGTAGCTTTGTAAAGAAGGTTCTTTGAGATGGCTCTCAACATTATCAAAACTGGGTTCTGCATGCTCACCCTATTCAAATAATAGACCACATGATGCTCTCGATCTCCTCTAGTATAAAAAGCACTCTCCCCCTCAGAATGACAGTTTCTTCCAACCCTTTCTAGAAATATAAGAAAAGAATTCCATGCGGGGCTGGAAGGGTGGGTGTTGTGAGAATGTTCGGAGCCATCTCAAAGAACCTTGTTTGCAAGGTAGCAACCTTCTGTTCTTCTTCGAGTGGCTCCTCACATGATATTTTTACATGGCTCCGCCGGGTGGGGAGTCCGTGGGCGCGCCAGTGCATGGATGGGGCATGCACACAGCTGCACACACATCCCCACTCACCCACCACTCATCCACACCCACATAGTAACCACCATTTCCCCCGGTTGCTCCGTGCGTGGGGATGAGTGGGGGGGTGAGTGGGGATGCGTGTTAGGCGAGCGCGCACGCACCCCCACTCACCATGGGCGCGTGCACCACGTCATTCACATGGGGTTCCCCCACCCATGAACACACAGAAATCTGCGTGTTTATGGCTGGGAGGAGAGACCCGTGTAAAAAGGGCCACATTCTCACAACTGTCTTACTTATACTATCTTAGGTAGGAATTTAGGATGTAAAGCAATATCTATTCTGTCTTGGAAAATAAATCTGCAAATATGGTTCTGAGATTATTATGGCTGCTATTTCACTAACTCTTCTTAATGAAGTTATTGCTAACAGGAATACTGTCTTTAAACCCGCACCCCATAATCAATTCATTTGTGCCCCCATATAATCAATTCACACTGCCCCGTGGGCACAAATTAAATGGTTATGGGTGGGGGCAGCGTGAATTGATTATATGGGGGCGGGGGCGCAAATGAACTGGCTATGGGGTGGGGGCAGCATGAACTGATTGTGGGGGCACAACTGAACTGGTTATATGTCGCTTTTCATGGCATAATGCACTTAATAAGCTAGCTGCATTTTGGGTGTCTTGTGTGTTATAGCAGCACCTCTGGACTGGTCGCACCGCATGCGTGCACAAGGCACAGGCGGTACCGGCAGCAAGAAGCAACAGACCCTGGAGGCCAGACTGGCTAAGCTGACCCCCTCCTCCAATAAGGCAGTGGATGCAGTCAGTCTCTCTGTGCCTGCCTCATTGCCCGCTTGCCTGCCTCTGCAGTGGAACCACTCCTGGGGAGTGGTGGTAGACGCTTGGCTGGGGGGTGGGGGCCGTGGCCGTGCTTCTCCATGGTTGCTCGGAGTGGTGGAGAATGGGAATCCTTCTTGTCCAGAGGGAGTAAGTTTTATGTAAATGTATATGTTTGCATAATTAAGTGGGTCCTAATTATGCAAATTAGGCCCTGCACCAAGACTTCGCACATGGCTTCACAAACCCTGGGGCCGGCCCTGGTGATAATAGCCAGGAGGGCCCCCCGAAGCAGGGAGCATGGATCAAAAAACTTTGAGAACCACTAATTCAGTCTAGTCTGATATTTGTTGTTGATAGAAGCTGGATACTTGATGCTTAAAGAACATGCAAGAAATTCTTTATTAATGGACAATTAAAGAATATCCCTGTGCATTTTTTTCTTATGCCATTTTAAAATTTTGTTTCTGGTATGAAATCTGAAATTTGTACTTTTATTGGATATTAAACAAATCTTGTTTAATCCTTGTAAGTGTGACTAGATGTTCTAGATATTCATATAGATGTTTAATCATAGGGCATTTTCACACAAGACACACTCCACCCCCCACCCACCCACTATAAATGGCCCTTTTCACACAGACACTCTTAACACTGATAAAATGAGTGTTACATTTTATTATGTGTTGCAGGGCTGCAGGTGTGCTCTGTGGGTGCCCTGTAACATGTATTATTATTATTATTATTATTATTAGCAAGCATTTATATAGCGCCAGCAATGTATCTGATGCTTTACAAAGTAATTTAATAGACATGGTCCCTGCCCTAGGGCTTACAATCTGAGAGACAGGGGGGGGGGGCAGACGAAGGAAGGGGAACAGAGGGAGAGACAAGGAGTGTAACATTCACGAGGATGCGAGGTCCCAGGTGCACACGCTTGGCTTGGTTACATCATGAATGATGGCTGGTCGGTCCATGTGGTGAGGATATGAGTACATTTTACATAATAAAATGTAACGTCCATTTTATCAGTGTTAGAGTGTCTGTGTGAAAAGTGCCCATGTTGCAGGGCTGCAGTGTTGCCCTATGGGTGCCCTGTAACTTGTATAGTGGGTGGGGGTGGTGTGTGTGTAGTGGGTGGAGTGTGTCGTGTGTAAAAATGCCCATAGTAGACCTTTTGATCTTAATAGAACCTTGTAGAAATGAGTGCTACAGCTTAATTATATGATATAAAAAGGGAAAGGTTTTAAAATCTCTTTTAAATTTGTTACATTTCAGTTTTGTTGACTTGTTGGACATCTTTGCCATGGGCAACAACACAGTTGCACCCAGATGTCCGCTCCTCTCACTGCAATGGCACAGGTGTCCCCCTGGTATATGGAGGACCTGAGGCAGCTGAAGCGGGAGGGTAGGCAGTTAGAGTGCAGGTAGCACTCGACTTGTGCTGAAGCTGACCAATTGCAGCATAGATGGTTTTTAAAAGACTATGCCGTGGCTTTGATGGTAGCGAAGAAAGCTTTTCTCCACTATTCATAGCGTCTGCGAAGTCTCATCTGGCACAGCTTTTCTGCGTGGTGAGGGAACTGTTCTAGGTGATGAGGGGCCTGGTTAATCCGGTCTGCCTCTGCCTGGAAATTGAGTCATCTAATGCCCACTGTGACATTTTTATTCATTACTTTTCAGACAAAATCGCTTATACTCACCAAGACTTGGGTACTGCCTTTTTATCTACAGAATCAGAATTTGAAGTTATGGAAGCTCAGTCTTGTCCTGTTTGTTTGGATCAGTTTCAATTGGTATCACCCACTGATATGGGGGAGGTGCTTGGGATGGTGAGGGGCAACCAGTTGTGAACTAGATCCTCGCCCTTTCTAGCTGATGAAAGCCAGCTGGGAGACATTGGGACTGTTGCTGGCTGAGGTTGTCTATGCCTCCCTTCAGGAGGGTAGAATCTCAGACGTTCTTAAGCAAAGTCCGTACAAATGCAGTTTTAAGAAGCCATCTTTGGATGCTGACCAGCCCCGACCAGCTATCGGCCTGTATCTAAACTTCCCTTTTTAGGCTTTAGGGAAGTTTATTAAATGGGTGGTTGCCCAACAACTCCAGGCTCATCTCGATATTGGATTCCTGGACACATTTCAGTTGGACTTTTGCCCTGTGTATGGCACTGAGACTGTGCTTGTGACCTTGGTCGATGACCTGCGTCTGGAGATTGAAGGGGGGGAATTATTTATTTATTTATTTATTTATAAAATCATTTAATACCCCGCCATTGGCAGCCCAGGGCGACTTACGAATTGCATAGATACATAAGAACGTATAACAGGGATGGGGAACCTCAGGTTTTATGTGGCCTCTTTCCAGTTCCTGGATCTGACCGCAGGATTCAGTTTCTACTCCCAAACACTGAAAAAATGAGCTCAGGATAAGGTGTGCCTGATCTCCCCCCCCATCCCCAACTTTTATGTGGCCCTTGGAGCTTGTACTACTTTTTAAAGTGCCCCCTGGGAGGGAAAATTTTACCACCACTGACATATAACATATATTATGTTGATCCTGTTAGATCTTCTGCAGCCTTTGATACAGTTGATCACGAGGAGTTGTTGACACGACTGTGGAACCTGGTGCAGGCACGTAGTTCCACTCTTGAGTGGTTTTGCTCCTCTCTGTCTGGGAAAGTCTCAGAGAGTGGTAATGGGCAATTGCTCGTTGTCCTTTTGGGACCTCCCCTGTCAGGTCCCACAGTGTTCCATTCTGTCTCCCCTCTTGTTCAATGTGGATATGAGGCAGCTGGGGAAGGTCATTCAGAGTTTTGGGGTGAGGTGCCGTTAGTATGCTGATGGACACCCAGGTCTACCTCTCTTTTTCATCCAACCCAGGCCCTGCAGTTTCTGCACTTATCCAATGCCTGGACTGGATGAGAATGAGCTGATTGAGGCTGAATCCAGACAAGACTGAGGTGATGATGGTTGGTTGGCTTTGTGACCTGGAAGGGATTGGGACTCTCTTACTGATGGAGTCTAGCCCCCTCTGGTAAGTCAGGTCTGCAACCTTCGAGTGCTTCTGGATCCCTTGCTGTGCCTGGATTGTCAGGTTGCGGCGGTGTCCAGGAGTGCTTTTCACCAACTCCACCTGGTGAGGAGACTGCATCCTTTTCTTTCTGATTCAGATCTGGTCACTGTCATCCATGCTTTCATCACCTCGAGGCTAGATTATGGCAGTGTGATCTACGTGGGGCTGCCCCTTTGTGCCGTAGTCTGCATTGGTTCCCTATAGCTTTCCAGGCACAATTCATGATGCTGGTTTTGACCTTTACAGCCCTAAATGGTCTGGGCCCCACATATCTGAAAGACTTTCCATGCCTCATTGCAGCCCCTGTGATTGGTCAGGAGCACCTCCCTGTGGGTACCATCTGTTAGTCTTGTTCATATGACAAAGGCTTACAGGGAGGTGTTATCTGTAGCTGCCCCAATGTTATGGAACTCCCTTCCCCTGGAGGTTCATTTGAACCTGAGTGTCTTCTGGAGGCAGTGTAAGACCTTTTTGTTTGTAAAGACACTTGGTGGGCAGGGATAGGGAATGGAGGTTTGATGGGTGGGTTTGAGGTAGGGTTGGATATGGGAAATGGGGAGATGGTATTGGGTGTGGTTTGTGGGGGGTTGTAGGAGGGTTGGGTTTTGGGGAGGTTTTTGTTTTTTACTGTTTTTTATGGACTTTTTTATATGTTTTGATATCTCTATAATCAGTCAATATGTATAATTACATATACATACATTTACATATGTATGTATATGTAAAACCATATACATGACAATAAGCTGGGAGATATCTGACTTGGCAGCAGCACATGTGAAAAGAATCTAGGGATTATGGTTGATCACAAACTGAACATGAGCCGACAAAGTGACACAGCTGCAAAAAAAGACGAATGGAATTTTAGACTGCATTAACGGAAGCATTCTCTCCAAGTCAGCAAAGGTAATAATTCCACTCTATTCACCATTTTTCTGACCCTCACCTCTGAGTATTGCGTTGAGTTTTGGATACACATTCTACTCATGATTTTATAAATGTCTATCCTATCCCCTCTGTCGTCTGTTCTTTCCTGAAGAGCCCTAACCTATCGAACATTTCCTCATATGGAAGTTGTTCCATACACCTGATCATTTTTGTTGCCCTTTTCCTGTTCTAATATATGTTTTTTGAGATGGATCGATCAGAACTGCATAGTATGTTAAAGGTGTGGTCGCAGTGTAGATTTATATAGTGGCATTATAATGTTTTCTGATTTATTCTCTCTCTCTTTTCAAACAATTCATAACAAGGGATGTCTCCACATGAGGTTTGCAGTGGGCTTGATTTCCATGCGCCCTGAGGGAGGTAGTCACCACTGCCATACTTCAGGGCCAGCGTGGGGAGCAGGACAGATGGTTGGTCCCCCTCGAAGTCGGGCAGGCCACTGTCAGCTGTCCCATCACATCCCATGGCAGGCTGAGGCACCTGCCACATGAGTGGGTGTCTGGCCCTGCTGCACTCCCCTACCTTGGCCTGCTGACTGTCCTGCCCCTGACCATGATATGGAGCTAGCTGGAGCTAGCACCCACCGCTCAAATCCCTGCACACCATGCAGTGTGGAAGATGGGGTCTCGGCACGTGAATGGTGCTGTGCTACTGTGCCTTGGGCAGCCTTTGGGTAAGGCTGCTACTTAATGCGTCCCCGGCCTTTTTTCCAAGGACACAGTGTTTAGCAGTCAGTTGCTTGCCCCGCCATGTGTTGGGGTGAAAATCTGATGGCCACCAGATTTGTGTGGTAAGGCTGCCCAAAGCATGGTAAGTGCATTGTGGGTGTCTCCACATGAGTGGCGGTGGCTGGATCCCTGCACAGTCCCGTGGTGGGCAATTGTTGCCATCACACAGCAGGGCAAGTGGCAGGAGCCGGCCAGACTGTTGTGTGTGTGGGGGGGGGGGGNAGATGGGGTCTCGGCACATGAATGGTGCTGTGCTACTGTGCCTTGGGCAGCCTTTGGGTAAGGCTGCTACTTAATGCGTCCCCGGCCTAGGGAGGGGAGGGGACTCGGTGGCGGGGAAGCGGATGCGGGAAGACAGGTGTGGGGGGGGGGGGGGGGGGCGGGGTCAGGAAGCCAGATGGGCTGGCACCTGTCAGAGCCAGGGCCAGGGCAGACAGCAGCACTGGCCAAATGAGCGTGTGCCCGGCCCAGCCCTGCTTCCCTCCCCTGGCCGGACTAAATCTGGTTGTGATTTTGTCACATGTGACAGGCACCAGCACATGAACCACAGAGTTGGTTGGCAAGCAGAAGGGGTTTGGCCACACAAGTTACCCTGCCCTGTGTAGCTTTATCCCAGTGAGGTAAGTCTGCTCCATTATGTGTCCTTGGAATTGTTGCATAGGAAGCAGCTGTTTGCCCTGCCACGCAGCGGGGGAACATCTGGTTGCCATTGACCACACGATGCACTACATCATGTGGACTGCCTGCCCTGTGAGCGATGAGGCTACTCAAGACAGGGTAGCCTCCCCTGCCTGTCTTGTCTGGAGATGACTCATGTGGCTATACCCATTTTGTTTGCCTTTTTGACCACTGCCACACGCTGAGCTAAAGTTTTCTATGTTCATCACTTTGCACTTTTCATCATTGAATTTCATCTGCCGTTTAGTTGCCCAGTTACTTTGTGTCATCTGAAAATCTGGTCACCTCACTCTTTACTCCCTTTTCTAGATAATCATTAAACAGTACTGGTTCCAGTACAGACCTGGGGCACTCCACTAATTACTTCTCTCCATTGTAAAAACTGGCCGTTTAGACCTACCCTTTAACCAGTTACTGATCCACAAAAGGGCACTGTCTCCTGTCTGAAGAAGACTACTTTGTTTCTTCAAGAGGCTCATGATGGACCTTATCTAATGCTTTCTGGAAATCCAGATACACTATATCGCCCATATAGTGCTTGTTGATGCCCTCAGAAAATTCCAATAGAGAGTGAGGTATGAATCCTGTTTGGTAAAACCCAGTTGTTTCTTCCCCATTATGGCATCCTTCCCCTCCCTCTTCTCTGTCAGTTGCCATTGACGGGGTCTTCATCCTCCCTGTCCCCCAAGCCCGCAGCTTGGGCTTCATCTTCAACTCGCACCTTACCTTCAAACCCTAGTCATCTCACGCCTCAACTATTGTAATCTCCTCCTCGCTGGCCTTCCCCGCTCTCCCCTTTCTCCCCTTATCTCTGTTCAAAACTCTGCTGCCAGGATCATCCACCTAGCCCATCGCTTTGACCATGTGCAGCCTCTCCTCTCNTCCACCTAGCCCATCGCTTTGACCACGTGCAGCCTCTCCTCTCCTCTCTCCACCGGCTCCCTCTTCCTGAGCGCATTCTACACAAGCTCCTTGTATTCACCTACAAAGCCCTTCACAACCTTGCTCCTCCCTATCTCTCTGCCCTGATCTCCCTCCGAACCCCTGCTCGAGCACTCCGCTCCTCCTCCATTCCCTCCCTCATCCTCCCACGCCTCCCCTGCTCCCCCAACCACCTTAGTCCCTTCTCCCTCACTGCCCCGCACACCTGGAACTCCCTGCCAGCCCTTGTCTGCCTGGGTCCCACCCTCCACTCCTTCAAGTCTCTCCTCAAAACCCACCTCTTCCGCTCCGCCCTTCCTAACTCCTGCTAACCATCCCCACCCAGGATTATCCCCCACCTGTTATCTGTAAACTCCCAACTTACTGCAATCAAGCCAAGAACGTGTACCTGAGCTATCGCATCCTCATGAATGTCGCATCCCTTGTCTCACTCTGTTCCCCCTTCCCTGTCTCTCCTCCCCCTGGCTCTCGGGCAGGGAACGTGTCTGTCTTATTCTTTGTAAAGCGCCAGGTACATTGCTTGCCCTATATAAATGCTCAGTAATAATAATAATAATAATAATAATAATAAATATGCCTGATAATTCTGTTCTTCACAACTGTCTCGACCAGCTTGTCCAGCACCAATGTTAGGCTCCCTGGTCTGTAGTTTCCAGGGTCATCTGTGGACCCTTAAAAAAATAATAATTGGTGATATGTATTGTTTACTATCCTCCAGTCCTCGGATACAAAAGCAGATTTTAACAATAGGTTACAAGTTAGCAATAGTAGTCCTGAGATTTCATATTTGAGTTGCTTCAGAGCTTTTGGGCGAGTAGTACCATCAGGTCCTGGTGATTTGTTACTATTTGTCAGTTTGCTCAAGTACCTCTTTTAGAGTCATGTTTTTTGTGACAGTTCCTCAGATTCATTACCTACAAAGAATTGCCTGGTGTGGGTGTGGCAGAGTACAGCCTGTTAGGGCTACGCCCTTTTAAGGGCTGGGTGCCAGGCACGTGTCACTGGTGTGGGGCATGGCGAAGCCAGCCCTGTGGGCCAGTAAACAGCCCATATATAAAATAGACTGAAGAGGGTAAAGGGGAGTGGGGCAGGACACTGGCCTTTTAAGGACAGCCAGCCAGGAGGACTGGCCATGCCCACTCCTACTGGTACCTGGCTTGGCTTAAGGAAAAATAGCCTTGGGGGCTGGAGGGGTTACATGCCTGCCATTAGTATAGAGATTGGGTACCCTGAAGATACTGTGTGTGTGTTGGAGACTATATTGTTGTATAGAGATTAATGAACCTCTGAATGAACTTGTATGAGCTAACCCCAAAGAGAGATTGACTACTTGGACCTAATCCAAATCACAGTCATCCAGCCATTTCTATACCAACCCATCTATCCCATCTTGGTTACACAAACAGCCCCATATGTGCACATGGCAATGGTTTATGATTTGTGTAATATGGCAATCTTATAATTATCAGTGTAATGCCATGTACTGTTTAAAAGCAGTATTTCTGTAATTCCAAAATGCGTACATGGAAACTATTACGTTTGTTACCATTTTGTGAAATACTGAATAAGGGCCATACTGGGTCTATCTGACCCAGCATCCTGTCTCTAACAGTAGCCAGTGCCACCTTTTGGTCACTCAACAGGCCACAATGGGGTGAGCCATCCCCTGCTATTTACTCCCAGCTCCTGACAGTCAGAGTTTTTTTCCCTGAACTAACTTGACTAATAGCAATTTATGAACCTATCCTCTAAGAAATTATCAAATTCTTTTTTAAGACCAGTTATGTTACTGCCCTTAACAAAATCCTCTGGCAACAAGTTCCACACGGTGAGTGAAACGTGCTTCCTTTCGTTAGTTTTAAATCTGCTGCCAGCTAGTTTCATACAGTATACATTACAATGAGAGAAGATTACAAATTAAAATTATATAAAAGTTATAGAATGTTTACCCTAGTGGGGTACCTAATAAGGGACTGCCATAATAATGAGTCTCAAGCTAGACAGCTGCTATTAAGGTGAATCCAGAACAGAAAACTCAGCCTATGACATACAAAATGACTTAGAGATTACTGGGAAGCCACTCCTTAGGAAGCAAACAGGGTAGTCATTAGCTAACAAAAACTCTGGGATTAATGGACAGGAACTGCGGACACAGAGGTGACAATTTTTTTATTTTTAAATATTGAAATACACAAAAGAATGTGAAAATTATTTAAGCAAAAAACCCACAAACACCTGAAATATGAATGGGTTCTTCCAGTATCACCTGGCCAAGCAAAGGATTCAATTCTGATCTAGGAAATTGTGGTGGACTTTAATGAATAGAACTGAACTGAATAGGGTAAGATTGAGTTAGGAAACATTTGAGAAAATGTGTACTTTTGTTACGTTAACTTTTTGTTTTCTGGATGCAACTTTCTGTAACTGTACCCAGTTGCCTTATTGACTTCAACTTGAACTTCTATAAAGTTTTCTTTTACTATTGAATTTAAGTAAAAAATTGAATTTAGGATTGCTCTGCTGGTTTTTAGGGCCTGTAATCAGGCTTTGGATACTGTATAGTATAGGCCCTGGATACACACGAGACCTGCTCCTGGAACTTCACCCAGCTGGCTATCTGCACTCAGGTACCACCCGCTGTTTGGGGCTCCCTCAGCATGGAAGTTGCTGCCTTTGGATACTTGTCTCAGTTCCTCCCTCCTTACCTTCAGAAAGCCCCTGAAAACCCTTTTGTTTTCCAGGTGTTTTTAGCTGCTGGTTCCCCTGAAGGTATTTTTTCCTCCCCCTTTAAGCTTCTCCTTTTAAAGTACTCTAAATGTGGACTGGCTGCCTTAAATAGATCTTTCATGGATTTTAAGGGGGTTTTAATGGTATTTTATTGTATTAATTGTTGTGAAGTGCCCAAGCACCATTTGATGGAGGCACTATATAAATAAAATTGATTGTTGTTCAATATTCATTGGTTGTAAAAATCCTAAATTGCAATGTTGGGTCAGAATTCTCTACAGTGTAATTGACTAAGGATGAAAAGGTTGCTTATAATTTTTGTATTGTTATATTGAAATTATTACATGCTGTCATCTATAATACTCTCTTCATTTGATTGCACACTTTGTTCTGTTTCTGCCAGAAGCAGGATGCAAAGTATGTAAATCTGTGTGGCACGCTTCCAGAAGTTATGGTAACAAACCAGAACAGTAAGATATATATTTTGCTGTGTTACGGTTCTCTTTTCCCCCTTCCCTATTGTAAGTGCGTAAGTAAAACGAGACTGATAACATTGCTAAGATTCACCTTTTCTCTCTGTCTCCTCTGCCAAAACGCTTGTTCATGCCCTGATCATCTCTCGCCTCGACAGGGGTGGCTGGTGGGTTTTGAGTTTGGAGGGGCAGTAAGGCCGGCAGGCCAGGGGGACGGTGGGCGGAGCCAGGGGGACGGTGGGCGGAGCCAGG